>CM033644.1:80490194-80574161 GCA_019512145.1 Engystomops pustulosus
CCCTGTGCAGATCCTTGGTCCCCTTGAAAAATGCTCGAGTCTCCCATTGACTTCAATGGGGCTCGTTATTCGAGACGAGCACTCGAGCATCGGGAAAAGTTCGTCTCGAATAACGAGTACCCAAGCATTTTAGTGCTCGCTCATCTCTATTAATAAGCAAATTGAGCTTCACTATCCTAAACTACATTAGCCCCATCAATTTCTAAAAGTGCCCTCAGCCCCCTGGAACTTGCCAGAAACACAGTGTAGTGGTCAGATATGCCATCTGTGTTTATAGATGTGCTGATGCCATAATGCCTTTAGGACATAAAGGGCCCAGTATTGAAGACTCCAAAGATGGCACTGCTGTTGTATGCCATTCTATGCTAGAGGACCTTAAGCTTGACTACCTATGAAGCTTCTACCTTGATGCAATTTGGAGGTTCTATCAGGATACCCGTCAGCCCAGGACTTTCGTCTCATCACCATCTTGCTGCCATCCTCTTCAAGGGCTTGTCTGCACCACCATCACTAGAGCATGAAAATTATTCTACAATAGATTGTGTGATAGATATTTATTGGCAGTAACCCTCTAAGCACTGAACAAGGGAAATCCTTCAGCCATGGTTCCCTCTTCTGAGTGCTTAAGGGGGACTCTTCATGAATCAGGGGTCTGAACATTACATTCCCAATGAAGTAGGTTTTATTTTTTTATTGTGTCTCCTTTGGAGTGTTTCATTTTCCTTGAGAATCTGGGTCCATACAAGGTCTGTACCTGGAGGAAACACAGTCCAATAACTGCCCCTATCGATGCATTCTGCCCCTTACCAGGTGAAGGAAGGCATACTGTACAGTTATCATGTGTACAGACATAGAATATCAACACAGCTTTCTTTTTCACTGACCCCATTGTGCCATTGGCCATTTGTCATATAACTCTATGGGAGCATCAAGAGCATTGTCTTGCCACTCCCACAGAGTTCAATGGAGAGTGCCAACGCTACAATGTACATTTACTGATGCACACAACGCAATGACGTTACACACCATAAAATGATAGGCTCAGTTGACATTGAGTTCATGTGTATGGAGCCTTAAATGGGTTGTCCATGTATATTAAATTCTCAAAAAAGCCCTTTAAGGGAATAGTTCCTGTACATCCATTAGTTTTTGTGTGCTTTATTGACAATAATACTATCAGTGAGACATCACATTGAGAGGTTTTCATATACCCAACTAATCAGCTTATTCTGGCTAATATTAGAAAAGCAAACACATTATTGCAGATTTTTCTAGTATAACCCAGGAAGGTTTGTCCCAGATGACTGGAAATTATTACTTTACACTACAAATAGGAAGGCAATTTATTCACCCCGTCCTTTTACAATTAATTGAAAATAAAACTCTACTTTATGTTCACAAGACTTAACCAACAACAGCTGTGATATAAAATCCCCGGTGCACAGAGTTATTTTTATGGGGCCATTCTTTGCTCCATGTGGTTTAGTGTGTAGGATGGAGACTAAAAGGGCAATAATGACCTGCACTGCTCTTCTCTGTGACCACACTCAGGAATCATCATGTCAGTATTTTAGTCGTGTCAGACCTCAGTCCACTAGAGCCTCACAGCAAAATGACAAATGTTTCAGCCAAGAACGTCGCTTTGCTTGTTAACCCCTCCAATCCAAGAGCAAGAAGCCTTAGGCCTTTATTTTCTGCGTTGTGAAGCATATCATAAGTTTCATAAGCATTTTTAGGTCAGTTACAATCATTTTACAATAATATGAATAAATGAATACACCCCATTCTAATCACACAATACAGTAGAAAATAATGTCATATTCAGGTGACCAGGTAGTTCATTTCATCCCTTTAAAGTGTACCTCTGGTTCCTGAATATTTTTAAACAAAAAATTTATTCTGATTTAATCTTTCCAAAACAACAGAATATTGTATTGTTCCCTTTCACTTTCCAGAACTGTGCTTAGTGCAGACTACTCTCATTTCAGATCATTGTTAGGGTTGGGCAACACAGAAGACAGGGGATAGTGTGCCCTGAGCTTGCCTCAACCTCTGTCCCTTCCTATAGCCCCCCCACGCTAAACCATGGGGTCGACTACTTGAAGACTCAAAATACACTGAATAAGTGTGGGAAGGGAAACACAAACAGACTGACAAACATAAAACACAAAAGAGTGGTAAACTAGCCTGTTTTTCAGGTTCGCTAGCGAGAATGCTGGGACTTCTGGTTCTTCTGCTAGCAGCAGAAGAACGCTTTTCTGATTTGCACAAACCTCGGAGTGCTGCCGTTTCTTTGCTGTTCTATGTTTGCATGAAAATTATTCTACAATAGATTGTGTGATAGATATTTATTGGCAGTAACCCTCTAAGCCCTGAACAAGGGAAATCCTTCAGCCATGGTTCCCTCTTCTGAGTGCTGAAGGGGGACTCTTCATGAATCAGGGGTCTGAACATTACATTCCCAATGAAGTAGGTTTTATTTTTTTATTGTGTCTCCTTTGGAGTGTTTCATTTTCCTTGAGAACCTGGGTCCATACAGGGTCTGTACCTGGAGGAAACACAGTCCAATAACTGCCCCTATCGATGCATTCTGCCCCTTACCAGGTGAAGGAAGGCATACTGTACAGTTATCATGTGTACAGACATAGAATATCAACACAGCTTTCTTTTTTCATTGACCCCCATTGTGCCATTGGCCATTTGTCATATAACTCTATGGGAGCATCAAGAGCATTGTCTTGCCACTCCCACAGAGTTCAATGGAGAGTGCCAACGCTACAATGTACATTTACTGATGCACACAACGCAATGATGTTACACGCCATAAAATGATAGGCTCAGTTGACATTGAGTTCATGTGTATGGAGCCTTAAATGGGTTGTCCATGTATATTAAATTCTCAAAAAAGCCCTTTAAGGGAATAGTTCCTGTACATCCATTAGTTTTTGTGTGCTTTATTGACAATAATACTATCAGTGAGACATCACATTGAGAGGTTCTCATATACCCAACTAATCAGCTTATTCTGGCTAATATTAGGAAAGCAAACACATTATTGCAGATTTTTCTAGTATAACCCAGGAAGGTTTGTCCCAGATGACTGGAAATGATTACTTTACACTACAAATAGGAAGGCAATTTATTCACCCCGTCCTTTTACAATTAATTGAAAATAAAACTCTACTTTATGTTCACAAGACTTAACCAACAACAGCTGTGATATAAAATCCCTGGTGCACAGAGTTATTTTTATGGGGCCATTCTTTGCTCCATGTGGTTTAGTGTGTAGGATGGAGACTAAAAGGACAATAATGACCTGCACTGCTCTTCTCTGTGACCACACTCAGGAATCATCATGTCAGTATTTTAGTCGTGTCAGACCTCAGTCCACTAGAGCCTCACAGCAAAATGACAAATGTTTCAGCCAAGAATGTCGCTTTGCTTGTTAACCCCTCCAATCCAAGAGCAAGAAGCCCTAGGCCTTTATTTTCTGCGTTGTGAAGCATATCATAAGTTTCATAAGCATTTTTAGGTCAGTTACAATCATTTTACAATAATATGAATAAATGAATACACCCCATTCTAATCACACAATACAGTAGAAAATAATGTCATATTCAGGTGACCAGGTAGTTAATTTCATCCCTTTAAAGTGTACCTCTGGTTCCTGAATATTTTTAAACAAATAATTTATTCTGATTTAATATTTCCAAAACAACAGAATATTGTATTGTTCCCTTTCACTTTCCAGAACTGTGCTTAGTGCACACTACTCTCATTTCAGATCATTGTTAGGGTTGGGTAACACAGGAGACAGGGGATAGTGTGCCTCTGTCCCTTCCTATAGCCCCCCCACGCTAAACCGTGGGGCGACTACTTGAAGACTCGAAATACACTGAATAAGTGTGGGAAGGGAAACACAAACAGACTGACAAACATAAAACACAAAAGAGTGGTAAACTAGCCGGAGTCACAACGAGAGGGTACGTCAAGAACAAAGTCAGAAAGCAAAACGTCAATGTCAAAAACTAGCCGAAGTCACAACAATTCCGATACAGATACAGAGCAAGACAACCTAATGCAGCCAGCGAGTGATGAAGGGATTTCAAACACTGGCACAGGTGACTAGTGAAGCTGCAATTTATGCAGCCAGAACCCCACCTCCAGAACCTGATAGGAGCTGGACAACTTCTGGGAATTAACCCCTCATGGTGCAGAATAACCAGGCACCATGCAGAGGTACCACAAGTCCAAGCAGTTCAGAACACTCCTAGACACCGCGAGATCTTAGCAGCCGCTGCACGGGACGAGAGGTGGAGTTTGCGCAGATACGCGCCGGGGGTTGGAGAACGCTGCTCGCACCACCAGAAGAACCAGAAGTCCCAGCATTCTCCATAGCGAACCTGACAGTACTCCCCCCTGACGGGGGGCCTTCGGACCCCTAGATCGTAAAGATGGCTTCTGAGGATAGGCCTGATGAAATAACCTGAGTAACCGCGGAGCATGAACATCTCTAGCCGGAACCCAAGACCTATCCTCAGGACCAAAACCTTTCCAATGGACCAGGTACTGCAAGGAGTTACCTACTCATCTGGAATTTACAACTTTTTCCACCTCAAATTCCAGATTCCCCTCCACAATAGATGGAGAAGGAGGGTCAGGAACAGGCAAAACAGGCTCAACATAGCGCTTCAGAAGACTCTTATGGAAGGTGTGATGAACCCGCCACCCTACTGGAAGAGTAATCTTGAAGGAAACCGGGTTAACAACTTGAGTAACAACAAACGGACCTACAAACCTGGGCGCAAACTTCAAAGAGGGAACCTTCAATTTAAGTCTTTTTGTGGATAACCACACTTTATCCCCCCACCACAAACGTATCAGAGTTAGTGCGCCTTCTTTCAGTCTGTTGGACCATAGAATTTTGTGCCCTCTGAATATTCTCCTGAACTTGTGACCAGAGCGTGCGCAACTTGGATGTAATCGCTTCCGCCCGAGGAATATTAGAGACAGGCACAGATGAAAAGGAGAAACGAGGATGAAAACCATAATTGCAGAAAAACTGAGAAACCTGAGTGGAAGAACTACAGTGATTATTAATAGCAAAATTCTGCTAAACGAGAAGGATTCACACAATGGTCCTGACTGTCCCGAGACAAAAGAGTGCATTGATCTTTTCTGATTCATTCTCCTCAGGACTGACCATTGAGACTCGGGGTGAAACGCCGGTGAGAAACGAAATCACTTTTTTTTTGTTTTTTCCCCCCTCCAGTATAGAACAAAATGCTACGCAAAATTTGGGGAACAATTGTATGCCCTATCTGGACACAAATATCATCTGAGTATACCATAGGGCGTACATATTCTTGTTAAAAACATAGACCACCTCTTCAGCTGAAGTAACTATTTTTAATGGGAACGAAGTGTCCCATTTTTAAGAAACGGTCCCACTACCACCCAATCACGTATAGCCTTGTGAGATGTCTGGCAAGATCGGTGACAAAATCCATAGACATTTAGACCATAGCCTGGTGGGAACTGGAAAGGGAGAAGAGGCCCTCAGGACGTCTCCTGGGAGTCTTCCTCGCGCACAGACCTACAGGCTTGGACAAATGCGTGCACCATTAGTATGTGAGGCCACCAGAATCTCTTAGAGAGTCCAATGGTACTCCGCCAATACGAGCAATGCGTCTCCATCTAACCCATCTCAAACGTCAAGAAAGAGGAACAAATAATTTCGTCCGGAAGGTCTTAGGTGCAGATCTTTGTCCTGCTAAAATTTGAGAGGAAGAAGGTGTGGGAGGAGACAGCTGCCAGCACCACACCTGGAGACAAAAATTACTGTCAGTAGCCTCGGAAGCTCAGGAGTCCCGAAAGCTACGGGACAAAGGCAATCGCGCTTCACATTTTGGAGTCCGGTGACTCAGGTAGGGTAGGTGCACCTACACCTTAATCGATAGCGAGAGAAAAAACAACTAGGGCCCCCTAGCCTTGACGTGGAGTGTTCGAAAGCGCCAATACTTAAGCATCTAAGACACACATTATACTAAGGTCTTATGATCTGGAGCACTAGTGTCATCTGGAAGATTGAGAGGGAAGGCTCCCTCCCGAAAAAGTGGTGCGCAAGACTTCAAATGCCCACTTACATGTGCACAAGGAGGCTGCTCGATTACCAATTATAAATTCCTCTCACAAGAGAGAAAAACTTCTGAAAGACATCATGCACAGGGCCTAAAGTCTGGTAGAGAGCTGGAGGGTGACCACGTGAAGACAAAACACGCACTCTCACAACTCTCATTTGGCATCTACCTCACACACAACAAAGGTTAGACGAAGAGGGGTCAGGTTTGAATCTGAACAAAACAAAAAAATGGGGCGCTGATGAGAATGCCGCTTTAGAGGTTACAAACGCAGAGCAAGCCGGAGCAGGGGACCGGTTTGTGTCGGAGCAAACACCATTATAGGGTATAGATCCGTGAGGGGATTTGGCGATCACGGAAAAGTTACTTAATAAAGTTTGGATAATAGTTAGCAGGAACAAAACCTAAAGAAACATGTAGTGTAAGGCACATTAAGATGGTAGGCCGAGACCCAGTGCGTAGTGATGCGCCTGAACTTACTCGGATCCATACTGTACATCAGCGAAGTGAAGTAGTAAAAAATAAAGCCTAAGGAATGGAATACTATGTCTGACACAAAAAACTGACACTTTTCCAGCTCTTAGCAAAGAAGAGTAAGCGTGTTTGCGCACTGGTAAGTAGCTTGAGGAGATGTTGCTGGTGAGAAACCAAATCAGGAAGAGAAAATCAAACATATCGTCTGATACACCACCATGGGAAACACCGATGTGAATTCATGAGAGATGAGTTACAATAAACTTGAAAGAAACCGATGGGGGCAAATCTAAACCAAGAAGGGGCATAACAAATCTACACGAGGTATTTAAAAGTGTCTCCAAAAGGTGTATAAATGCGGTCTTCCGGTACTATTCCAATTCCCGGCTCCGAATTCAGGTTATAAGCCCCTATGAGATCTAATTAGAGAAACTTGGCGCCCAGAAAAACCTGATTGAAGAGATCAGTGGAGAGCGGCCATGAGGTTTTTTTTACCATATCTTATTTAATTCTTATAATAGATGACACGGCGGTTGAAACACATCTTATTTTTCTTCAACAAAAAAAACACACCAGGCCCACAGGTTGGGGCGACTGCTCAGAGGGGAGGATATGTCCGATTGCCAAACGCTCTGATCAAATTAACTCTTCAGTGACTGCCCGTTACTTCAGTGACTCCATGGAGGTACTGAAAGCGTTTATATATAAACCCTTTGGCCATGCTAGCATTCAGGAAGAATGTGTCAAGTTTGTGACAATCGCAAGACTCCTGGTTAGGAGGAACGAAGACTTGGGACACGGGTTCTGACAAACACATCTGGTAGAGTAATCCGAGAGAACACCTGTAAGAACTCTGATCTTCCGCCACTACTGCAACTATATAATGAAAATTGGTCAGGTGATTCTGACAGTGAGGACCCCAATGAAACCAAGCTCCAGAGTTTCCAATAATTACCGGGAGATTTATGGAATCGGAAGCCAGGGGTATAGACACAAGAAATGCATTTCAGACTAATTTTCAATAACGTGGACGAAGAACCCATTCTTCATGCATAGTTCGGCTACGGTATCGCATAAGGCTCGATCGTGGGAGTTCGGACATATTAATCATACCCTGCCTACAGAGGGGTCAAATCAGCGACACTGAATACTGGATGAGACCGAGTGGGAGCATGGAATCAATGGTACAGAGAACTGAGAGGCAAAATATTATCAATTTAACTATTAGTTGTGCAGCACCTGGAATCGAGAGCAAGCGACTGCGAGCAGCGACGCAGTACCAGGAACAGAGCGAAACTTGAAGTTATCGTAAGCAGGTATAGACATCATCAGACACGAAACTAGGGAGTACCCGGAGAGCTCCTAGAGTCACCGCGAATTACTGCTTAGGAGCAGAAGTTTTTGCCTGCTGCTGCCTCTTGGAACAGGGGTTGTGATATGATGATCAGGGACTTCGCACCTAGCAGAAGAAACAAAGATGGCGTTTATTCGATGTGATAGCTTCGCTGTGCACAGGAAGAGATGATAACTAATCCATGGAGCCAACTGAGATTCAAACATTTCTTACGGGCCTGGAGAACGGACTGGCGCTGGCTGACCGTCAGGGACACGCCGAGGAGCGCGCGGATCTTACGGGCGAGATCAACTACGGCCATGACCAGAGTAAGCTTCATCTATTGTTGAGCTCGGCATTAGCTCTAAAGACTAAGTCCTGTACAGCAGGGTCGTCTGACATCCGGACATAAATTGGTCATTTAGGCACAGACGTGCTAGTTGCGAGTCAGTCACATGACGTTGAATTGGGTCACAATAATCTTCCGCCGCAGTGTTCCTGAACAAGAGATCTAGAGTGGGAAAACGCAAGTGCTCGGGCGGTCAGGTATCGTCTTAGCGGTCAAGAGAGAGAAGCAGGATGTGAGTCAAGGTGGGAGGGAGAAAGGCCCCCAAGTTTATGCATGAGTACCGGGGGCAAAGAGACATGACCACACCCACCCTCTTTGTGTCTCAGGGTGCACAATGAGATGGTGTACCAGAGACAGCTAGGGAATCATTAGTCTGGGTCTCCGTACGGACACAGGGAGGTGTTACCCTAACTTGTGGTATACCCACGTGCTTCAACCCAAGGGAATTGATATAGTTCTGTAATAGGTTTGTCCTGTTGTTATATTGTCCAAAAAGCATTTTTGCCAGAAGACATCCGTACTGATGGAATCCTAGTAAGGAGAAACGGTCATGGGACGGGGGATGCTGGGTGATGTAGAGGAACTTAGCAGGGTTAAGTTGGTAGCTGCCTTGTAGGGCGGGAGTTGCAAGCCCGGGTTGAGAGGGACAAGTGGATGCCCTGGTGTTGGTGCATCATCCAATATTCGCCGCCTTCCGGCTACACTCAGGTACTGTGCTTGGACCTGATGCTGGCGCGCTCCCGCACGTTCTACATAAGGTGACCCACAGATAACGGTCGGACCAGCGTGGGAAACATTCGCAGCACACTGGTTATCAAAGCGGGCTGAGTGGAGGGTAAGACCATAGGCACGTTCATATTTGCCATGTATAGACCATCATTATAGGACTGTTTTCAACTTTTGATCCTTTTCTAGCTAGCATCTTTTTAGCTATTTTTCAAAAATTTTCGATTGTGGGCGCCTTATGTTTCCGTTCAGGGTGGGTACAACGCCATTGAAAAAAACCGTTACTCATATTTTGAAGATCGGGCATTTCGAGAGCGGGCGATACACTAATGTGTATAGATTTGTTATTGTATTATGGTTCTGTCAGTTCTAGGAAAGGGGGGTGTTTAGGTGATTGTGAAATTTTAGGTTTTTTTATTATATTTTTTTTTAGAATTGATTTTTATTTTACTATTTTCAGGACTCCTAAAGGTGCTAACCCTGGTTGTCTGACTCGATCGCTATCATGATACTGCCATAACTACAGAACGGCAGTCTCATGGGGATTTTCCTCCTCATCTTCATTACAATGTGCTAATCAGCACAGTGATAATGAAAGGGGTTATAGTTAAAGCTAAATAGCATTCGGGTCTTCGGAATGACCCGAGGCCGACATGAGAAGATGGATCGCCAGTAAGATGGCCGGCGCGCTATCCTTTGAGGGCTGTCAGCAGCTTTGTATGGAGCCATCGCTGTGACGTGGTTTAAAACACCCGCTATCGGTGGTATCAGCCCTCCAGTGCAGCGCGACCCGACCGCGCCGTGAATTACAGGGGGCGGTGTCGCTAACTGGTTTACAGTTATGAGTTATATGTTCACTGGCCATGCTGGGTACAGAGGTTATTTAGAATTTTCAGGGTAACCTTGGCAACACCAACCTTGAGTGGGTTAAACTTTTTCTTGCTTTTCTTCCGTGAGTGAGGGCGTTAAGAGAACATAACAGTTTTACATCACCTCCATCTAAATGAAAAAAAATTGTCTCACGGTAACACAAACAAACAAGGATGCGGACGGGATAAGGAACCATTAGGTGCAGGTGGGGCTGCAGACCAGGGTGGACATGGTGTCGGATGTCTACCCGAAAACCTGCATTTGAAGAGGGCAGACAGAACTCTGAACGATTGCCTTAGTTAAGGGTCTGGACCTGAGCCGGCCGCACACGCGAACAAGGCGTCGCGATCGGAAGGACCGTGAATTGTAGCAAGGTTCGGAATGCGAACGATACAAGCCGATGCAGACATATGTGACTGGCAGGCCAGTGTTTTCTTAGGGATTGAGGTAAACACAGAAGACCAGGGGATAGTGTATGCACTGAGGCTGCCCCAACCTCTGAGTCCCTTCCTATATGCCCCCCACGTAAAAGCCGTGGGGGAGCGAACTACTTGAAGACTCAGAAATACATGGATAAGTGTCGGGAAGAGGAAACACAAACACAGGACTGACAAAAACCATTAAAACACAAAAGAGTCGTGAAACTAGCCGGAGGTCACAACCAGAGGGTACGTCAGAGCAACAGTCAGTAAGCAACGAGAGGTCAAGTGTCAACAAACTAGCTGACGAGGTCACAGACGATACAGATACAGACGCACGAGAGTAACCTAAGAAGGAGACGCGAGGATGAAGGGATTTCAAACACGGGCACCAGCGTGACTAGTCGAAGCTGCAATTTATGTGCGAGACCAGAGACGCCCACCGTCCAGAACCTGATAGCGAGCTGGAGCAACTTTGGGATATTTGCCCCCTATAGGTTGCTAGAATCAGGGCCAATGGACAGCGAACAGAAGAGTACGCACATAGTCCACCAGACGAGTTCCGAACACAACCCTAGACACGGGAGGGATCTTACGCAGACGGCGTGCCAGGGGACGCAGAGGTGCGAGGTTTGCGCGAGGATGACGCCGTCGAGCGGGGTCGGAGAGAAACGCTACACAGCCGCAGAAGCAGCAAAGCCAGAGTCCCCAGGCTATTTCACGTCGAGTGAACCCTGGACAATCTACCTTGTTTCTATTTTTGAATTCAGCAAATTACTGTTCTCCCCTGAGAATCTGAACAAGTCGACGTGGAGGGAGTTGGGAATATTCATCAACAGGGTTCATCATTGCTCGCAAGAGCGAGCCCTGCTGCCCCTGGTTCATTGGAAGCTTACGGCACTCCATTGAATTGTTTAGACGAATGCAAGATGTGATGAATTAATGACCATGCATTCATTGAGGAAATTCGAAGGAATAGACTCACTTCACTCACCTGTCTGTAGGCACCAGGCCCAGGGTCCCCAGGACTTGCCCTTGAAGGGGGGCCCCACGACAGGTGGGGGAAGCTTGGGGAGCACGGGCGTGAGATTCACCAGGACGTCTCTTGGTCGAAAGGTCTTCCTGGAACCTAGGTTGAGCTCGTTCAACATGTTTGGCTTCGTCTATGGCATGAAAGTGTCCCTGCTGTGCCAAAAGACCATCGAAGACGTTAACACAGGACATCGGCATCCTGGTACTGGCCTACAGGCACAATTACGCTGTAATACTTGTGGAGTGCATCGGGTAATGTGGAGTCCAGTTTGTATGTTTTACAGAGCAGCGTGTATATATAGATGATTATATCTGGTTAGCTGAAGTTTGAGGGGCCGTATAAGGTTGTTGAATTAACTGGTGGTGGTGGACCAGGTCAGTGTTGGAGATATGAGATGTGTATTGATATGGTTAGGGACGGTGGAGGCGCATGGACTGGGGTGGGGGCTGGTAATTGACTATAAGTTATGTTACTGGGGGTTTGTGGGGCGGTGATAATACGATTGTTACTGGGGGGTTGGGACCATGGAGATTGAGACGTAGTATATAGTTATGTTTTGTACAGGCACAGTGGGGAAACTGTGTATAGAGGACTGTGTATATATGTTTGTTACGGCAGGTGGGATCCATGTATATAAGTTTGTTACTGGGATGGGGGCCGTGTACATACGTTTGTTACTGGGGGGTGGGGACCATGTATGTAGGACTGTGTATCTATGTTTCTTACTTGGGATGGAACCGTGTATAGAGGACAGTCTATATATGTTTGTTACTGGGGGTGGGGACCATGTATTTATGTTTGTTACTGAGGGTGGGGGCCATGTATGTTTGTTAATGGGGTGGGGGCCATGTGACTATGTTTGCTTGGAGGTAGGGGGTTGTAGTGTACTGTTTGACTGTTACTGGGCGGTGGGGACCGGTGAGCTGTAATATATCGGTGCGAGTATACTGGACGGGGGGTAACCATGTAGTATCATCGGTGTTAAGGGGGGAGGTCTAGTGTATATGTTTATTGGCTGCGAGGTAGGGGCATGTATTTAGGCGTGTATATATGTTTCTTACTGGGAGGTGAGGACTGTGTATATAGGAATGTGTATACTGTTTGTTACGGGGAGGTCGGCCGTATATATGTTATTAACTGTTATACTGGGGGTGGGGACTGTATTTATGGGGGCTATGTATGTGGGGGCTGTGTACATAGTATGTACTATAGTGTAAGTGGGGGCTGTGTACTATGTTTGTACCGGGGTGAGGGTGTGTATATATGTGTTGTTATGTAGGTGGGGACTATGTATTTAGGGCTGTGTATACATGTTGTTATGGGGTGGAGGACTGTGTATAATAGGAATGTCTATATATTTTGGTTATACTGGGGTGGGGGCCATGTTATATGTTTATTACTGGGTGGTGACTGTGTATTATGTTTATTACTGGAGGGGGGGCTTTTTATATATGTTAGGTACTGGGTGGGACTGTGTATATATGTTTGTTACTGGGGTGGGGACATGGTATATAGGACTGTTTATACATTTTTGTTACTGGGGGTTGGGGGCCATTTATATATGTTGCTACTGGGGTGGGGACTGTGTATATATGTTTGTTCCTAGGGTGGAGGCCGTGTATATATGTTTGTTACAGGCAGTGGGGACAGTGTATACCGTATATACTTGAGTATAAGCCAAGTTTTTCAGGACAAAAAGTTTGTATATGCAATATACACGGTCCCACCACCCCAGTAACGCACATGTATACCAATGTTATCTATACAGGACTCGGCTCATTCGGGTATATATAATAATAAAACTTTGTACTCACCTTTCCGAAGCCCCAGCCACTGCAGGTCTTCTTCTTTATCCGTGCCAACCAGCAGTGTTGAGGTGGTAACCTAGCGGACACAGACTATGATGTTGGCAAGTGGCTGACGTCCTAGAGCTGTGTAGCCCCAGCGCCTACGGACATGTGACCCTTAAGAACTGGATCAAGAGAAGACCTGGGGGGGATGGGAGGGTGTGGGAAAGGTGAGTACAGAGTTTATTATTTTATGTGCTGGGCAGGGTGCTGGTTGGAGTTATGCAGACGCTAGATGGGTAAATACGGGGCTGGATGGCTATAACCAGGGAACTGACGGGCTAAATGTAGGGGATGGGTTGCCTATATACAGGGTCTGGGTGGCTATATACAAGGGAAAGGCTGGCAATATACAGGGGACTGGCTGGCTATATATTGTGGACTGCCTGGCTATATAGAGGTGCTGGTTATATACAGGGGATGGGAAGGCTATATAAATGGGCTGGCTGACTATATATAGCTGACTGGCCATACAAAGGGGACTGGCTGGCTATATAAAGGGGACTGGCTGGCTATATACTGTGGCTGGCTGAATATATACAGCAGACTGTCTGGCTATATAAAGGGGACTGGCTGGCTACAGGAGACTGGCTGGCTATATACTGGAGGCAGGGGGCTGCTTTATACTGGTGCTGCCTATATACTAGAGACTGGCTAGCTTTATACAGGGGACTGGCTGGATATATACTGGGACCGTGGGCTGGCTATATACAGGGGATTGGCTGGCTATACACTGGGGCAGGGGGCTGGCTAAGTACTGGGGGGAGGGGGCTGGCTATATACAGTGAACTGGCTGACTGGCTATATATGGGGGGCAGGGGGCTGGCTAGCTATATACTGGGGGGAGGCTGTGACCAATGCTTATATTGCAGTCAAAAGGTTTCCCCAGGCCTTGGCTTATAGTCAAGTCGGCTTATACTCATGTATAATATATATGGTATATTTTTGTTACTGTTGGTGGGAACTGTGTATGTAGGACTGTGTATATATGTAGGTTACTAGGGGGTTGGGGATGGTGTATATATGTGCATTACTGGGTGTTAGGGATGGTGTACATATGTGCGATCTAGGAGGTTGGGACCATGTATATATGTGTGTTACTGGGGACCATGTATATATATGTGTTACTGAGGGACTGTATACAAATGTATTACTGGGGGGACTGTATATATTTCTTACAGTGGGCTGTATATAATTACTATGGGGGGACTGGACATATTTATTATGGGGGTGTATATATTTATTACAGGGAGATATAGGGTATATTTAGGGTACAAGGTATATTTATTACTGGGGAACCATATATATTTATTACAGGGGATCTGGATATATTTATTATGGGGGGAGGGTTTTATGGTTGTATATTTGTATTAATAGCAACATTTACTTTAACAAAATAAATTGTGGGGAGGCCTCCCCACCAGTTTGCTCCCAGGGGCCCCACACTACCCTAAATCCGGCCCTGTCTGTAGGACCTCATTTAAAGCAGGCAAGGACATCCCAGAGTGAGTCCACCCCTGCAGGTCACTTGATTACAGTTCAAAGTTATTTTTCTGCGTAATGCTGTATTTCCCAGTACATCATTGTGCTCATTTTACCATCCTGAACAGATTTGTAGCCCCTGTGTATATAAGCCATGTGGATTTCAAATGAAAAAAGACCTGCAAAATGGCAGCTTGTATTGTCTCAATAATGTTTGTGATTATTGTTCAATAGTAATATTACTACAATTATTAATAACAGGAAATTCTACTATTTTTTTTCTACACCCACAACACTTGTACAATGTATCAGACTTCCGCTATCACACCTGACATCAGTCCTGCTACTAAATAAGGATTTTGCTGTTTTCTTGAAGTGGGCAGATATTATGGGAACGTTGCCCTTTTGTCATGTAATGGAGCCATGTTGCTTGAGTAGGTGTATGAAGCTGGCAGTGCACCAATCAGTCTTTAACATTTCTACTACATCTAGTTGTTATGGGTGGGTGGTTATTTTGGATTTGGCAGCAAACTTCCATTGTTAAGAGACTGTTCGAATGCCGGCTTAAAAGCTGTTTCAATAATTTGTACAATGATTTATTGGATTGCAGATACATATTCATGGCTTAGACCATTTCACATGAATTGCCATTTGTAGTTGGTGATAAATTTTTGTGACACCTACCAGCATTCAAATCTT
Source organism: Engystomops pustulosus (assembly GCA_019512145.1). Classification (NCBI taxonomy): domain Eukaryota; kingdom Metazoa; phylum Chordata; class Amphibia; order Anura; family Leptodactylidae; genus Engystomops; species Engystomops pustulosus. Next base: position 80,505,567 of record CM033644.1, read on the forward strand.
AATTAATTTTTTTAATTAGTAATTTCTGTTACAACCCTATTCATAGTGATAGATTGGTATACATAAGATGGGACGCAACAATTATTGGGGTCCCTTGAAAATCCTGATTGAATACTTGGTCCCACCATTCAATTGTACGTGGCTGCTGGCGATAGCAAATAACTATATTTGGTTATGTGTAACAACCCCATACAAAAGGCATGGGGCTTTTGTACAATAACTCCATTCATATCCCACTTATCATCAAGCTATATCCCATCCTTTCTTCCTATAGCTTCTGCTAGAAGCAGAACTTGTCATGTATAGATGTGCCCCCTTAGCTTAGATCAAAACAACTATTATTTAAACTTCTTGGTCTTATTTGCAATTCACTGAAAGCAAAAACAATGAACATATCAATTTACTGAATGCTAGCAGAGATCTTGAAATAATTCTGCTGTGTAAAGTCAGACATGATCCCTGAACAACTTTGTCAGTATCTGGGGAAAAATGGAAACATTTTTTTTTCTTTAATATAGGGTTAACCCTGGTTTTCTGTTCCTTTGACAACTCAATTCTTTAAAAATTGTGTCCTTTTATGTGCTAAATTGGCAAAAGCAACTTCTTTGCTCACATTTAGTTGCTGAAGATTTTTAGAAAGCTTGTTGAGCCGAAAAAAACCTTTCAAAAATTATGATAAATAGCTAAAAAGAATTATACTAATCCGATTCCTAGTCTTCTTAGGAATGAATTTGTTATCAAGCGTTATTATGTGGCGCTATTTTACGATGTGTAATCTGTGTTATTTATTGATCTCTTGCTGTCTGGTGCATTGAATCTGAGCCTTATTTTTTCAGATGGAAAACCCTGTGACTTACGCATTACAGCAGATCTGCAAAGACGTAAATCCAGATGCTTAGCTTATTGCACTGATTCATTGACAGAATCTTTAGCATATTTCCTTGGTTCCTTCCTGCCACAGCATATCCAATAACTACCCACATATTTAAAAGATAAATCATAGTATTTTAACAAATTGCTTGAAAATGAGCCATGTTATAAAGAGCTTTTACTGGTAACTGTGGATATATCATTGCTCTATTCAGTTATCAATTTTTTCAACAGATTACTTGCCATTGAACATATTTTAGCATGGAAGGAAACCTTTTATTTTCTCATCACTTTGTGTCTCTTTTCTTGAATTTACAGTAATTACCTGTTATTACATATTTTAGCACATCTTTATATAGTCTGAAAGCGTTGCCATTGTAGTTCCTTTGCCCCTTCATCTAAAATGAGTTACATTAAATTTAAATGTTTTCACAATTTTATAGATAATGCCATCTGGTTGGTAACACATCACTGATGACATTATGAATTTCTGATAAATCACTTCTCATGCGGGAAATTGGGAACAAGAAAATTGAAGTATCAAAAGGAATACTGTTAGCTCAAGGCTTTTGAGAAATAGGTTGAATATATAACATGTTCAGGCACTTAGTTTGGTGGATTGAAATGGCTCCTAAAAGTGCATATGGTAATGGGACCATATAAGAGAGTGGTCTTGTGAATTTAGGATAGAGCTAACTACATCCCCTTATTATCAATGAATAAGAATGCAGCCATGTGCATTCTTATTCAGCTTTGCTGCTTATTCAGAAAAGATATGCAGGGTGCAACAAAAATGTCAGGACAGTGGAATAACTAACTGTGAAGGAAACCGTTTTGGAACGCTGAGGGGTACGGAAGGTCACTTGGTTATCCTTTTATAGACGCTCCTAGAACGCACTGGTTCTGAGAGGAGCAAGGAGTGATTTAAAATTGTCCACACAACTTCCGGATATGGCACAACAATAACTCACAGCCCTGAATGGCTATAAGATCCCTTTCATTAGCCTACGTGAAACAGAATCTTATCAACCTTATGACGCTTCCACCAGTTCTCTTTTAATATAAACGCGGCCTGTAACGGGATTGTATAGGGTAAGGAACCAACCTGGTAGCATGTATATGAGTGGAGCATGGACAATTGGATTCGTGAATCGAGATAAAAGAGCAAAACAGATTAGATTTTATATTTAATTGCCTTATAGGCACACCAGACAAAACAATATATACAGTAGAGATATATACAGTTACACAGAGTACAAAATACAAGGTAGCACTACACGTATCAGCAGTTCAGTAACTTAGTTACCTTGTGTATGGGCCTAATGGAACCTGATAGTCCACACTTTAGGATCCTTCTCTGCTCTTGATGTGAAAATGGTTCTCAGACAAACAACGATGCGGAATTAGAGATGCCTGATTATATCAGGTGCAGACACACCTCTGTCCACACAACAGGAGGAGTCATGGGTCCCTCCTACCTGGTATCACGCCCCAAACCCTGGAGAAGATGTAGGGTCCGGGTTCTAGTATCATTGGATTTGGGTGAATGCCTGGAAATCATTGATACCAAACCTGACCAATTTGCTATGGTCCTACACAGAGATATTTATATCTCTGGCCCCAAGGATCCTAGAGTCCCAGGGATTGGACAACTGTGATCTCCTGAACATAACAAATCCAAAAATGTAGTTGCCCTTAGGCTTAGATGAACCATAACTCCATAACTGTCCCTATTCAACGCATTAGTTTAAGACTTTTTATGGCTCTTTGTCTCCTGTTTGAAAATGGGGGAGATCCATGGAGACAATTCGGCTGGATCCTTTGAAGCTCAGCACCCTCCCAAGCCAGGTAACACTCTGCTAGCTCCATGAGGCTAATTAAGCGGAGGCTGGAGGAAAGTGGGGAATTTGAGTAGGATAAGGCCCCCACTCCCCCTGGTCATATTTATCCCACTAACGAAAAAACAAAAATATATGTGTCAAATATTTTTTCAAAAATCTACCCAATGATATCAAACTCGGCCACCTAACCCCTGGGAGTCTGGCAGGGTCAACTTTAGATCTTTAATGGGTGCCCCTACATTTTATTGCAGATTTGGATTCCCATTGACATTTCTTCAATCTAAGATTCATGTAATTTTCATTGACAAATGGCACTGTATTCGCTGAAAATCAAAATGGGTAAGATATTGTTGAAAAATGTGAAACCTTGAGAATTACACATCGGAATGAAAAACCAAAAAGTATGACAAATATTTCTTAAAAATCTATACAATGATACTAAAGTTGACCCTAAATTCAGCATAACCAGGAACAACAAATGGACTTCTGCTGCATTGTAGGAGTGGAGAAAGGTGAATATATGGTTGTTTTTGTTTTTATTCACAGTAAGTGTTTGTGGAGGGGGCATAAATAGCAGGTGGTGAGTTACATATATGGCTACAGTTAGGGGACCCTTGTATTAGGGGAGCTGGAGAAAAGTAGATATTATACCCCCTTTTCTGTAGCCCTATCATTATAATGACACCTTTATTGTGACCTGTGCTTATAGGTAGGGGGCTGCAGCAAGGAGGGCATTATAAGGAGGGGCAATAGATAAAGGGGTATTTTAAGTATGGGCTACAGAAAAAGGGGACATGCAGAAAATGAGGCATTATTAGGTGGTCTGCAGAAATGGGGGCTCTATAAGGAGGTGGGTTCAGAAAAGAAAACACTTTATAGGGTTGCTGGAAAATGGGCAAAATTAGGTGGCAGCTGCATGACATGCACCATTGTAAGGGTGCAGATGCACAGAACAAGACAATGTAAGGGACCAACTGCATGAAAGGAGGTATTATTAGAGGTGGGACTCTCAGCACCCAGGTCTGTCAAAATTGTCTGATAATTTAGGAGATAAAAAGAAGTGGAGAGTATCAAAGAGTATTTTAGGTAAGGAGATTAGATTGATGAAATGGGCATATTTCGGTTTTGTGAAGGGCAAAGATCTAGGTTCTAAACATTAGGAATTTTTATTGTGGTGATAAATAGTCATGTTAGAACAGGAGAAGAATGAGATGACCATTCTGAGTCTATATTTGTCTACACAGCAACGTCCATGGAAACTGGATACCATATTGCTAACAAGTAATTAAGGGGTAAACTATTTCTTGTGATCATGTGGTGTATCAATATTTGTTGTGGTTTTTATTTTTTTTCTGGTTGTTAATTGTCTCATTCTTACAAATATAGAGCAAGATTATGGTTATTTTATTATTTTTGGTAATGAACGTTTTGAGATTCTATCAAGTGTCTTCACAGTGACTAATGGAAAACCTTGATTGACATGTTCCAAACAAATAACAATTAAGATTTGGTTCGCTTCATGCTGCATAGACAGCTTTGTTGAGAAATATTGTTGACAAAATATTTAACTTTTTTTCTCATTAGTTATGATTGTATATTTTGTAGGACAGCGGCTGGAAAGGTAATAGATGGCGTATATATTCCTTTCAGGTTACTTCCATACCGGTGGTAAAGGGTTAATGCACTGACCAGAGACTGCACAGCCCTAATTACCAGGTGCAGCTGGGAGAAGGGGTTTTATCCCAGAGCTGCATACTGGGCTGGAGCTCTGTGTGAGAGACATTGCTCTGGAAGGCTTGCCAGCCGTGTGTCACTAGCCGCTGTGAGTACGCTGCTTTGCTAGAGAGGGACTTACCGATGTACAGGTAGCGCTCAGACGAGCCCGTTTTTGTTTCCCCGCTTTGTTTTATTTTACTTGCCTGGAAAGCTGCATTGTTTTGGCTGCCAATAAAAGCCGCAAGGAAACCGCATTTCTGCCGTCAAGCCTGTCTGTGTCTCTGGACTTTGTCACATTAAAACTGACCCCGCTACAATTTGTTTTCTATTTTTTTTCTCCTACATTAAGGAGGTTGCCATCCTGTAGTAGCAGCATCCTGTGATGTACCTTACAATAGCCCCATGGCCATGGAGAGCAGTGGGTTATTGAGGTCTATGGAGAATTTGCTGGGCACGCTTTGTGTAGATGGGAGGTGTAGACAAGCGGTGACATCATCTATTGCTAGTAGTGGAGGCAATGATACAGTATTCTATTGAAGTGTTAGCTTTAATGTCATGTTATCTGTCTGAATTGCAGGATGTAATACTTTTTATTAAGATTACATAGTGATATATATATATAGTAAATATTAAAATGTATATGAAAAAAAACACTAAAAACTTGGTTAAAATAAAAGTCAATTCCTGGTGGCTGCTTTCTTCCAAAAACAGAAACACACCTGACCATGGTTTGTGCGAGTATATTGCAACTTGGCTGTATAAAGATGAATAGAGCTGAGCTGCAATAGGTAGAATAACATTATTTACAAGAGTACATGAGGTGCTTTGTTTAAGCCACAAATGCCTGATGTTTGGTCTTATATTGTTGCATCTTAGACTTTCTCCCTTTTATACCAAGTCACTATCCCTTGTCAGAAGAGGTGGAAAAAGTGCCTAAAACACATCTTAAATGAGATACGACTATGAGATACGATGTAAGTCATCTTCATGGACCAAATTAAGCTAGAATTTTGGCAATCCACACAACAACATGGTATATATGCCGAGTATAAGCCAACCCGAGTATAGGCTGAGACCCCCTAATTTTACCACCAAAAACTGGGAAAACATATTGACTTGAGTATAAGCCGAGGGTGGGAAATGCATTGGTCACAGCCCCCACAGTATATAGCTAGCCAGCCCCTGTAGTATATAGGCTGCCAGCCCCTGTAGTATATAGCTTGCCAGCCTCTTTAGTTTATAGCTTGCTGGCCTCTTTAGTATATAGCCAGCCAGCCCCTGTAGTATATAACCAGCCAGCTCCTGTAGTATATAGCCTGCCAGCCCCCTGTAGTACATAGCCTGCCAGCCCCCTGTAGTACATAACCTGCCAACCCCTGTAGTATATAGCCAGTTAGCTCCTGTAGTATATAGCCAGCCAGCCCCTTGTAGTATCTAGCCAGCCCCCAGTAGTATATAGCCAGCCAGCCCCCCAGTAGTATATAGTCAGCCAGCCCACAGTAGTATATAGCCAGCCAGCCCCTTGTAGTATATAGCCTTCCAGCCCTCAGTAGTATACAGACATGCAGCCTCATGTAGTATACAGCCAGCCAGCTTCCAGTAGTATACAGCCATCCAGTCCCATGGTAGTATAGAGTCAGCCAACCCCCAGTAGTATACAGCCAGCCAGCCCCATGTAGTATACAGCCAGCCAGCCCCATGTAGTATACAGCCAGCCAGTCCCATGTAGTATACAGCCAGCCAGCCCCCAGTAGTTTACAGCCAGCCAGCCCCCAGTAGTATACAGACGCAAGCCAAGCACATAAAAAAGCAAACTTACATACGCACCTTCGGATGGTCCTTATGCCCGGTGCAGCTCCCCGATGTTCCAGTCACCGTGGCTCCTATTCTTTCTTCTCTTTGCTGTAACAGCTGGCAGAGACGCGTCCACGGAATCTGCCTTCCGACGCACACTATGAATTCATCAGCAGCGACACCGCCGCATCATAGTGTGCGCCGGCTGGCAGATCACATGGACGCATCTCTGCCGGCTAATACAGCATAGAGAAGACAGAAAAGGAGCCGCCAGGTGCTGCACCCAGGAGCTGCGCTAAGCATTGGGGCACCTAAGGTTGAATATGTAAATGTATGTTTTTTATCGATGCGTGTATAAGCCGAGGTGAAGGTTTTCAGCACATTTTTTTGTGTTGAAAAACTCGGCTTATACAAGAATATATACAAAAATATATATATATATTTATACCCCAGCTAATAGACCATTTTATGCAGCCTCTGGGTCGCAGAGTAACAGAGTAGGAGCATCCAAAGTGAAAATTACATGTACCCAACAGCTTAGGGATCTCTTACCATTTCCCATAAAAAGGGTGGGCAATGCATTGGTCATAACCCTCCCCAGTATATAGCTAGCCAACTCCTGTAGTATATATATAGCCAGCCAGCCCCCAGTAGTATATAGCCAGCCCCCAGTAGTATACAGACAGCCCCCAGTAGTATACAGCCAGCCATCCTCATGTAGTATACAGCCAGCCAACCCCCAGTTGTATACAGCTAGCCAGACCCATGTCATATACAGACAGCCACTCTCCAGTAGTATACAGCCAGCCTGCCCCCATGTAGTATACAGCCAGACAACCCCCATAGTATACAGCCAGCCAGTCCCATGTAGTATACAGCCAGCCCCCAGTAGTTTACAGCCAGCCCCCAGTAGCATACAGTCAGCCAGCCCCCAGTAGTATACAGACAGGAAGCTGAGCACATAAAAAAACAACCTTACATACTCACCTTCAGGCGGTCCATGCGATCATCAGCATCATAGTGTGCGCCGGCCAGCAGATCACATGGACGCATCTCTGGTGGCTAATACAGCATAGAGAAGACAGAAGAGGAGCCGCCAGGAGCTGTGCCACAAAAAACTTTTTTTGTGCTGAAAAACGCGGCTTATACACTAGAATATACGGTTTATATATTTTTTTTATCCCAAAGTCCCCGCTAATAGACTAATTTATGCAGCCTATGGGTCGCAGAGTAACAGAGTAGGAGCATCCAAAGTGAAAATGACATGTATCCAACAGCTTAGGGATCTCTTACCATTTTCCATAAAAAACATGGACAATGACCTTATACACTGAAGAAATACCTTGAATCAGAGGTTAAAACCTCTTTTCCTCAGTTTACTTCAACATAAAGCACCTCTTGAAACACAATCTTCATTGCTTCAGAATGTTCCTAAAGAAACATAAGTATCCATTTGGGATCTAGTAATATGTATATGATCCTTGTCTTCTGTCACCCCCTCCCTTCACCTCTTTCCTTCCATTGTCTCTCTCCTCTTGTTCTCTATTTCAATTTTCATTTCAATTTCAGATGTGTCTGAGTTTTTTTTTTTACCCCGAAAGCTATAACAAGCGAATCATATTCAAATAGGAATTGAGTCACAGTATAAAAAGGGCATGTTTGTGTAGAAGAGTAATATCTATTTACAGTCTCCCAGCTGCTGACATTTATACCATACCTATCGTTCGTTCTCTCCTACCGTAGCTTATATTTCATTGAACACACCTCTCATTCCTGAAAGGATTTCATCAGATTCCCTTGGGCTGCAGAATTCATTGAAGTAAAGTTTCTATGAATATAGACACACTAGGAAGAAACAGTCACAATCTAAGACCAGTTGTGATGTAGAAATAAGCCATTAAATTACCAGGGGAAATATGTGATCTCAAACTATCATCTTTCCATAAGTCGGTTATTGAGTACACCTATTATGTAAGGGACATCAATGGAGAGATTTATCAAGCTTGATGTGTCCTGATGTTTTGATGAATGTGCCAAAAACCAATACATTTTGTAGAAATAAATTACAATGTTTTGGGAATTTTTTTTGCTTCAATTTTAGGCTATGTTTTAGGAAGTACATGTTGATTGATTTATGCATTTTAGGATAAAGCATTTTAAAAATGATCTGTCATCTCTCATGACATGACTGTTTTAGTAACTACTTGTATAAGTACTTAAAATATAATTCCTTGTGCCATGCCATTCTGTAACTCCCAGAAATCTAGAAATAAATTAACATCTGGGTGATACCCACCCCTTGTCAAAAAGGAGTGTGTCCCTGTCCAGTCTGATTTTCTAGGAATCTGGCGGCACACTACCCTACTTGGTAAAACTCAAATTATTCATTAACCTATACAACATTCACCAAAAATCTATAAATGCACCTCTAAGTCTACAAAAGTAGCCTCATAATGTAGGCCAGTAATTGTCTATATAATGGCCCCAAAACAAAAGGGTTATCTGTGTTAGTAACATCACATATGCAGGAGGCAGAACGTAGCAGAGAGATATTCGGGGGGTGGGGTGGGAATTATTAATACTGCTGTACTAAAATCCGGAAATAAGAGGCATCATCTTCTTAATATATCCGGAGGCGTGCTGTGGATATAGTTTACCAGACCAACAGTTTTTATCTTATTTCACATGTGTGTTTCCAGAGCCCCTCAGTACTGTGCTATGAAGATAGGCTGTTACAATGAGTAGAGTAGGTCTCCCTTCTACCTGCACTTCCTGCTGACGTTAGATTACACAGTATGAGGCCAGATGATACTGTGTCCTCTCTGTTAGCCAGATTATACTTTGCACCCTCTTTTAGCCCGTTGATACTATGCCCTTATATTAGTTAATACTGTGCCCCCTCTAATGGCCAAATGATACTGTGCCCCCTTAAAATAATAAAATCACTTACCTCTCCCACGGCAACAGGGTCCTCCTCCTTCTTCTCCTGGCTCAAGCAACGTGATGATGTCATCAAGCTGCTGGGTCACAGAGAGGGCCTCAACGCATCTCTCTATAAGGTGTGCTCATTACCACGCCACAGAATTTGGAGCAGATGGAGGATGGAGCTTGCTCCAAATGGCTGGTGCCTCATGTAGTTGCGAGTTCTGGCCAGAGGTAGAAACAGTGCTAGCAGTAAATGGCAATTCAGAGGACAAATGTAAGAGCAAGTAATTGTATTTTGTGAAAAGGAATAAACAGCATTGCAGTACAGTAAAGGAAATTACATGGGTTTCAAATAAAGAAGAATTGTACTCGGTAGACATTGTTGCATGGTAGGTAACATCATTTAAAACAATTTCAAATCAGACTCCTCGATTTTACGATGTGGACATCATTCCTGGCTCCTGCTGTCAGTCTCATGTGCTATGATTGTTTTCAATCAGCGTTCACACATAAATATTAAATATTAAGCATGAAATGAAAGCAATAAATAGATACTATTCCATCAGGATAATTTAATTTATATTTATAGGGGGTGATAGAACAAGAAAGAAGAAGCTGAGTTTCATTTCATTCATTTGTTTCTATACATTGTTAAGAATTATTTTGTCAATTTCAATTTTGCAGTTTTGTGTTATTCTTATTAGTTCACACTGAGCAGTAAAACATGATGATAATAGATCTGCCATGCTCTTTACTGCAGAACAATTTATAGGTTAAGCGCAGTAGAAACATTGCTGCACTTACAGTTTGTAAAACAGACTCTGATGATTATAGATGATGAACTAGTCATTGATATTCATATTCCACAATTATTCATTTCAGCTCTCAGTACATTAAAACTAGCAACTTACAAGTGCTTCTTCAACACACAGAAGAATTGCCATAAATAGGTAAAATACTAGACATGCAGACAACTTGATCATTTCTTGTGAACTATGTATGTCACATTTAGTAATGGTTTTATATTTGTTTTGTGCCTCACCGGATAATTTTGTAAAGTGTTTCAGAAAGTCAATGTTGTTATGTGGATTCTTAAAAAATACCAGGCTAATTACTGGAATGCCCTGGCAACAAATAATGCTAAATAATGTAAATCCAGTCCAAAAATGGCCTAAAGTAGAGAAATGTTTGACTTTAAGGAAGACATGCTTGATGTATGACAGTGTGATCTTGTGCCAGCCTACTCTACATTTACAATGTTTGAATACTATAAATGTGTCCATTATTCCTTCTGACCTGAATATCTTTTTCTTCCTTCATTGTACAAAAATGAATATGGAGGTCGTATGCACCACACGTGTTTGTCTTTTGCTGGAAATATGGAACGGATGTACGTCTCACTATGGAGAAGAGAGGGGTGAGGAGCACTCATGAGCCGGGCATAACATACATTCATGCGCATGAAGCCATAGTCTGGCATTGCATGCGTGAGAAAAGGGGAATGTGACATTCCGCTTCCCTGAAGGGTATGCAGGGTCAATTAATTATTGTTTTTTTTATAGACACTCCCTGAAAGCACAGTTAGATAGAGGTGTCCACACAACCTTCGGTATGGCACAACACCTGCCCTCAACCCTGAATGTCTGAAATTTCCCTTTCACTAGCCTCAGTGAAACAGAGATTTATCAGTACAGTAGTCTGCCTCCAACAGGATTATATTGGGTGAGAAGTCAACCCGTTAGCATGTATATAACTGAGGCATGGATGTGGGTAATCGTGGATTGAGATAAAAGAACAATGGATGTTAAATTTTATATTTAATTGCCTTTCGGGCACACTAGACAAAACAGTGAATACAATAGATATGTATACAGTTTACAGAGTATAGATCACAAGTGTAGTACTACAAGTATAAGTAATTTGTGAGTTTGTTACCTTGTGCTGGATTAATTGGGGAAAGGTTAGTCCACACTTGAAGATCGTTCCTGCTTTTGATGTGGTGGTAAATAATTCCCCCATTGACCCCTTGATTCCCCTTAGGTGGCTCTAGAGAACATCCCACCTTTGATCAGATTCAGGACCTTGGATGAGTTCTAGCTTCTCAGTGGGAAGTCATAGGATCAGGGTTCTGGGCTCATCTGATTTGTCTGGATCGCTGTATTCTGTTGAGACCAAACATGATCCACTTACTATGCTACCATTGAGAGCTGTGTATATCTCCTTTTCCATGAGACTAGGTACGTGTTTGCCTCGCTGCCCTGATCCCAGATTTGTATTTGGCCTTGGGCTGCGATGGACCATAATTCCATAACTGGAATATTGGATACACACAGAAAGATCCAGCAGCACTATCCAATTAAATAGCAGGTGGTGCAAGCATCCTAAGACTGGGCCTCAGGTCCTCCAATGAAAATTTTCAAAAAATGGGCAGCACTCCAGATTGTGAAAAAATGCAGTCCTTTTATTCCATGGGGATCTTTCGGCTCTATAACAGACTTTTTCAAACCGAATATTGGTTAGATAAGTTACTGGCTGTTTTATGGCTCTTTGTGTATTTGTCTAAAAAGGACCTAAACTCAAGCTTTAGAAAAAAAATTTGCAAACTTCTACAAATCCATTCTTGGATGATTAGCTCATCTCTACTTATGTTGATGCAACATTTTGGTATGTGTTTAATATATTTGCTAAAATTTCTAAAATTCTGCCTTTTCATACTCATTCTTATGTATTTGGTGCAGTCTATTTGCTGAAAACTTAAATTTTAACAAAAGGGCTGATTGTATCTCAGTTCTTTCTAAACTACTGCAGTGTGAACATGAGTTCAAGCTGGCTATGTTGTTTGGATTAACACCACACCCATCTCTTTCCTGCGGCATTAGTTCTGGTTCATTATTAGTTAACCCATTGTAATTGACTGCTGCTCACACTCCTTACTTGCTCCCTATGTTGTCTGGATCTCTGAGTTCTGGCCCAATTATTATTGAGGCCAGGTCTCTGAGATCATATAAGAGTCCTGCACAAATTTCATAGAGTTTTATTTCTTATTTTGTTACTTGCCTTGCTTGTAACTCTCTTTTGTTTCTGGTATCCTGATCTTTGGCTTTTGTTCAGACTCTCTAGTGTACCCTACTGTTTTTTGACTTTTTGTCTTATGTCAATGCACTTGGCCTCTTTGTTGTGACCTGAATCTGGCAACTATTCATATCTGTCTGTTCTGTTTTGTCTTTGCCTCTGTGTTTTGCATGTTGATCAGTTATTGGCCATCGTCTACGGTGCTTCAATTAAGTAAGTAGAGCAAAATTGGTGAGTTCCGAATCAAGGCTCACTGTCTTGTCTGTTTACCTGTTCCTAGCGCCCCTTACATAGATAGAGCTGTGAATGTCCCATTTGGCATTTTTGCTCCACACTTTCTCTACCATGCTTTTTGCATTATATTGTTGGAAAGACAGTGAAGAAAGTGTGAGCCCCACACTCCTCTTAACCTCTGTTCCTGCAGCTTACTCCAACCACGGGTGTTTAACACATTATATGCTGCAGCCAGCGCAACCATTGCATTTATCTTGCCTGAAAGGGGTCTTTCCCCCATGATCGCCCATTCCCCAGTGCCGTCTTTGGAGGGTACCGATTGCTGCCGTGGTAGCCCTGAGGTCTGATCAGGACCCCAGGCATGTTCTCAGGCAGTGCCTGTAAGAATCCGTCTGTGATGGGATATTAAAGGCACAGTGTCAGCCTATGCATGTGCATCAGTATTGCAGGGTATTATCATGAACAAGAAATCAGATGATTGCTTCTATTAATAAAAATTATTAATTAATTAATTAATAAAATGCCCATAAGCCCCATAAACATATAAAGAGACATATAATGCAAAAAAACTCAAAATCATAACACAAACCCCACATATATAGCATCACCACGTCTATAATGACTTGTAGAATTTAAAAAGTTCATTATTTTACCCGCTTGATCAACACCTTAAAAAAAATCTTAAAAACCCACCAAATATCATGTTTTTTTACCTATTTCATCCCACAAAAAATGCAATAAAAAGTGATCAAAAAAACATATCTACTCTTGAATGACACTGTTACATAGTACAACATGTCCCACAAAAAACAAGCCATAAACCAGCTCCATAGCCAAAAAAGTAAAAGTATTACACCACTTGGAATACGGTGATGCAAAAATGATCGATTTTTTTCTCCCTACATTAGGCTTTATTTGGCAAATTGAGTAAAACGTAGGAAAAAATATCTAAATATAGTATACCCATAATAGTATTGATGCATAGAATAAAGATAACATGATTATTAGGCTATACGCTGAACACAAAAAAAAAAAGTTAAAAAAAGTGCAGAATTGATGTTTTTCTACTCCTGAGCTCAAATCAAAGTTAATACATTTTCAACATTAGGGGATACCAACCCCAAAATGGTAACACTGGAAAATGCATCTAAAAAAATGTGCCATCATATGGCCCAAATAACAAAAAAGCTAAAATTTTATAGCCTACAAAAGGAGCCATTAAGAAAACTAAAATCCTGACAGCTGCAGGGCACTCCTTCCCTTCTGAGCCTCGCTGTGTGCCCATAAAACAAGTAACAGCCACATGTGGCGGGTCTCTGTACTCGAGAGAAATTGCATAACAAAGTTTAAGATGGGTTTTATCTTTTGGAAATGTGTAAAATGAAATGTGCAAATTTAAATGAAGGTATTTCTGACAAAATTTGACCATTCTAAATTTTACTTCCATTTTGATTTAATTATACAGCAACTAATTTAGGTGTTTTTTTTTAAATTTAGAAAATGGCAATTTTTTCAAAAAATTTATCACTTTATATTTTTTTAATAAATGAATGCAAAACTTATCAGCCAAAATTTGCCATTAAAATGAAGTACAGCTTGTGAGAAAAACAAAAACTATCTCAGAATTGCTCTAATAAGTAACAGTGTTCAAAAGTTATAACCATATAAAGCGACGTATGTCAGAATAGAATAAATACTAGCCCATATACTATGAATTATACTATATGCTTTTTTTTCTATTTTTTTGCAAACAGTCCCATGTGATAATTATTAGTTAGGCATAAAAATGTTTTATCGTCATACATATAGCATGCTTCACAAGGAAAATAACAATATATGTAATGCAGTAATTTTTAACATGGATTTAAGTTGTAGATGACATTCAATACTTGTTTGGCTACTTTACTTATTTTTTGTAAATATGATAATACTAGTGGAAGCAGTAATAAATGTGACAGCAACAAAGGAAATAAAGGAATGATGACCACATTAAAAGACTTGTAGATGGAAAACATTGGTTAAGCACTGACCCAGAATGGGTCATCTACTGCTAAAAATGCAGAATCAGGTCACTTTTGATACCTTGAAGTTCAGCTACGTTTCTACTTAGCACATTGCAAAGTGTATAACCCCTTGAAGGTCCTTTGATCTGACTGTAGAGATGTGTCAGTATATAGCTTTCCACGTTTGCAAATACATGTGAAAAGTACAAGGAGAAATAACTGCAGCATCATCACTTTATTCCATCCCATAGAGACTTTATAGCAACTAGAATATACTTAATTTTATTTAATTTTAAGCTTTTTGGGGTTTCTTGTCACATTTTGCAAGCATGATGCTTAGAATAGTTGTGTACTATAAAAACCATTATTAGTCTGACACAACAAACAGCATATACATTGGACACCAAAATTAGAGAACAACACACAATTTTTTAAATGTCAAGGTCATTGTGTAGTCCTATGTGAATACATCCTAACATGGGTAAAATAGCAATATTTAAGCTTATTTCATAAATAATAAATATTCTAAAGTACAGAATAAAATGTAAATGAGATAGTTATAAAACAGTGATCAGTTTCAGGCGGCATTCACATGTGATGTTTACAGTGTTTTTTGAAATGTAATACAACAGCTGGGGTAAAAAGTTTTGACTTACATTCTTGTTAACATTTGCATTTACAAAGCGCAATAGTTAACACAATGCTAACATAGATGGAAACAAAGTACAGGCAGTCCCCTGGTTACGTACAAGATAGGGTCCGGAGGTTTGTTCTTAAGTTGAATTTGTATGTAAGTCGGAACTGTATATTTTATAATTGTAGATCCAAACAAAAAAAAAGTTGGCCCCAGTGACAATTGGAGTTTAAACATTTTTTGCTGTAATTGGAACAAGGATTATCAATAAATCTTCATTACAGACACCTAACAGCTGATTATTGCAATCTAGGATTATAGTAATGCATTCAGAAAGCTTCGCCAGTGGTCAGAGGGGTCTGTCTGTAACTATGGGTTGTCTGTAAGTCGGGTGTCCTTAAGTAGGGGACTGCCTGTATTAACAAACACATGCGGTAACGTGATGTGTTAACATTTGTGCTCCCCTCATTCCAGAAGTGATAACTTTTTTTATTTTTGACGTTCAGAGCCAGTTTTTAACAAAGTGGGCCCCCCCCCCAAAAAAAATATTTTATGAACAGTCACAGTCAGTAAGAGGCCCTGTAGCCCTGCACAATAATAGCACTTTGTAGATTAAAAACAGTAGATTAAAAACAGGTAAGGCGATGTGTAATATGGGACTGTAGGAGAATTTTGTATGATGGATAGAAAGATAATAGGTACATTGATAATAAAATAGCAAGATCGGACATAGATAGATAAAATAGGTAGAAAGAAGATATATAGATAGACAAAAAGTTAAAAGATAAACGGTTAGATAAACAAATATATAGATAGGAAATAGACAATTTATAGCAGATAGATAACTAGGCAGATAAATGATATATCAACAGGAAATAGATGATAAGCATCTGCACTTGGACATTCCACCAAGGGGTATTAAAGGAGCAATACATCCTCTGCTCAAAAAAGTCCACATGCAAAGGGCCCCTTTAGAACAGGGGGCCAAGGGCAAATGCCCATTTTGCCGCCCCCTAATGGCAGCCCTGTTTACGTTTACAGACGTGTTTGAGGGATTTTTATCTGTTGGACAAATTGTACTTTTTAGTGGCGCCATTTAATATTCCATGGAATATACTGAAAAGCTGAAAAAAAAATTACAAGTGTAGTGAAATCGACAAACGAACACATTTGCAGCGTTTTCTTGTGGGCTATGTTTTTACGTCTTTCATTCTGACCTTCAAATAACACCTCCTCTTTGTTCTTTGGGCCGATACGATCACAGTGATACCAAATTTATATAGGTTTTATTAGATTAAAAAAAATGTAATCTTTTGTACAAAATAAATATTTGTCATGTTGCCAAATTCTGAGGCCAATAACTTCTTCACACTTTCAGACCTCTGTAAGGTGTAATTTTTTGTATAACGCACTGGTGTTTTAATTTATATTAATTTGGGAACTATATGACTGTTCAATCACTTTTTATTCAAATATTCGTGGATGGAAAAATCAACATGTGTATGATTTTTTACTGTTTATTTTTACATGTGATCTAAGGAAAGGGGGGTGATTTTAACTTTTACTTTTTTAAAATTTTTTTAAATGTTGAAATTTTTTTTAACTATTATTTCAGACCATCTAGTGTACTTTCACCCTACATGGTCTGATTGCTCATACTATACGCATCAAAACTAGTGTATTGCAGTATATAGCAATTTTGATGATGATATCTAATAGCATGCCATCTGAAGGCTATTGGATATCATTACACATGGCAAGCCTACATGTCTCTATGATGGCGCAAAAATGTTGTGCTGTTCCAAAGTGACTGAAACCCTCTGTCAGCAGGTTGTCCACATGAAGCCCAGAGGGGGGACCCTATCAGTCATAGCAAGAGAGGTTGGTTGTTCCAAGTTTGTGATTTCTAGAATATTGTATCTTTTACAACCTCATTCAAGTCCGCCAAGAAGGCTGGTCACCCTCGAAAGACAAGTTAGGGACACTGGTAATGCTCACCAGTTCAGCACTGAACAGGATAATGATCTGTTCTGTTATACAGTGTCTCAATGTTTAAGTGCAGTGACCAAACCTTTAATTAGCAGAAAGAAAAATTTTGCTGAGGGGCATGTGAGGAGAAGTGATCCACAGTTCATTTTAGTGATAAAATGAAGTTTAAGTTTAAGTGAAGTTCATTGGGGCAGATTACTTACCCGGTCCATTCGCGATCCAGCGACGCATTCTCTGGGGTGGATTCGGGTCTTCCGGCGATTCACTAAGGTAGTTCCTCCGACGTCCATCAGGTGGTGCTGCTGCGCTGAAGTTCCCCGAGGCCCCTTGGAATGCCCTGAAGTTCACCGGCCTATACCTAGTGAAGGTAAGTGCAAGTGCGGCGGTTTTTCCGAATCCGTCGGGTTTTCGTTCGGCCATGCCCCCCCCCGATTTCTGTTGCGTGCATGCCAGCGCCGATGCGCCACAATCCAATCGCATGCGCCAAAATCCCGGGGCAATACAGGGAAAATCTGCGCAAATCGGAAATATTCGGGTAACACGTTGGGAAAACGCGAATCGGGCCCTTAGTAAATGACCCCCATTATGTTTGTTGACAAACTGGGGAAACACTGAACCAAAAGTGTGTAAATAAGTCATGAAAGGTGGTGGAGGAAGTGTCATGGTTTGGGAAATATTATTTGCAGCAGGAGTTGTACCTCTCATTCACCTACATGACATAAACCTCATACACCTAAAAGTGAATACAAGTGTGTATTAGTGTGCTCACTTAGTCAGCCAGCCATTTTCATGCAGGACAAAATACAGCAAAAAAGGCGAAGCAGTCCCTTGAAGCAGAAAGCATTAAAACAGTGAAATGGCCAGTCCAGAGTCCTCATCTAAACCTAATTGAAAACATATAGCAAATCATTGGTGATGAAGTTATTGCCAAGAAAGCTACAGCAGTCACAGAACTGGAAGAAGAGTGGACCAAATTCATACCAGAGCAGGGTGCTAGGCTAGTGATGTCCTGTGGCTGCAGATATGCTAATGATGGACAGCCAGTCCACTCAGCTTCTGGGGTGGCATCCAGGAACTCCTTTATGTACTTGCCCAGTCCCATGAAACCTTACTGGTTTTATTTTTTTTCTCATACCTTTCCATATTGCTGTTAGTGTTGCTTTGCTATTCTGTGTATCCGACCTCTGTTATGTTTACTTAACCTCTCTCTAGTGATCCTATTCTGTACCTCCACCACATCTTGGTTTTTGCATCAATTCTGTCTGACTCTGCTTGTTTGTTTCTGTGTCATGGCTCTCCTGGTATGTCCCTGCTTTCCCTGATTCTGCTTTGTGTCATTGCCTTGGCACGTTTCTTTGTCCTAGTCTGAACACTGGTCTGTCTCTTACATGTTACCTATCCTCTCCACCATCCAGCAGCTGCCAAAAGAAGTAAATTTTCCCTTGTCACCTTGCAGGGTTTCTCAGGGTCCATTAGGTTCCTGATTGCAGGTCTGCTCTTATCAGGGTAATCTGCTTTAGGCAGTGTGTTAGCCCGCAGGGACATAGAAGGGTGAGTTTTCCACCACTTACCAAGTCTGACAACTTGTGCCGAACCTGGTTGTGGTTGCGCTGTCTGCTGGACAGGTATCTGACATCTGTACACTTCCTACTGATTGGTGACTGTTGTAACCTTCGGAAAATTCTATTAGAATCGTTCTCTGTGCTGCAGTCATTGCTGTTGTCTAATTATGATCATTTTTTCTTTTGCAAAATAAAGGTTTTTGTACCCCTTATGAAAAATCCATAATACGTTGATCAAGGGAGATTACATTATTTCTGAAAAAATCCAGTGATCATTCAATGTTATCTAGTTTTGATCTTCAGTGCATATGCAAGTAAACAGCTTGCAGAAATAGAGTTCAAATATAAACTTATGGAGGTGTGGGGTAACAATGCAGATAACAAATTAGTCACACATTTAAAAAAGTACTATATTTTTTAAAGAAAAAAGCAGATGTGTATGGATGACACATAATAAACTTTATTGATGACCAGTATTAAAACATAATTAAAAACCCAAATTGGGTATATATCACACAGACTCCCCAAGGTACAGACTAAATATAAGGCAACAAATTACCAAAACAGATATTACATAAATATATGGGTGATGGTCTAGAACATTGATGGGCAACCTTTTGAGCTTGGCGTGTCAAAATTCCCCAAAAAACCGAGCATAATTCGGGTGGTGTGTCACCTTGACAAAAAAACCCCATAATTTTAGGATATTTATAGTTTAAATAACAAATATGTATATTATTTAACTTCTAGGGTACTTTAACCCTAGGAATGTGTGATTGATACTACCATATACTGCCATACTACAGTCTGGCAGTATATGGGGATTTTTCACATCTATTACTATGTGCAAATCGCACATTGTAATAGATCGGTTACAATCAGACACGTGTGGAATTGCTTAGTAACCTGCAAACTTTCAGTCATGAAAGTTCACAGGTTATAGCAAAGGCGCAGGCGCTGCTGTCCCCATTTTCTTCATGCCCTCTTGGCATGGAGAAGGTGTGAGGAGCAAAATAATCGCAATGTCTGGCGGTTTGCAAGGCTTTGCGATTATTTCAGGGCTTGTACGTCACAAAACTGACACACAAGCCCTGATGACTGTCTTCTATCATACAGTCACTGACCTTACTCACTGTCGCCACGGTCGAGGGATCTGGAACATCGATGTACTCTTTGTCTATCAATGTTCCAGATCCCTCTATCCAGTGCAGTGTGGGGGGGGGGGGTTGAAGGAGAAGTACCATTTTTTTTTACAGGCTGTTAGGGGCTGTGAACTGGGTGAGGGGTCTGCTTTAGACTGTACTTCTAGGGTACAGGGGCTGCTGGCTGTATAAACACTGACCCCCTGGAAAAGGCAAGGGGCTGCTGGATGTATGTCAGGGCAGGGGCTGCAGGTTGTATACTAGGGCAGGGGCGCAGGCAGTATACTGGGGGTAGGGGATGACAGGATATAGTACTGGGGGCAGGGTCTGCAGGCTATATACTGGGGGGGCAGGGGCTGCAGATCTATATTTGGGGGGCATGGCTGCAGGCTACATACTGGGGGGCAGGGGCTGCAGGCTACATACTGGGGGGCAGGGGCTGCAGATTATATATTTGGGGAGCAGGGTCTGCAGGCGGTATCAGTACGAAAAATGATCCAGTGCTTGTGTGTTTGGGAAACAAATATCCGCTTTTTATTTCAATATTCAAGGAAGGGTATAGACATCACTAAACCCCAGCGCGCGTCCAAGTGGTGACTACACTTCCAGCCTACGGGAACAGTGGGGGCATGCATGGCTGTCGTATACTCGGGGCAGGGGCTGTATACTGGGGGACAGGGGCTGGACAGGTGAAACTGGGGCAGGGCGGTCTGTTGTACCTAAGGGGGGATGCACTGGACTGTCACGAGGGCAGGCTGGGACCAATTGCCCTACGATTAATACTAGAGCCAACATTTTTTTTTTCCAGTTTTTGTTTAAAATTAGGTACCTCGGTTTATACGGGTCGACTTTACTCGATTACAAAAATTCGGTAACAAAAATTTTAAGTTTTTTTTTTTCATTTTTAGTAAACCTAACCTAATTAAATATGGCATAAAATGAAAAATTATTAATGAATTCCCTATTTTGTTTTGGTCATTTTTGATATAGGAGCTTTACTAAGGACTTTGCACCAGAAATGTGATTGATGCACCCTATGTGTCCAGCTGCACTGGGCATTATGCAAACACAATCAGGGGGTGTTCAGGTGCTCAGTTAGACCGTGCACCAGAATTAACATGCAAGTCCGACAGAAGTGTGTCGCACACCCCATGTTAAAGATAGACCAGAAGAAAAGTGGTGCACTCTGTGGGGCCAGTTCAGGAAGTGCCAGATTCATGAAGAATGGGCACTCTGCACTATACACAGGCAAGACACACTTAGTGCATTTTTAACCATTCTTAGTAAATGTGTCCCATAAAGTGTATAGTCTTGGGCAAAAAGGTGCACAATGGCAATGCTTTATGTAGTGTAGCAGGGGGATTTTTTTTAATAGGAGAAAGGGAATGTACTTTTTATGAATATTCATTCATTTTTTGTGTAGGTGTGTTTTTACTTAAATGTCCCCCGTGACATCACAAAGACCCCTCGGGGTACATTTTCTTTTCCTTTTTTTTCTCTTTACAAGTTTCTGAACTCTGTAACTCGGCATCTATGAGAGCATCAGTTACACGGGAAAACAACCCCCTGTAACTTGTGATGTTAATCAGGCTGTACTGGGTCTGATAAGTCCCTTTAGACCTGGCAGTCAGCCGCCGGCTCCACTCATTGCGCTACGTCAGCACAATGCAGTGAGGAGTTAAAAAAGGAGAGAAGCAGTAATAGCACATCTCCCTTCTCCCTTGGGTCTCTAGGTGTTTCTGACATCCAAAGACCAGGTCTTGCTCTCGCAGCTAGTGTGGGAACAGTAGAAAACTGCAGTGACATCTGCAACACCCTCGCCGATGCAATGGCGAGGTAGTGCTTGCGAATACGTCCCACCTGTAGGTAACACCACATTACACTACATGGTCCTTATAGATCAAGGGGAAATTGCAGTGGTTATCCTGCCTGGCAAGGCAGATGTTAATCTGTGATGTAATTATGTCAACCAATGTCTGTGTTACATCCTGTCTTGTGCACTGAGAGGTATTGGAGGAGCAGCCACCACCTGACCAAAGGGAGTAATAAAACCTCTGGCCAGGAATGTTCTGGGGGATTCCAGTATGAGTTCTTAGAGAGAAATCTCTCTCAGGAGAGAGACCGGTCCTGTCAGGCCCTCTGGGTCTGCAGGACACAGTCAGTGAGTAGTTCGCTGAGCAGTACGTAGAGTCTCTAGCATACCAGACCAGTGCAGGATGAGCCAGCCCCTGCCTGAAGTGGAGCAATAAGACTAGAGTTAGTGTAGTGAGGAAAGGGGTATCATCCTACCTTCAGGGTGATACCTGAAGAGATCCGGACCGAGCTGAAGCATCCTCTAAGACACAGCTGCCTCCCGCCTGCTCTTACATCCAGGCTGGTGAAATACATCCTGTGGCCCTCCAAATACCTCTCCAGTACTCCACCATCTTGTTAAAGGCACGTTGCTGATGTTCCTGCGTTCCATAAAGAACTGTAAGTTGTTTTCTTCAACTTCTGCCTCCGTCTGGTCCTGCTACTACCCCTGCCTTCATCACCGGCACCCTGTCCATCCCCAGAGACTCACACTCGGGACATTAAGGGTTGCCCAGGGAGATCCGCTATAGCAGCCTCTCCCTCATCTTTTCTTGCCAACACCACCCTGCTGGAGACATGCCAGGCTGTGGAACAGCCCCCGTTCCCCCGTACAACACCGTGACAATAGCGTGCTTAGGGCCGCAACCGCCAGCCCTCCGGTACCGCGGGTCCCGCCGCTACTCCAGCCCCCCAGAAAAGCTAGGCCCCGGTGGGGGATGTTGCAAGTGGCGTCACGAACAGGATATTACTTCTGTGCCTTATTACGCATTAAAGACTTTCCTTTACTGGAAAAAGACTGTGCTGCTAACCCTGCTGCCATCCGGGTTTAGCCCAAGGACTTGTGTGTTTCTGGAATGAACTGTGTTGAACTGCTGCCACGTGCGGTCGAGCGCCGCTCCCGCACTCTAGAGGTTAATCCTGGCAAGAACTGTACCAGCTCTGCTACATCCGGCTTGCCGTTGCCTGAAGATTTTTACCTCAGAAACTGTGGCGCAGCAAGTATTCAAGCCCGCCAAAACCTTCACTGGCGGGAAACCCAGTGACGCATCAAGCTCCACCCAGCGCGAAGGGCGCGAACCCCACCTCCTGTGGCGCAGGAAAAATTAGAGCCCGCCACAGCTTTGCGGGAAGGACTTGGACTCCTCCCACTGGCTCGAGGCGGACTTCCTGCCCTGCCTCAGAGAAGCGCCAGAACTGGAGTGGACTTTGGACGAGAGGACAACGCCATGTGGGGTCCTCCGCCTTCCCTCCTGTGGAGCGTCCGGAGTTTTATGAGGTCCTAGAGAACTATGGTGGTGGTCTCTGCCAGCCCTCCGAAGACCCTCCGCTGGACATCGGCTGCCACCGGGATCGGGCCTTCGTCACCAGGACATGTTACCAAACGGTGACGCAGTTACCAAATCCCACCCGGCGGTTCCTCGTCCCTATCCGGCTACCATCCCGGTACCGGGTCCCGTGGAGGCGCCACGTGGGGAGGCCCCGACTCCTCTGAGCCAACGCCTGGGCCTAGTGTTGCCGCCCACCTGACTCCAAGGCCTACTACTTCCTGCGCGGCGCCTGCTAGCCCCGCTGTGGTGGCTCCTGACCCTCTGTGGTTCTGCTCCTGTTCCGGCACCTACCTGTCGTCCAAGGAGATCCGAGCCTGACCGGAGCCACGAGCCCCAGCACCGAAACCTCCGCAGCCTCAAGGCCGAGGTGAGGCCGCCCGCCGGCGACTCCGAGACGCTGTCTCGGACCAGCGACGCAGAGAGAGGGAGGCCCAGCGGTATATGGTCCGTCGATCTACAGCTGAGCTTGGGGTCGAGAAGATCGCCCACCGGCATGGTCCGGTTCTTCGACAAGGCGAAGGGCTATGGCTTCGCCACCCAGGATCTACACCGGCCGGGAAGTATTTATACCCCGCCGGTCTGTCAAGAGGCCTGATCTGCCAGAGAGCCTGCACACCTGAAGCCGGAAAGTGCATCGAGTTCTCCTGCAGAAGGACCTCGAGGACCCTGGGCGGCTGGCGTGATCCGATCCCCGACTCCGACAGTTGCTGCTGCAGACTCCGGACCAACGCCCGCTGATGTCTAAAGTCAGCAAGCGGTCCAAGAGGAGTTAAAATTTTTGCACAGGTTGCACACACAAGTGTTTTCGTATTATTGTATGGAATAGTAGACTAATTTGTAAATTGTTTCAGAATTAACTGCATCACAAAATGTAATGGTGTAAATGCTTGAGGAACCTTTATCTGTTCATTTGGAGTACAGTTCAGAGAAGATTTCACATCATTTATGTTCTTATCTTCCTACATAGAATGGGAATATAAATGATAGCAGTGTCAATTCCATCACACAGAGGACAATAACAACACACAATTGACCCTTAGACTATGGTGGAATCCTATGAATTTTTGAAGGACTATGCAATAGCGGCTCCTGATCTTTCAGGGCAGATGGGAATGAAGCAGATATGAACACTGTCAAGAATTGAATTTGTTGTTACATGATTAATGATCAGTCATGATCTGTTTAATAGATATGTCATTATGTAGTCCCTTTTTTCTCCTGATGACTTATAGCAGGAGCAGCAGGTTTAGTTAAGATAAAATAGGACTCGATGCTACACTATTCTATTCACAAAATAACAAAAATGCAGTTGTGAACCGATCGTCAACATCGAGTGAGAGGCTTGATGAGATTTACTGCACTAAAAATATTTATGATCTACCAACAGATGAATCCTGAATATCATATTTGTGGGTTCCAACAACCTGCACCCCACAGACCAGCTGTTCTCAGGAGTTAATAACAGAGAATGGAACTGGAAGCAGACAGCTCTATTCTAAATTTTGTGGCTGAACTAGTCACTGCAGGTCTATGTAGGTCTAATTCAATAAAAATGGTTACTTTGACCATTATCCAGAAAACATAGCTGTCGCTTCCTGTTTTTTTATTTGGCTATTAATAATTTAGCCCAGAAACCTTTTTTAACATAGTAAAATATGTTTGAATAAAACTCTAGAATTTACAGAAGTAAATTGTTCTGAGGAAAAAAACTGAAAAATACAAGAACTAAAAACATTCTTTTCTTTCTGTTGGCAGGTCAGTGATCTTACTCCCACTTCCTGTTAACAGATACAATACCTCGCTAATTGTATTTGTGTGTTTATAGTGACTCACGTTATAGGGAGCAGGAACTCTACTCTACATAAATGTACTCGCTGAGCACTTTCCATACTGTAAAAAGAATGCAAAGGGTTATTATTTCTAGGCATCATAAATATGCTTGTTGGAGGTGACATATTCTATATTCTACAGTATGAAACTGAATGAAAAATTTGACACAATAGGGTAGTATCATTAAGATGTGAACTGATTGCCCCCTAATAAAGAAATATTATTCTCTGGATCTGACTCATAAAGCCATGCTGTCTTTCAGCTACTTTGATGATTCAGACTCATATACTATATGGATATATACACATACATTTTTAGTTAAAAACAAAAGACTACCACAAGACTCAGCGCTCATTCATACCTCTGCATCGTAAATGCATTTTTCATGCTTACATGAATGAAAAGAACATAAAATAGAACCCAAGATTTCAAGTGGTAGGACCATGCTATGGCTGTGTATCATGCAGAGTTGTGCTTTTTGTATTACAGTATTGCCTTTTATGTATGAATATATTTAAAATCTGTGAAGGAAGGTATCATGATCCTAGCTGTAATCTACAATATATGCAATAGAAGTCAGTCCTCGCATGTAGCAGAGACCAAATCCGGATCTACAATTTCCCTACCATACGACTGGATTCACACCATTGTTCTAAGGGTGCCACAAGCTGTAAGACATATCTATGCACAATTCAATGTAATCCATTGTCCTTTCAGTAATTTAAACATGTCATGTGTTTCAATACAACATGGAAGTATGTTTAGTTGGCCTTATACTTAACACAAATGTCAGCTGACCAGTTATTACTTGTTTTTATTTGAGGAGTGTTGTAATCTAACAGGGAAATATGACCTTCCTCTTCAGGGTTGACAGACTTTATCAACAATTTGGTAGTGCTTGTTATCTCTGCTCAGACACTGTACATATAAAAGTCCTGCTTACTCTAATTCTAAGGTTTGAGTTCACCTTGGTGAGTGCCACACCCAGGTTTAACTCTGCAGGGGGTGAGTGATTGACATCTTGCGGCCTCTCTGTGATGATGTATCAGTGACAGATGCCATGCAATCACCTTCTCAGGTGGCATCCAAGCACTCCATTTAAAGTCACCTGTGAATTTATTTAGTGCCTGTTAGGCATACTCGGGTAAGGACCACCATCCAGTAGTCACCTGCAGTTTGTGCATGGTCGGCAAGTAGGTAGGAACAGGGCTTATGGTAAGCGCGGGTTTGTACCTTCAAAAACAGGTATTTGTATTCTCTTATCTTTTTTTTTAAAGGTGACTTTTTATGAATCCATACCATATGGCCAGTGCATGATATGTCATAATCCAGTGTTTCAAGCAGATACAGGGAGTGGTTAACATCAAAATGAAGATTTCATAACTGAGAGATTCTGTGTTTTATGGGACTTTTATGGGATACAAGTAAGCAGAAAAGCAGATTTGCTTTGTAGAAATATCATGAAAAATTATGAAAAGTTTGGTACAGATATTACCTCTGTGCCATGACTTTCACATGAAAGAAATTCTACGGACACACAACAGGGGTAGCTCAGTCTTTTCTTAGAGGAAAAAAAACCAAAGCAGCCATTTTTCAACATGATATTTAGTATACCTTTAGAACATCAAACGAGCTCTGTTTAACTGAGGTCAGAAGATCTCTGAGCTGCTATAAAGAAAGCGAGCAATAAAATGAAGGCTGCAGATTTCTTAGACAGCTATAGATTTAACTTTCATCTGAGCCTTTTGTGCCTCCTCTGTCTATCCTGGCTTTTCCCATTTGGACACTGTCAGGAGAGCATCTGTTCTGATCGAGTCTCTTTTATTTTATCTTCAGTCTAAATATGTTGAAGTGTAGAGGGAATCCAGAAACTGTTAAAAGAACGAAACACTTCAATCAGCTTTCAATATTTTAGATCTGCATATCTATAAGGTAAAGCTGTAAAATGGAACATGAGACAATGATTCACCAGGAAATCCATATTATATCAATTATGGAATTATGAGTCATGCTAAAATAACATTTTTCATTACTGTCAACAGTAGAAATAGCTGATATATTGTATGTGCAGCCATTTTGTAATGACACACATATGGATGTGTTCCCTAATGTGAATAACAAACAAAGTTCAAATTTGCTATTGAAATGGATGCATTTGATGAGGAATTATGTTTTAGAATTTCGTTAATGGCAATGCACAAGTAAAATATTTAATGAATTGAATATACATGACCGGCCCATAAACATACATCAGCCTTGTGGTGAAGCAGAGGTAACGACTGAGCTTCTCTATATCTGGCTTGTGTCAGCTATATTATACAGCTGACACCTGCAGGTAACTGCCGTGGTCTATGCAGGCCCTGAATGTGGTAGTTAACCTGTTAGATGCCACGTGCGGTCGAAACAAGACCACAGCATTTAAAGGCTGCATATGGGCACCACCGTTTTTTAATACTAATTGCCCCCTGCTGATTGGTTGCCATGACAGCTCTATTCAGTAGTATTGCAGTAAATTATATGAACAGACCCCCTAGGGTTCAAGTACCCTAGGGAACCTGAATAATAGTATACAAAATTAAAGTTTTTAAAATATGAAAAAAAAATCATAATACGGTATCCCTGATCCCCAAATGTCTGATTTATCAAAATATAAAAACAATTATTCTAGGTGCCAAGCCCGTAAAGAAATACCATCCATAAAATATGAATAAAAAGTGATCAAAAGATCATACAAATGTATAGAAAAACAGAAAAAGATCATACAGTTGTCATCATGGTATCATCCCGCAAACAAAGACACCTTATCCAGCCCGTCTTCAAAGTATGAAAAAGCATGGCAAGGCTTTTTTTTAATGCAAGGTTTAACATTAAAATAACCAAACTATTCAATGTTGCAACTTTATTATCAAACTCCCAAAATAAAGGAGATGTGTCAGCTCTACTGCACATTTAAGTCATAAAAATCGAATATGGTGTGGCTGTGTTTTTTGCCATTTCCACTACATTTAATTTTTTTCCAGCTTTCCAGTACATGACACAGAATTCTAAATTGTGTCCTAGAAAGCACAATTTATCTTACAATAGCAAACCCTCATATAGTGTTGTAAATGGGGAAAAAGATATGGCTTGTGGAAGAGCTGGAGTGAAAAACAGAAACGCAAAAAACCCTGAAAAACTGCCCTGAAGCATTGATCATTTTTGCCATGTCCTCTAGTCTGAAATTGTTCCATATTAAAAAAATTTTTAGGATTTAGATCTATTTTTAATATATAGAGTTGAGTTTTAGGTGAATATATATACTGCTGTATAACTTTATAACACATATCTTATAGAAAAAGCCTCCATACCCTTTATTAGCTCTGGTAAACTATAAATAGAACTACAAGAGGTGAGGTGGAGCCAAGTAGGAAAGAAACAGAAAACAGACAGATTTTAGCTGTTTAATAGCCTATTCTAATACACAGTGCAGTATAGATGTAAATAAAGCTCTGGTGAAACAGATATCTTACCATTATGCCTTTGTGTATGTACAATCCCCACTCTATTCTAACCAATGGTATGAGTGGTAAACTGAGCAGTTTAGCAATCAGTATAGGGTGGATAAAGATAATAGAGGGATTTAAATCTGATAACATATGCAAGGCGTTTTAACAACCACAAACGTGCAAGTGCCAGGGTGCCAGAGTGATGGAGGACACAGCAAAAATATCTAGTGTGCTCCACTGTCCCTGCCATATCAGAAAGCAGGAATCATCATATCCTCCATTCTTTGCTCCCACAGAGCTGCAGCCACCTTGGCTGTAACTGCGCTTTGGATCACAGTCTGCTCACCTTGCTGTAGTCTTAATACCCCAGCCACATATGTGCTTTCATACCACCAGTCACAGCGCATTTGGATATTAATCTTTGGTTGGGCGGAAGTGGGTGGGCTGGGCTCATGGAGCGGCTGGGTATTTAAGTGTATCCTTTCTGTGTCCGGCATCCCCTTGCGAAGCCCGGAGTCGGGCGATACGCGGGGGCATTTGTCTCTCCCAGATCGGACTTATCTATGTAAATCTATATTTAATTGGTTGTACCGTGTTTACAATGGACTTTGTCTGATGATTGCATTGTTTGCAGGACTATTATATCTATGATTTTTTTGTGTTATGTGTACTTCTAGACCAGTGGCACCTATGACACGCGTAGCCATTTTCACTGACACGCGGCCCCCCGAGAGTTAAGTTTTGTCCTACACAGCCAGGTGCAGTAGCGGAGGCTGAGAGACTGTCAGCACTCCCCCTCCTCCTCCTCCTCCCCCCGGGCCGGCCCTCCCCTTGTGTGAGCTGTGCCTCGTGTCTCCAGATAACAGCATGGGGCACAGCAGGAGAGGTGACCCGGCCATAGCAGACTCCTCTGCAGCTAGTAGTTGTTCCCCCTCCTCTTTTTCCTCTTCCTGTGTTAGCTGTGCCTCGGGTGTCATCACGGGGCACAGCAGGAGAGGTGACCCGGCCATAAACCCTGGAGACTCTTCTGCTGCTCCTGATTGCTGCCACCTCCACCTCCACAGCTCAGTCAGAGCCCACTCCTGCTGCCTTGTGTGATGTCCCAGGAGCTGCCACCTCTACACTGACCAGCTCCAGAGCAGGGACCAGGGAGGACACAACTCCTCATACAGGGAGTAATGTCCGTGTACTCTGCCACTCTACACTCACCAGCTCCACAGCAGGGACCAGGGAGGACAACAACTCCCATCATACAGTGAGTAATGTCCGTGTACCTCTGCCACCTCTACACTCACCAGCTCCACAGCAGGGGCCAGGGAGGTCAACCACTCCCATCATACAGTGAGTAATGTCAGTGTACCTCTGCCACCTCTACACTCACCAGCTCCACAGCAGGAACCAGGGAGGACAACCACTCCCATCAAACAGTGGTTAATGCCGTGTACCTCTGCCACCTCTACACTCACCAGCTCCACAGCAGGACCAGGGAGGACAACAACTCCCATCATACAGTGAGTAATGTCAGTGTACCTCTGCCACCTCTACACTCACCAGCTCCACAGCAGGGACCAGGGAGGACAACCCTCCCATCATACAGTGAGTAATGTCAGTGTACCTTGCCACCTCTACACTCCCAGCTCCACAGCAGGGACCAGGAGGACAACGATTCCCATCATACCGTAAGTAATGTCAGTGTAACCTCTGCCACCTCTACCACTCACCAGCTCCACAGCAGGGACCAGGGAGGACAACCATTCCCATCATACAGTGAGTAATGTCAGTGTACCTCTGCCACCTCTACACTCACCAGCTCCACAGGCAGGGCCAGTGAGGTCACAACTCCCATCATACAGTAAGTAATGTCAGTGTACCTCTGCCATCTCTACACTCACCAGCTCCACACAGGCCAGGGAGGACAACTACTCCCATCATAAAGTGAGTAATGTCAGTGTACCTCTGCCACCTCACACTCACCAGCTCCACAGCAGGGACCAGGGAGGACAACCACTCCCATCAAGGCAAAGGGATCGTGGCGTCATCGGGGGGCGGCGATCGGTTGCCATGGTAGCCTCGGGTCTTTGTTTGACCCGAGGATACATGGCTTCTCGCACATGCATTACAATGAGCCTGTGGCTCATTGTAATGTATAGTGAGCAAAATGCCATATACTGCGTATCAGTGTATTGGTCAGTATATGGCAGGAGCGATCAGACCATCTAGGGTTAATGTCCCTAGAGGGTCTAAGAAATAGTGGGAAAAAAAGAAAAAAAAGTTTAAAAAATGTAAAAAATATAAAATATTAAAAGTTCAAATCACCCCCCTTTCCCTAGAACTGATATAAACTATATAAATAGTAAAATCACAGACACATTAGGTATCGCCGCGTCCCAAAATGCCCTATCTATCAAAATATAAAACGGTTATTGGCGCCGGTGACCTCCAGAACGGCAAATGGCGCCCAAATGTCCAAACGCGCGACTTTTGCACCTTTTAGATGACATAAAAAATGTAATAAAATTATCAAAATGTCGCACAGTCCTCAAAACGGTAGCATGAGAACGTCAGCTCATTTCGCAAAAAATGACACCTCACACAGCTCCATGCGCCAAAGTATGAAAAAGTTATTCGCGTCAGAAGATGGCAAAATTTTTTTTTCTTTTTTGTACACATTCGTTTAATTTTTGAAAATGTATTAAAACGCATAAACGGTATAAATTTGATATCACCGCGATCCATCAACCAACCAAAGAATAAAGTGGGTGTTATTGGAGCGCATGTGAAAGTCGTAAACACTGAGCCCACACTACATGCACATACAGTTTTTTCAATTTTTCCACATTTGGAATTTTTTTGCGGCTTCCACTACAAGGCATGGAATAATAAATTACATCATGGGAAAGTAAATTTGTTACGCACAAAATACGCCACACAGAGGTCTGTACACAGGAAAATGAAAAAGATATGGATTTTGAGATAAAGAGCAAGAAATTAGCGAAAATACTCTGCGTCCTTAAGGGTTAAAGGAGCAATACATCCTCTGCTCAAAAAAGTCCACATGTAAAGAGCCCCTTTAGAACAGGGGCCAAGGGCAATGCCCATTTGCCGCCCCCCCCTAATGGCAAGCCCTGTTTACGTTACAGACGTGTATGGGGATTTTTATCTGTGGACAAATTGTACTTTTTAGTGGCGCCATTTAATATTCCATGGAATATTAAAGAAGCTGGAAAAAATTACAAATGTAGTGAAAATCGACAAAACGAACACATTCTTGCTGCGTTTCTTTTGGGCTATGTTTTTACGTTCTATTCTTCGACCTTCAAATAACACCCTCGTCTTTGTTCTTTGGCCGACACGTTCACAGTGATACCAAATTTATATAGTTTTTATTAGCTTAGTAGATAAAAAAAATGTATATCTTTGTACAAACAATAATATTTGTCATGTTGCCAAATTCTGAGGCCATAACTTCTTCACACTTTCAGACCTCGTAAGGTGTAATTTTTTGTATAACGCACTGGTGTTTTAATTTATATTATTTTGGGAACTATATGACTGTTCAATCATTTTTATTCAAATATTCGTGGATGGAAAAATCAACATTGTGATGATTTTTACTGTTTATTTTTATATGTGATCTAGGAAAGGGGGTGATTTTAACTTTTACATTTTTTTATTTTTTTAATGTTGAAATTTTTTTTTTAACTATTATTTCAGACCATCTAGTGTACTTTCACTTCACCTACACTGTCTGATTGCTCATACTAAATAAACGCTCAATACTAGTGTATTGCAGTATATAGCAATTTGATGATGATATCTAATAGCATGCCATTAAGCTATTGGATATCATTACACATGGCAAGCCTACATGTCTCTATGCAAAAATGTTGTGCTGTTCCAAGTGACTGAAACCCTCTGTCAGCAGGTTGTCCAGATGAAGCCCAGAGGGGTGACCCTATCAGTCATAGCAAGAGAGGTTGGTTGTTCCAAGTTTGTGATTTCTAGAATATTGCATCTTTTACAACCTCATTCAAGTCTGCCAAGAAGGCTGGTCACCCTCGAAAGACAAGTTAGGGACACTGGTATTGCTCACCAGTTCAGCACTGAACAGGATAATGATCTGTTCTGTTATACAGTGTCTCAATGTTAAGTGCAGTGACCAAACCTTTAATTAGCAGAAAGAAAAATGTTGCTGAGGGGCATGTGAGGAGAAGTGATCCACAGTTCATTTTAGTGATAAATAAGTTTAAGTTAAACATTGGGGCAGATTTACTTACCCGGTTCATTCGCGATCCAGCGGCGCGTTCTCTGCGGTGGATTCGGGTCTTCCGGCGATTCACTAAGGTAGTTCCTCCGACGTCCACCAGGTGGCGCTGCTGCGCTTAAGTTCCCCGAGGCCCCCTGGAATGCCCTATAGTTCACCGGGCTATACCTGGTGAAGGTAAGTGCAAGTCCCGCAACACTTTTTTTTTTTAAATGCGGCCTTTTTTCCGAATCCGTCGGGTTTTCGTTCGGCCACGCACCCCAATTTCCATTGCGTGCATGCCAGCGCCGATGCGGCACAATCCGATCGCGTGCACCAAAATCCCGGGGCAATACAGGGAAAATCTGCGCAAATCGGAAATATTCGGGTAACACCTCGGGAAAACGCGAATCGGGCCCTTAGTAAATGACCCCCATTATGTTTGTTGACAAACTGGGGAAACACTGAACCAAAAGTGTGTAAATAAGTCATGAAAGGTGGTGGAGGAAGTGTCATGGTTTGGGGAATATTATTTGCAGAAGGAGTTGTACCTCTCATACACCTACATGACATAAACCTCATAACACCTAAGTAATGCAAGTGTGTATCAGTGTGCTCACTTAGTCACCAGCCATTTCATGCAGGACAATGCCCCCTGTAATACAGCAAAATAGGCGAAGCAGTCCCTTGAAGCAGAAAGCATTAAAACACTTCATTGGTGATGAAGTTATTGCCAAGAAAACTACAGCAGTCACAGAACTGGAAGAAGAGTGGACCAAATTCACACACAGAGCGTGCTAGGCTAGTGATGTCCTGTGGCTGCAGATAGCTAATGATGGACAGCCAGTCCACTCAGCTTCTGGGGTGGCATCCAGGAACTCCTTTATGTACTTGCCCAGTCCCATGAAACCTTACTGGTTTTATTTTTTTTTCTCATACCTTTCCATATTGCTGCTAGTGTTGCTTTGCTATTCTGTGTATCCGACCTCTGTTATGTTTACTTAACCTCTCTCTATGATCCTTCGGTACCTCCACCACCATCTTGGTTTTTGCATCAATTCTGTCGACTCTGCTTGTTTGTATCTGTGCCATGGCTCTCCTGGTATGTCCCTGCTTTCCCTGATTCTGCTTTGTGTCATTGCCTTGGCACGTTTCTTTGTCCTGTCTGAACACTGGTCTGTCTCTTACATGTTACCTATCCTCTCCACCATCCAGCAGCTGCCAAAAGAAGTAAATTTTCCCTTGTCACTTGCAGGTTTCTCAGGGTCCATTAGGTTCCTGATTGCAGGTCGCTCTTTCAGGGTAATCTGCTTTAGGCAGTGTGTTAGCCCGCAGGGACATAGAAGGGTGATTTGCCACCATTTACTAGTTCTGACAACTTGTGCCGAACCTGGTTGTGGTTGCGCTGTCTGCTGGACAGGTATCTGACATCTGTACACTTCCTACTGATTGGTGACTGTTGTAACCTTCGGAAAATTCTATTAGAATCGTTCTCTGTGCTGCGTCATTGCTGTTGTCTAATTATGATCATCTTTTCTTTTGCAAATAAAGGTTTTGGTACCCCTTATGAAAAATCCATAATATGTTGATCAATGGAGATTACATTATTTCTGAAAAAATCCAGTGATCATTCAATGTTATCTAGTTTTGATCTTCAGTGCATATGCAGTGAACAGCTTGCAAAATAAGTTCAAATATAAACTTATGGAGGTGTGGGTGTACAGTGCAGATAACAAGTTAGTCACACATCCAAAAAAGTACTATATGTTTTAAAGAAAAAAGCAGATGTGATGGATGACACTAATAACTTTATTGATGACCAGTATTAAACACAAATTAAAACCACAAATTGGGTATATATCACACAGACTCCCAAGGTACAGACTAAATATAAGGCAACAAATTAGCAAACAGATATTACATAAATATATGGGTGTGGTCTAGACAGTGATGGGCATCCTTTGAGCTTGTGTGTCAAAATTCCCCAAAAAACCGAGCATAATTCGGGTGGTGTGTCACCTGACAAAAAAACCCCATAATTTTAGATATTTATTTTAAATAACAAAATGTATATTATTTAACTTCTAGGGTACTTTAACCCTAGGAATGTGTGATTGATACTACAATATACTGCCATACTACAGTCTGGCAGTATATGGGGATTTTTCACATCTATTACTATGTGCAAATCGCACATTGTAATAGATCGGTTACAATCAGACACGTGTGGAATTGCTTAGTAACCTGCAAACTTTCAGTCATGAAAGTTCACAGGTTATAGCAAAGGCGCAGGCGCTGCTGTCCCCATTTTCTTCATGCCCTCTTGGCATGGAGAAGGTGTGAGGAGCAAAATAATCGCAATGTCTGGCGGTTTGCAAGGCTTTGCGATTATTTCAGGGCTTGTACGTCACAAAACTGACACACAAGCCCTGATGACTGTCTTCTATCATACAGTCACTGACCTTACTCACTGTTTGATGGGAGTGGTTGTCCTCCCTGGTCCCTGCTGTGGAGCTGGTGAGTGTAGAGGTGGCAGAGGTACACTGACATTACTCACTTTATGATGGGAGTAGTTGTCCTCCCTGGCCCCTGCTGTGGAGCTGGTGAGTGTAGAGATGGCAGAGGTACACTGACATTACTTACTGTATGATGGGAGTTGTTGACCTCCCTGGTCCCTGCTGTGGAGCTGGTGAGTGTAGAGGTGGCAGAGGTACACTGACATTACTCACTGTATGATGGGAGTGGTTGTCCTCCCTGGTCCCTGCTGTGGAGCTGGTGAGTGTAGAGGTGGCAGAGGTACACGGACATTACTCACTGTATGATGGGAGTTGCTGTCCTCCCTGGTCCCTGCTCTGGAGCTGGTCAGTGTAGAGGTGGCAGCTCCTGGGACATCACACAAGGCAGCAGCGATGTGGCCTCTGACTGAGCTGTGGAGGTGGAGGGTGGCAGCAATCAGGAGCAGCAGAAGAGTCTCCATGGGTTTATGGCCGGTCACCTCTCCTGCTGTGCCCCGTGATGACACCAGAGGCACAGCTCACACAGGAGGAGGAAAAGGAGGAGGAGGGGGAACAACTACTAGCTGCAGAGGAGTCTGCTATGGTCGGTTCACCTCTCCTGCTGTGCCCCATGCTGTAATCTGGAGACACGAGGCACAGCTCACACGGGGGGGGGGAGGGCCGGCCCGGGGGGAGGAGGAGGGAGGAGGGGGGAGTGCTGACAGTCTCTCAGCCTCCGCTGCTGCACCTGGCCGTGTAGGACAAATCTTAACTCTCGGGGGGTCGCATGTCAGTGAAAATGGCTACACGTGCCATCACTGGTCTAGGAAGTACACATAAACACTGGGACAAAAAAATCATAGATATAATAGTCCTGCAAACAATATGCATATCATCAGACAAAGTCCATTGTAAACACGGTACAACCAATTTAAATATAGATTTACATTACCATAGAGATAAGTCCGGTCTGGGGAGAGACAAATGCCCCGCGCGTATCGCCCGACTCGCGGGCTTCGACAGGGGATGCCGGCACACAGAAAGTGATACACTTAAATACCCCAGCCGCTCCGATGTAGCCCAGCCCACCCACTTCCGCCCAACCAAAGATGTAATATCCAACCATGCGCTGTGACTGGTGAGTATGAAAGCACATATGTGGCTGGGGTATTTAAGACTACAGCAAGGTGAGGCAGACTGTGATCCAAAGCTGCAGTTACAATGCCATAGGTGGCTGCAGCTCTGTGTGGAGCAAAGAATGGAGGATATGATGATTCCTGCTTTCTGATATGGCAGGGGACAGTGGAGCACATCTAGATATTTTTGCTTTGCTCCTCCATCACTCTGGCACCCTTGGCACTTGCACGCTTTGCCTGGTTGTTAAAACGGCCTTGCATATGTTATCAGATTTAAATCCCTCTATTATCTGTTATCCACCCTCATACTGATTGCTAAACTGCTCAGTTTACCACTCATATCCATTGGTTAGTAATAGAGTGGGGATTGTACATACACAAAGGAGATAATGGTAAGATATCTGTTTCACCAGAGCTTTATTTACATCTATACTGCACTGTGTATGTAGAAATATGGCTATTAAACAGCTAAAAATCTGTCTGTTTCTGTTTCTTTCCTACTTGGCTCCACCTCACCTCTTGTAGTTCTATTTATAGTTTACCAGAGCTAATAAAGGGTATGGAGGCTTTTTCTCTTATAAGATATGTGTTATAAAGTTATACAGTGCAGTATATATATTCACCTAAACTCAACTCTATATATTAAAAAATAGATCTAAATCCTAAAAAGTTATTTTTTTTTAATATGGAACAATTTCAGACTAGAGGACATGGCAAAAATGTATCAATGCTTCAGTTGGGTCAGTTTTTCAGGGTTTTTTTGCGTTTCTGTTTTTCACTCCAGCTCTTCCACAAGCCATATCTTTTTCCCCATTTACAACACTATATGAGGGTTTGCTATTTGTAAGATAAATTGTGCTTTCTAGTGACACAATTTAGAATTCTGTGTCATGTACTGGAAAGCTGGAAAAAAAATTAAATGTAGTGGAAGTGGCAAAAAAACACAGCCACACCATATTCAGATTTTTATGACTTACAATGTGCAGTAGAGCTGACACATCTCCTTTATTCTTTGGGTAAGTTTGATAATAAAGTTGCAACATTCGAATAGTTTGGTTATTTTAATGTTAAACCTTGCATTAAAAAAAAGCCTTGCCATGGCTTTTTCATACTTTGAAGAACGGAGCTGGATAAGGTGTCTTTGTTTGCGGGATGATACCATGATGACAACTGTATGATCTTTTTCTGTTTTTCTATACATTTGTATGATCTTTTGATCACTTTTTATTCATATTTTTATGGATGGTATTTTTCTTTACTGGGCTTGGCACCTAGAATAATTGTTTTTATATTTTGATAAATCAGACATTTGGGGATACAGGGATACCTGTATGTTTATGATTTTTTTATTTTTTCATATTTTTAAAAACTTTTATTTTTGTATACTATTATGTCAGGTTCCCTAGGGTACTTGAACCCTAGGGGGTCTGTTCATATAATTTACTGCAATACTACTGAATAGAGCTGTCATGGCAACCAATCAGCAGGGGGCAATTAGTATTAAAAAACGGTGGTGCCCATATGCAGCACTTTAAATGCTGTGGTCTTGTTTCGACCGCACGTGGCATCTAACAGGTTAACTACCACATTCAGGGCCTGCATAGACCACGGCAGTTACCTGCAGGTGTCAGCTGTATAATATAGCTGACACAAGCCAGATATAGAGAAAGCTCAGTCCGTTACCTCTGCTTCACCACAGGCTGATGTATGTTTATGTTGGCCGGTCATGTATATTCAATGTCATTAAATATTTTACTTGTGCATTGCCATTAACGATAGTGTAATTCTACAACATAATTCCTCCATCAAATGCATCCATTTCAATAGCAAATTTGAACTTCTGTTTGTTATTCACATTAGGGAACACATCCATATGTGTGTCATTACAAAATGGCTGCACATACAATATATCAGCTATTTCTATCTGTTGACAGTAATGAAAAATGTTATTTTAGCATGACTCATAATTCCATAATTGATATAAATATGGATTTCCTGGTAGAATCATTGTCTCATGTTCCATTTTACAGCTTTACCTTATAGATATGCTAGATCTAAAATATTGAAAGCTGATTG
Source organism: Engystomops pustulosus (assembly GCA_019512145.1). Taxonomy (NCBI): domain Eukaryota; kingdom Metazoa; phylum Chordata; class Amphibia; order Anura; family Leptodactylidae; genus Engystomops; species Engystomops pustulosus. The sequence goes on from CM033644.1 coordinate 80,544,015, forward strand.
AAGTGTTTCGTTCTTTATAACAGTTTCTGGATTCCCTCTACACTTCAACATATTTAGACTGAAGCATAAAATAAAAGAGACTCGATCAGAACAGATGCTCTCCTGACAGTGTCCAAATGGGAAAAGCCAGGATAGACAGAGGAGGCACAAAAAGGCTCAGATGAAAGTTAAATCTATAGCTGTCTAAGAAATCTGCAGCCTTCATTTTATTGCTCGCTTTCTTTATAGCAGCTCAGAGATCTTCTGACCTCAGTTAAACAGAGCTCGTTTGATGTTCTAAAGGTATACTAAATATCATGTTGAAAAATGGCTGCTTTGGTTTTTTTTTCCTCTAAGAAAAGACTGAGCTACCCCTGTTTGTGTCCGTAGAATTTCTTTCATGTGACAGTCATGGCACAGAGGTAATATCTGTATCCAAACTTTTCATAAATTTTTCATGATATTTCTACAAAGCAAATTCTGCTTTTCTGCTTACTTGTATCCCATAAAAGTCCCATAAAACACAGAATCTCTCAGTTATTGAAATCTTCATTTTTGATGTTAACCACTCCCCTGTATCTGCTTGAAACACTGGATTATGACATATCATGCACTTGGCCATATGGTATGGATTCATAAAAAGTCACCTTTAAAAAAAAAAGATAAGAGAATACAAATACCTGTTTTTTGAAGGTACAAACCCGGCGCTTACCATAAGCCCTGTTCCTACCTACTTGCCGACCATGCACTAAACTGCAGGTGACTACTGGATGGTGGTCCTTACCCTGAGTATGCCTAACAGGCACTAAATAAATTCACAGGTGACTTTAAGTGGAGTGCCTGGATGCCACCTGAGAAGGTGATTGGCATGGCCATCTGTCACTGATACATCATCAGCTCAGAGAGGCCGCAAGATGTCACTCACTCAGCCCCCTGCAGAGTTAAACCTGGGTGTGGCACTCACCAAGGTGAACTCAAACCTTAGAATTAGAGTAAGCAGGACTTTTATATGTACAGTGTCTGAGCAGAGATAACAAGCACTACCAAATTGTTGATAAAGTCTGTCATCCTGAAAAACCCTGAAGAGGAAAGGTCATATTTCCCTGTTAGATTACAACACTCCTCAAATAAAAACAAGTAATAACTGGTCAGCTGACATTTGTGTTAAGTATAAGGCCAACTAAACATACTTCCATGTTGTATTGAAACACATGACATGTTTAAATTACTGAAAAGGACAATGGATTACATTGAATTGTGCATAGATGTGTCTTACAGCTTGTGGTCACCCTTAGAACAATGGTGTGAATCCAGTCGTATGGTAGGGAAATTGTAGATCCGGATTTGGTCTCTGCTACATGCGAGGACTGACTTCTATTGCATATATTGTAGATTACAGCTAGGATCATGATACCTTCCTTCACAGATTTTAAATATATTCATACATAAAAGGCAATACTGTAATACAAAAAGCACAACTCTGCATGATACACAGCCATAGCATGAGTCCTACCACTTGAAATCTTGGGTTCTATTTTATGTTCTTTTCATTCATGTAAGCATGAAAAATGCATTTACGATGCAGAGGTATGAATGAGCGCTGAGTCTTGTGGTAGTCTTTTGTTTTTAACTAAAAAATGTATGTGTATATATCCATATAGTATATGAGTCTGAATCATCAAAGTAGCTGAAAGACAGCATGGCTTTATGAGTCAGATCCAGAGAATAATATTTCTTTTATTAGTTTTCTCAGGGGGCAATCAGTTCACATCTTAATGATACTACCCTATTGTGTCAAATTTTTCATTCAGTTTCATACTGTAAGTAATATAGAATATGTCACCTCCACACAGCATATTTATGATGCCTAGAAATAATAACCCTTTGCATTCTTTTTACAGTATGGAAAGTGCTCAGCGAGTACTATTTATGTAGAGTAGAGTTCCTGCTCCCTATAACGTGAGTCACTATAAACACACAAATACAATTAGCGAGGTATTGTATCTGTTAACAGGAAGTGGGAGTAAGATCACTGACCTGCAATACAGAAAGAAAAGAATGTTTTTAGTTCTTGTATTTTTCAGTTTTTTCCTCAGAACAATTTACTTCTGTAAATTCTAGAGTTTTATTCAAACATATTTTACTATGTTAAAAAAGGTTTTCTGGGCTAATATTATTGATAGCCAAATAAAAAAACAGGAAGCAGACAGCTATGTTTTCTGGATAATGGTCAAAGTAACCATTTTATTGAATTAGACCTACATAGACCTGCAGTGACTCAGTTCAGCCACAAAATTTAGAATAGAGCTGTCTGCTTCCAGTTCCATTCTCTGTTAATTAACTCCTGAGAACAGCTGGTCTGTGGGGTGCAGGTTGTTGGAACCCCACAAATATGATATTCAGGATTCATCTGTATGGTAGATCATAAATATTTTTAGTGCAGTAAATCTCATCAAGCCTCTCACTCGATGTTGAATCTACAGACATGACGATCGGTTCACAACTGCATTTTTGTTATTTTGTGAATAAAATAGTGTAGCATGGAGTCCTATTTTATCTTAACTAAACCTGCTGCTCCTGCTATAAGTCATCAGGAGAAAAAAGGGACGTCACATAATGACATATCTATTAAACAGATCATGACTGATCATTAATCATGTAACAACAAATTCAATTCTTGACAGTGTTCATATCTGCTTCATTCCCATCTGCCCTGAAAGATCAGGAGCCGCTATTGCATAGTCCTTCAAAAATTCATAGGATTCCACCATAGTCTAAAGGGTCAATTGTGTGTTGTTATTGTCCTCTGTGTGATGGAATTGACACTGCTATCATTTATATTCCCATTCTATGTAGGAAGATAAGAACATAAATGAGGAAGGTGTGAAATCAGACTAAACAGAGCCTCTTCTGAACTGTACATCCAAATGAACAGATAAAGGTTCCTCAAGCATTTACACCATTACATTTATGTGATGCAGTTAATTCTGAAACAATTTACAAATATTGTCTACTATTCCATACAATAATACGAAAACACTCGTGTTGTGTGCAACCTGTGCAAAAATTTTAACTCCTGTTGGACCGCTTGCTGACTTTAGACATCAGCGGGCGTTAGTCCGGAGTCTGCAGCGGCATCTTTAGATGTCACTGCAGTTTTCTACTGTTCCTACACTAGCTGCGAGAGCAAGACCAGGTCTTTGGGTGTCAGAAACACCTAGAGACCCTAGGGAGAAGGGAGATGTGCTTTATTACTGCTTCTCCTTTTTTAACTCCTCACTGCATCGTGCTGACGTAGCGCAATGAGTGGAGCCGGCGCTGACTGCCAGGTCTAAAGGGACTTATCAGACCCAGTACAGCTCTGATTAACATCACAAGTCACAGGGGGTTGTTTCCCCATGTAACTGATGCTCTCATAGATGCCCGAGTTGCAGAGGAAAACTTGTAAAAGAGAAAAAAAAGGAAAAGAAAATGTCCCCCGAGGGGTCTTTTGTGATGTCATGGGGGACATTTAAGTAAAAACACACCTACACAAAAAATATGAATGAATATTCATAAAAAGTACATTCCCATTTCTCCATATTAAAAAAAATCCCCTGCTACACTACATAAAGCATTGCCATAGTTGCCCCTTTTGCCCAAGACTATACACTTTATGGGACACATTTACTAAGAATGGTTCAAAATGCAAGTGTGGCTTGCCTGTGTATAGTGCAGAGTGCGCCAGATTCATGATATCTGGCGCCCATTCTTCATGAATCTGGCACTTCCTGAACTGGCCCCACAGAGTGTACCACTTTTCTTCTGGTCTATCTTTAACATGGGGTATGCGACACACTTCTGTCGGACTTGCATGTTAATTCTGGTGCACGGTCTAATTGAGCACCTGAACACCCCCTGATTTGTGTTGCATAATGCCCAGTGCAGCTGCGACACAATAGGGTCGCATGCAACACATTTCTGGTGCAAAGCCCTTAGTAAATGCTCCTATATATCAAAATGACCAAAACAAAATAGGGAATTCATTAATAATTTTCATTTTAGGCATATTTAATTAGGTTAGGTTTACTAAAAATGAAAAAAAAAATCTTTACATTTTTGTTACCGTATATAATCGAGTAAAAGTCGACCCAAGTATAAACCGAGGTACCTAATTTTAACACAAAAAACTAGAAAAAAAAAATGATTGGCTCTAGTATAAGCCGAGGGCATTGGTCCCAGCCTGCCAGTGCTTCCCCCCTTAGTATACAGACTGCCAGCCCCTGTCCCCCAGTATACAGACAGCCAGTGCATGCCCCCAGTATACCGCCTGCAGCCCGTGCTCCCCAAATATATCATCTGCAGCCCCTGCCCCCCAGTATATAGCCTGCAGCCCCTGCCCCCCCAGTATGTAGCCTGCAGCCCCTGCCCCCAGTATACATCCTGCATCCCCTACCCCCAGTATACAGCCTGCAGCCCCTGCCGCTAGTATACAACCTGCAGCCCCTGCCCTGAGTATACATCCAGCAGCCCCTTGTCCTCAGTATACAGCCAGCAGCCCCCTGTCCCTAGAATACAGTCTACAGCCCCTCACCCAGTATACAGCCCCTGACCAGCCTGTAAAAAAAAATGGTACTCTCCTTCCAACCCCCCCCCCCCCACTGCATGGATAGAGGGATCTGGAACATTGATAGACAGAAGAGTCCATCGATGTTCCAGATCCCTCTATCCGTGCGGTACCATCGCTCGAGCTGCAACATCAGTGGCTCGCTGACGTTCTAGTATGTGCGCCACCATCGGCATCGGAGAGAGGGAGCCGGAACATCGATGGACAGAAGAGGACCTCTCGGGGGCGTTGGAAGGTGAGTGCACTGTTTTTTTTAATAGACTCAATCATACGCCGAGTTAGGGTTTTTCAGCATGGCTTATACTCGAGTAAATACGATATGTTTTAAACAGCTCCATGTGTCCTGAAAATTTTTTTTAAGGTAGTAGGCAAAAAAAAAAAGTTAAAACGCTTAAACCACTGCATATGAAAATTTGCAGACCACATCACTAAGGGGTTAAGTGAGTTACTTTGCATATATTTATCTACATATGCTGTATATTATACATTGGGTAGGTAGAAGTTTAATTTTCCTCACAGTAGACGCTTTTAAAATCTATACATGATAAATATGAAGTTTAGGTAACATTTTTCTTTAAATATACTTTAATTGATATATTATTACAGTATACAGCAACAAAAAGACTGTATACAAAAAATGTGCTGAAAAATGTCCCCTCGGCTTATACACGAATCAATGCACAAGTAAAAAATAATAAACTTATATACTCACCCTCCGGTGGCCCCGATGTGCAGCGCTGCTCCCCCGATGTCCGCGCGGCTCGTCTTCTGGCTTCCGCGCCCATATTCTTTCTTCTGCTAGGTGCCGCCATGTTTTTCCCCCAGGCGGCGCCAAGTATGACGTCAGCAGCTGCGCGTCATACTATGCGCCTGACGGCCGGGGGAGAACAGTGACAGAAGAAAGAAGACGGGCGCGGAAGCCAGAAGACGAGCCGCGCGGACATGGGGGGAGCAGCACTGCACATTGGGGCCACCGGAGGGTGAGTATATAAGTTAATTTATTTTTTTAATGCTGGGCAGGCTGTATACTACTGGGGGCAGGCTGTATACTACTGAGGGAAAGCTGTATACTACTGGGGACCAATGCATTTCCCACCCTCGGCTCATACTCGAGTCAATAGGTTTTCCCAGTTTTTGGTGGTAAAATTAGGGGTCTCGGCTTATACTCGGGCCGGCTTATACTCGGGTATATACGGTATTCCTTATGCAAAAGGAAACAAGGGAGAATGCCAAACAAAATAAGACAACGGCGAATTGCATTGATCCCCAAAGATCTTAGTTTGGATGCACTCAGAGGGGCTTATTTATCATGGCTTCTGCACCAGAATGATGGCATAGAGGCCCTGAAATAATCTCAAATCCGAGCATATTATTTTCTATTATTTTTTCCTTCATGCCAGCTCTATACCAGGAGGGGCGTGAAAGTGGTACAGCCGGGGGGGAAAGAGGGGAAGTGGTCAAGCGCAGAGCGTCCCTGCCCCCTTGCTGACGCCCACACTTGATAAGTCGCTAGCTGCGTCTATTTCTACGGAATGTAGGACCAGCCATCCGTGGGATTCAAGAGTCCTAAGCCTTGAGGGTTGGTGGGGCTATCATAGGCAGGCACATGAGCGATGGCATATGATAAATGACCCCTACAGTCTCAATCCAGCTTTAACAAAGTTTTAAAGTTAAGAAAATGTTATTGAAAATTCCTTGTAATGCTTAGTTTAATCAGTTTCTGACTTCTAAAGCAAATGTTTCAGTAAAAATTAAAAAGAGGGTTGTCCAAGAGTGACTTTTAGGACAGGACAAGACTTACAGCTTTCTGACTTCATTGATGGATTTACTAAACGAAGCTCATGAATCCAAAATTATGGTGTGAATGTAGCATTAGTGATGATTCCTTTGTCAAGGTTCTAGGTCTGTTTCATATTTCAATATTAAGGAACTTAACCCTTGTGCGCTCTGTAAAACACATCTGTGGTTCCACATTACCTGGATTTTACAATATGGTCAACAGTGCTCAGCAGTGACTGGATTTAATGATTACTTAGTTTTTGTTTATTTTTACAGTTTCTTTGTTTATGGGTATATGAAATGATGTATCCATGAAAGAATATGCCGCATGGCAGCTCCAAATAATTATATCAATCATTCAGTCAAACACATTATTATGGGTCAATCGCTTTTTTGTTAGTTTTTGAAACTCATTAAATTTTTTTGTATACACAAAGAAGAGACAGGTTTATCATTGTAGAAACAAGTAAACATTTATTGGTGGTTTGGCTAAAAGGATTTTGATTCACATTTATAGTTGAAGATGCAAGTTTAATATTTCTTTCTTACAGCTTGCACCATTTCTATTAAGATAAAAATACTTAGATGCAAATTGATAAAAGCTGGGGAACTCAAAGAGCAAATTCAGACAAAAAGCCCTTAGATACATCAAAAAGAAAAAGCAGAGACCTCTATTTTTCTGATTTTTTTTTAAAGTTGTTAGCCACTCATCACTAAATCTCTTTTTATTAGACATGTCTCGGCATGTATATGTACCAATGCCTTTACCTCCTTTGAAAACTGCAGCCTTTCCCAGATCTCACCATACTTCCCTTTGCATACACACAAGACTGCCCTCTATCTTACTGCTCCAGGGTTGTCCATGTGACATCACCCTATGTCAGTGGTGGCGAACCTATGGCACTGGTGCCAGAGGTGGCACGCAGAGCCCTCTTTATGGGCACCCTTGCCATCACCCCAGGGTAGGGTTCGCCAGACAGGACTCAAGGCCTCTTGCAGTCCCAGGCAGCCCAGGACCCTAGAAGAAAGCTACAATAATAATCCAAACTTCTTCTACTGTATTTGTGTCCTCAGGTGCCTATATAATTTAAACTTGTGACAGAGCAGGGAGTAATAAGTTACTGCTTAAATTGTTGCATTGGCACTTTGCAAAAAATATGTGGGGTTTGGTTGTAGTTTGGGCACTCGGTGTCTAAAAGGTTTGCCATTGCTGCCCTATGTGTTTCTCTTCTCACAATCTGTCCACACTGACAAACACTGGGGGTGTGGACTCCTCCTATTCACCAGAGCTCAGCGATTTTAAGAAAAATGCATGGATTCCCAGCACACAGTAAAAAAGTTGGAGGATTGCTTAATCGCTTGATGAACATTCAGGGATAAAGGCACATAGGCAACTTATGTAAAAGAGTGGTCAATCCCTTTAAGAGTCTGAATAATGTGATCCGAAACCTGTCAATACATTTATTATTTTGTAAATTGTATCCTTATTCACATGAAGCAGTTTTATGCAGGATAACATTATTATTAGTAGTTGTAAAAGTAGTAGCATTATTATTGATATAGCTAAATAAATAGAATTTGGGATATGTATAATATGTCCTTGTTCATAAGCAATATAGCTGTTGAAGCTCAACTCTGGTATTTAGGACAACTTTACCTTTAATTTAATTACCTATTTTGAGCCTGCCCCTTTCCTGGCTGTGCTTCTTATGCGAAGAATAGTGAGGTAAAAGGGCTTCCATATTCTCTATCCATCCCTCTGGGTCTGTTATTCTGCAGAACTTTCTCTTTCTTTCTCTGCATCCCAAGCTGTATCAAAGACTTCTCTGCAGCACCCTTCTTACATTCTTCTCTCTGGACACTATCATCACAGCAGGAAACCTATCATCCTTCAGTGCCTACACATCACTTACTTTACACTTCAAGTAACTGTTTCATGGCATGTTTCTTCTACATAGCATATGCTCCTGCTCCTCCATGTGATGAAAGCTGCCAGACTAGGTATTAAATAGGTCCTGTATATACACAATGCAGTGTTCAGTGGATTTTCATGAGCATCAAAGGATGTGAGGGAAACTTAAACACAATTAGATTTAAGGCAAAGAAAGGGGGAGGTTATTCTCCACCAACTTCATTTTTTCCTGGAACAGAAAAACCCAATAACTAACTAAATAAATGGGAAAGTTGAACAATCGTTTTGTTTTGAAAGGGGCGTATTATATTATTATATAATATTATATTAACCTGGCGCATTTTGGCTTTCAAACATTTTTCAGATTTTTATTATTGATATTTTGTGAGAATCCAAGCATTACTTCTAGAAAATTGTTGCAGAAACCAATTGTGGGCAATACCTAGGGAGATTATGTTTGATGTACTTTATTCAATTCACCTTTTATATGTAAATGTATAATAAAAATTAAGAGTATAATAAATACTTTTAATTGCACATTTTCCCTATGGTCTATGGTATGTAGGTTTTGTTCCACAGGTTCTTGAATGTTGTTGTGCAAAAGAAGTGGTGAAGAGAGGAGGGAGTAGGAACTTGGTACTTTATATGAACTTTGCTTTCCTTACTGTTTTGAAGATCTGGGTGGACTGGATCTTAAAACCCGGAGAGACTTAATTTCTTATTACATGAAGAGTGCATGACTAGAATTTTTTTATTGGAATGAAACAATTTTCAGTAACAATAAGAGAATGATTCTGAATTTTGAACTAACGGATTTGATTAATTTATACATAAAAAATAAAGATGGCAGTGTGTGGGATAAAATGACACCATAACCTGTCCAGTAATGAAAGTTTGAAGGCTATAGCAAGTGTGCTGGCACAGGACAGGAACGCCAGCCAACTCTAGTGTCAGACACAGTAGAGATATGTAACAGTTTTATGTTAATCCCTTAATGACCCAGTACATAAATGTACATATGAAATGTACATCCCCAACTGCTGTCACCGTTGACAACTGTGTAGGAGCCCGGCTGTATGCCACAACTGGGCATCTGCTGTAACAGCTGGGATTACAATAGTTGCGATCCCAGCTGCAGGCGCCATGGTCAAACATAACCGCTGCATCACCTGACCCACCTCAATCAACCTAGCGTATTGGGTTCAGGAGGTGCCAAAAGTCTCCATGGCACCCTCGGGGTCAGATGAAGGACCCCCAGATTGTCTTCTTCTGTTGAGTGACAGATCCTGTTTCTGATTGGATCTGTTACTGTGCATCTTTTTAAAGCAAAGGATAGCGAACACTCAGTTACAGGTGGTGTTCATATAGGAATCTCACATGACACACTCCAATAGATTAATTTTCTTTGTCTTCTTTTATTAGCAAAAATATTTACATGAGTATAAAAAATGATAAGCCTTCAACATAGTGCATGAACAAATAGTATCATATAGAAAGCAGAAATTGTACGACGTTTCGGTCCTTGCGACCTTTGTCCAGTTATCCCTGTGTTATGAACCATGAGGCAGCCTGGAATACTGAGCCACAGAACTGTTACTGTGCATGTCAGTCTATACATCAGTATTGCAGTGTATTATATTGATTAAGTCCTAGAGTGAGACAGTAAAATGATGTAAAAACTAGTAAAAACTTTCTAATAAAAGAACAAAATAAAAAAATGCTAAAAAGTCCCCTAAATGTCTCATGTATCTTACATTTTTTAGATAAATGGAATGCATTTGAGAGATAAATTGTATTTAAGAATATGGAAGAGACGTTGGCGTTATGCTACAGAAGAAGCCAAAATAGACGAAACCTAGGTCAGGTGGCAAGTTTGCTGGCGGTGTGTTTGCTTTTTATTTATTACATGCACATTTTTTGATACTTGTTTGTGAGTATATAAAATAAAACTACGTTTTAATTGTAATCTATATGGTCTGCGCTATGTGCTTACGTCTTTATACCTAGTGCCTCTGAGGATGTCAAAGTGATCGCCGGGCTTGGCTTGGAAAAACGAAGGCTGAGCCTAGTGTGAACTGTGTCAGAGTGAAAGAAAAGACAACTCAATTTTGGACTTTTCCATTGGTATTCCAATTTATGGTGTAGTGAGCTGGATTGGAATAAATGACTTTTCCATATGAAGTAGAGCAGCTATCTCATATATAATTTTGACTAAATGCTACATAGCACCTGCAATTTATTTCAACAAAATTTGCCCTCCAAAAGCGTGATAGCGCTCCTTCCCTACTGCGCTCTGTAATGGGCCCATAAAGTGGTTTACATCCACATGTCTGGCATTGCCAGACTCGAGAGAAACAGCCCAACAATATCTAAGATACGTTTTCTCATTTTATCCTGCATGGATGTAAATTTTAGGGCTTAATAAACATTTTATTGTCAAAATGTGAAAATTCATTATAGAACCTCCATTTAGTTTTATTTCATGTTCGATGCTTAAATTAATAAGCTTAACATGGGCTGTTTTGAATAGTTTGAGGGATGCAATTTTAAATTTGGTACTTTGAGGGGAGTTTCTAATAAATAGAACTTTAAAAACCATTATAAATATAAATAGGCCTCTAAAATAATTGCATCTTAACTTTTTCTTGAAAATCTGGAACATTTCTGATCAATATGTACTAGTAGTAGTAAAGTAATTGTAAAGTGAATGTGATTTGGAAAAAGAAATGTAGATGATGCATTTTTTCTGCACAGAAATTGTTCTTTATTGTGGGACAAAAAATAATGATCATGTTACTTTTCTTGTGCGCTCTTGCAGACTTTTCCATGTGTTCTTTCACCTTGAAGTCTATGATGTGGTTTTGATGCAGATTTTTGCTTGAAATGACGTCAGATAAGGTGAAACAAAACAGGTGGAAAATCTGCATAAAAAATGCACAAAATACGCAACAGTAAATAGACAAATCCGCATGAAAAACACACATAAAAGCAGTGCATATTGGACGCTGATTTTTATGTGGCATTTTATGAGCAACAAAACAGTCATAAGTGTTATGTAATATTATAAGATATTTCACTGTGATTGCACTGTACCAAAGAATGAAGAGGATGTGTAATTTGGACTGCAAAGTGAAAAATGTAAATATAAAGTCTAAATAAAATAGCACAACTCTGCATTTTTGTCAATTCCTCCAAATTCAGACTTTCTTTCCAGCTTCCCAGAAAATTTTACAGAATATTAATGATGGCAATAAGAAGCACACTTTGCATTGCAGATAACAAGCCAAATGTAAACAGAATAATAAAAAAAGGTTTAGCTTTTGGAAGAATGGTTCAAAATGAAAATGCAAAAACAGAAAAGGGGCTATAGCATTAAGGGGTTATCATATGATCTACATTATTTTATTGTTAAATCACACTTGCTGTAGCTTTATGTTTTCAATGACACACACAATACATATGACAATAATGTTCTGACATTGAAACATAAATATCCTAGGGTTTTAAAATGTATTCAAGATCAAATAAGTGATGGGGCTATAGAACAAGGACAGTCGGGATAAAATGAGTGTGCAGCTGAGAAATATAAGGACAACAAATTATTTGGATTGGTATTCTGTCAGCTGGGATTGACTATTCCCACCTGACCCAATTATTCACACAGTTACCAGAGTTCTGCTATATAGGTGAATGGTATATACATATCAGGAGGCATTATGCATCTTGTGACCCAAATCCCTCTATTTTCGTTGTTACTGTAGTGTCTCCATGCAGAAATGTGAATAGATTGACCTTAAATATTTGCGATGTGCATTGTGGTTTATCAGTGGCGGACCAATGTTAGATGTCCTGGTTTTGTGTAAATGCCTTAGATGTTGGGGCAGGATATTATTATAGGTGGACTAAGGTTTGTAATGTGTTCTGAAAATGCGGAGAAGAGAACGGCACTCACCTGTAGAGGTCAGCAACTTTTATATTTTTTGGACATACAAACAGACGGTAGGGTTGAAAGGACAAGTCATGGTGTTCCAATAGTGTAGCAAGGGCAGCCATTTTGCACAAAAGCCATTCTTCCAGCTTTGCATGAAACAATTGAAACCTATCTGGACTTATCCTCCCTAGCCTTACGTTTCTTCGTGAGTATGCCCAATCAATAAAAAAGTTGCTGACATCTATGGTTGTGTGCCGTTCTCTTCTATGGATCTTAATATAAGATTACCACCCTTGAGCATGTTTCAAGCTACTTTTAGCATTTTTTTTATATAACACACTGATCCACTATGCCACATATCTATGGTACCTTGCTCATATTACTATATCGCCTTAATGTCTATCCAGCTATGGAGCCCATCTCCAAAATAGGGGGGATAATGATCGCCCTTTTATGTCTACTTATCATTATATAATGTATATTTAGTACTATAATTGCGTCACTTCACAGTAAATTTTATGTAGACCCATAAGCTTAGCTTTTCTGACCTTTCTTTACCTAGCACTTTAATATGTGTAAATTACTGAGCAAACTTAGGTGGTTAATGTAGTATCTACTTTCATAAGATAACATTGATGCCTATTTTGACTTAGGTTGCAGGTGACGCAAATGTCTTGGACTCTGACAAGGTTACTATTTTAATCTAAAGTTTGGATGCTGTGCTATCAGGTTTATGGATGCAATGATTGCTGCTCAGCAGGTACCTTCCTTGTACACGATACTTTTAAGACACACTGGACTCATTAAAGTTTGATTGAGTTTACTGTTTTACAGTTGCCATTACTTTGGCTATTCTCAGCCTGGAAAGCAGTCATCTCTCTGAATTATATACACATTAGCTATTTGAAGATAAAAACAGACATTTTCACTGGGGAGACAAGCAGGTTTTGATGTTATTGAAATATCTTCTGCTTTCTGAGGTCGTTTTGACAAAACTGTAAAAATAAAAAAAAGAAAAGAATTACACCGCTCCTAGCTCTGTGACATTTAATGGGACAAAGTGACCTGCTTGTTCCATTTTCCGATATGATTCCTTGAGTTACTCGTTGTAGCACATACAAAAATAGTACTTTATGAGTGCTATTAAAAAGTCCCAATGCACCACTGTTACCTTCTGTCCTCTACTTTCTTTACCAGATTAGCATCTAAATTATACAATATTTGCAGTTCAGTAACAACACCGAAAAGATTTATGTTTTCTGGGAAAGTTAGGTCTGGCAGTTACTTGGTTACCTTCTTTGTTATGCATTTATTTTTTTTAGTCTTTATTCTTCTGATTGGAGTTGGTGAATAGTTTTTGTCTATTGTTTCTAATACAAAACTCAACATATTAGAGCAGGACTATAGATAATCATATTCATTGTCCCAGAAGTGCACAGGACAGTGAATTAAATAGTTTATTGTTGGTAATATTTATTTCCAAATTCTTCTTCATGACATTAGCAGAAACTCTGTACTTTCTCTAGGTTAGTAGATTCTTAAAGGATAGCTATCATCACTGATCTACCTACTAAGGTAGATCTGGTGGCAGGTTACTGTATTGTAGTGTAGCCTAATGCTTTTTGTAACTATTTGTGCCCTAAAATTTTTATCTGATCTATCAGATTTTCTTAAGAGGCTACTGGGGCATTGAGTAGTTGCGCCGTGGAGTGGGAGCTATGGTTACCCCATGCCTTTTTTGATCTGTCCTACCCCAGTACTTCAGCTTCACTGGTTTGAGAACCTGGAGTTTTGCTCATATGCAAAAGCTCTATCCTCAGAGCCGAGGGCACGCAGTGCATCATCTGAGAAGCCGCTCCAGCTTGTTAGATGAGGAACTTCGTGCCCTCGGCTCCGAGGATAGAGCTTTTCTGCATGCGCAGAGCTCCAACTTCTCAGATAAGTGCATGCAGCTTGCAGTAGCCACTGAAGACTGCGGTAGGAGGGATGAAATGAGGCTACTGGGGCATGGAGTAGCCATACTCTACACTCCAGTAGTCTCTTAAGAAAATTTGAGATTAAAGTTTTATTAAGTTCTGGGGCACAAAAAGTTTTATTCCAAAAATCATTAGGCTACGCTACATTACAGTAACTTGCCTCCGGATCTACCTTAGTAGTACTAAGTAAGTTTTACACATTGGTACATCTGCAACTGAACAGAAAATTGCAGATAAATATGGTATATTGATGTAAATGAGCTTTCACTTCTGCTAAAATTAGCAGATTTCATTTATGATAAATAAAAAAATCTAATCTTTCCCTGAGGGACTGGTATGAGGCTATTATTGACAACAGAGTATGCTCCGTTTTACTCTCCTGCAAAGAGTATCAGAATAATTCTATTATACAGAGCTTACATTTTATATAGTTTCCTAATACTAATAGTTAAAATAATTTCCAAATCATGTCATATTGTGATTATATCCAACCACTGCCACCGAACCTGATATGCATTGAAACTAATACTGTATTAGGCATCACAGGAGTGGACGGTTGGGCATACCAGACAGACAGAAGCAGAGCGGAACATAACTGCCTCTGTAAACAAACACGGGGGCGGCGCCAACGAGCAGCGGTGCAGGACAACGGGATCATTGGGGAAGGTAAGTATATATATTTTTTCATAGCCCCCCAGGACAGCTATATCTTTTTTTTAACAGCCAGGCAACCTTATTGTTCTTGGTTAGAAGTTTGGGGTAGTAAAAATGGTTGGTTTTTATTTCTAGTAGACTAGAATGATAAAGAAGTTAATGGTAATATTCCTGGATTCTTCCAGGATTAAAGGGGTATTATCATCTGGACATTCACATTTAATTTAATTCATCTGCCATACATTTTTTCATTAGGATGTTAAAAATGGACCTGTGTGAAGATAATTTCCCATAAAGCAGTGGCCACACAAGTGCTATTGAGGCACCCAAACTCCTGGATTCATTATCACGGGAGAGCTGTGGAACATGCAGCAACTCCGGGCTATTTCATGTGTAAAAAATATTTGTTTCTCTGTTTCATCATCTAGCAATGACTGGTTGTATCCAAGGACAGCTTTTCTCCTATCTAAGACACCTCATGGCGGCATTTACCATTTTTAAAATAACATCCAATGAAAGAAATTATTATATATGAGAAATTAATTAAAGTAAATGTGTATGTAGAGATGTGAATTGGAGCATATTACCAGTGAACAGTTGCTCAGAGAAAAGAAAAAAATATGCAGTGCATGTTAGTTTCTCCTTTTTATAGGGCTAAAAAACAGAAAATGCTGGTATGGTGCTGTAGAAGCTGAAATCTAACTGTGCTGACCCATACCTGATATATTGGGGCAGATTTATCAAGTGTCTGAAAGTCAGAATATTTCTAGTTGTCCATGGAAACTATCACAGTCTCAGGGGAATAGTCAGTGGACTCCCTGGACCACCGCGGGAGATAACAATACTAGCCGCAACCCGGGAGCGGGGTCTAAGTGAACTCCTGGTCTTCGCCAGAGCCCGCTGCAAAGCGGGATGGTCTTGTTGCGGTGGGGAGTCACCAGGTCGCTCCGCGGGTGCGACCAGTCCCGCGGCAACAGCCAAAGTAGGGACACGGGGACCACGGGAAGGCAGGACCACAGATGGCAGGCAGGAGCACGGATTCGCAGGCAGGAGAACGTATGGCAGACAGGAGCATGGATGGCAGGCAGGACCACGGATGGCAGGCAAGACCACGGATGGCAGGCAGTACCACGGACACAACTGAATTACCGAACCGCCACAGGATACCAGGACTGCCACAGGATACCAGGACCACCACAGGATACCAGGACCGCCACAGGATACCAGGACGGCACAGGATACCAGGACCGCCACAGGATACCAGGACCGCCACAGGATACCAGAACCATCACAGGATACCAGAACCGCCACAGGAACACGGGAACAGCACGGAACACCACAGAACACGGGAACAACACAGAACACAGGAATCCACAGGAATCCACAGAGGCGTCTGGAAATGCTCGGGAACACGGAGGGCTTTCTCTTCAGTAACAGGACATGAAGAACCGGCAGGGAATGCTGGGAGTCAACAGGCTATGTAGCAGAGCCTTGATGCCAGCACCAATAAGGAGGACGCTGGCCCTTTAAGTTCCTGGAGAGTCTCTCTCGCGCGCGCCCTAGCAGCGAGAGCGCGCGGCCGGGAAGGAAGGAGGCCTGCAAATCACACGCCAGGACCCGAGCGGAGCCAGGAGCCTGGAGAGGAGACTAAAGGCGAGGGGGAGCAGGGCAGGACAGCGGAGCACGGGCGCACCCGCGATCCGCAACATGGATTGCGGGGAAACCCGTGACACGAACCGGACCCGGGGGCTGCGTGGCACGGATTGCGGGGTCACCCCTGACAGTAACCAATCACAGCTCAGCTTTAATTTTACCAGTGCTCATGAATATTTTAAAGGGGAGCTGTGATTGGTTGCCATGGGCAACTAGAAATATTCTGACTTTCAGACAGCGTGATTAATCTGCCACATTGTATACCTAAGTGGATTGTATCAAACAATTGTGCAAAGTCTCAGAAAGCTGGGTTTTTAGACTGGTGCTACTCTAAACACTTTCTTTCCCAGACCTTCCACTCACACTGAACAACATATAAAAAAAATTAAAATGTGAATAAATTGTGGTTTGAATTCTGCAAATCACATTTTTTCTAAATCATATTTCCAGAATTCACTAACATTTTCCAGGGGATTGTTAAATATTATTTGGCATTATTTTCTGCGTCTATTTCTCTTTTCTCAAGTTATTATACTTTTTTTTTTCACTTTCACTTGTCTACATAACTATAAATCCTGTTCTCAAAAGCTATTTTTTCTTCAGCTATATTTTTTTACTTTGGCTCAATAGTTCGCTGCTCTGTATTGTTCAATAATCATGCACTGCTGCATTGTAAAAATCTGTTTCCAAACTTGTTTTCCGTTTCAAAACTATAGAAAATATAAACTATTGAAGTTACCTAACTTAAGCACTATGAGTCATAGGAAAGAAACAAAGCAGCATAACACAAATAGAATATAAAAAACAGTACTTAGTTATGCATAAAAATATTACCTAAAACGATGAGAATGATGGCAGATCATTATTTCAATTTATGGGGAGATTGCTTTAAATGAAGAGGATCAAGTACAATCCAATGACCTAACATCATGCACAGTCTAGTTATTTATTGACACTATTGAGTTGTACTTAGAGATGGGCGAATCAATTCTAATGATTCCAACTTTGGTTATAATTTCAGGAAAAATTTGATTCGCCACGAAGCCGAAGTTTATGCTGATTCGCGGGAACGAAGTTGGTTTTTTCCCCCTCATGTTTCTGCTAAATGGGCACGAGAACAACGTGTTACAAGGGGCAGAGAACTCTGGGAAGGAGAAAGGAACACCCCCGATGACATCTGCAGACCTGTAAGCCAATCAGCGACCGGCAGGCTTATGTGATGTCACACAGCCCTATAAAACCCAGCCATTTTCTATCTCAGCACTTCACACCTCATGTTGTCCAGCTGCTGCTATTGTACTGTGCGATTCTTGCTGCAATCCCTCGCTGTTCTCTAAGGGGGATCTGTATACCCCAAATAGCAGTTCTATTTAGTGACAAAATCGAATAGGAAGAAATCTGTTTGACTTTCATGCATCTGCAGTAGCGGTATTAGAAGTGATCATGAGAAACAATACAGTATAATTTCTACAATGCAATCCTACAATTCTATAATGCAACATGTGCTTGGCTTTTTTCACTTTTTGTTGCTTACTGTTTGTTTTTTTTCTCCTTCCTACACCTTCACCCCTATTTCCCCCTTCTTCCATATTGATTTATTTCTTGTTTCTTTGTTTTCTGTGTTTTTTTTAGAATTTAAGAGTTTAGAAATTATTTTGCTGCACTTACAATTTTCTGCAATGGTGGACAGCTTCTTTGTTCCTCCTTCAGTGATGGTTCAGCATGCTCAGACTAATGGTGTCGCAACACATAATATAACTCACAATTGAGTATAATGGAAATCAAGCTAATGTGCGTGCAACACAAACAGAATCAAACATTATAAAGCAGAGGCAAAACTGAAAAACATTTGAGAAAGAGTTAGGAGTGATTGGAGTGACAGGACGGACATTGACGAGTGGATTGGAGAAGCACCGTGGAAAAACAAACAACAGCTTGATAGAAGGTTAATCTTTACCTTAATTTGAACTTCTCATGCATGTCTCCAGGACTTCTCCCAATTGGCACCAATTCTCTAGAGTGCCCTTCCCTGGACTACCAGACTAACACCCACCCTCCAAAGTTGCAAACAAGCTCTTAAAACCCATCTTTTTAGACACAACCTATCACACTCTCTAACTGCATGAAATGTCAACTCTCCCTTTACTAATCCATCCTGTGTTCTCCTCCTGTCTGTTATCCAGCAAACACCAAGCTCCAGGTTCTCCACAGTCACTTTCACTTTGGACCTTGTATATAAGATGGAAGTAGAATTTTTATTTATTAAACTGCATTTAACCCTGTAACAGAAAATAGCGGCCAAAAATAGAAGCAGACCCCTTTTTTCCCCGCTTCCCAGTTCACGGCACATAATATTAAATACTGTCACTATGAAGTGTTTGTTACGCAGAAAACAAGCCTTCACACAGCTCTTTACATAGAAGAATAAAAAAGTTATAGATTTTTGAAGGTGGGGAGTGAAAAGTGAAAACGCAAAAATGAAAAAGGGCCTCAGCGTTAAGAGGATAAGGTCGTAACAGCTTGTTGTATGCTCCATAACATAGCTACAGCCAACAACAGACAGTTCCAGATAATTCAGCATCAAGTCACTGAGGAATATTTTTAAGAAAGATTTCTCAGCCATCTTTTCTCCTCTAACCTTTTTTTTTTTAAAGTATTGCTTTTATGGACAGATCAATTATGCATGTTTAGTAATGCATGTAATTAAATTGTTTCTATTTGAATTGGGTAACTGATTTTTCTTCAGGCTCTTTCATATTGGCGTTGATGTTCAGCTTAAGTGCATCCGTTCTGTCTCTGTTTTTGTTCTGTTAAAGGTTCAACATTGCTTTGAAAACATCATACCTGCTTTATCAGCCTAATCAGTGACAAAAATGATGTTGCATCCATTTTTTTACAAGCCAATGTGAAAACACCTGTGGCTTTGTAAGGCATCCATGGAAATCACTGATGTGAAAGACAACAACAATGTTAGAGCGCCCTTCTTTTGCAAATATTATGTAAGATAAAATCAGGCATACACAAAAACAAAACTGCATTTTAAAAATGTAATATTTATTTTTGAACCTTGGGGCATCTTCACCAGAACATGCATGATTTTGCCTTCCGCTGTATCACAGCCAAACTCCCAAATGCTCCAGGTGGATTAGAAGCTGAGGAGCTTAGTTCCTCCTCAACCACTAGCAGGGAAATGGCTGCAGTGGAAGGGTCAGGAGTCACTGACAAAAGATCCAGGGCATTCTCCACAAATGCTGGAGAACTGCACCCTGAGTCTGGAACAATGGAACTAGGATAACATTCATTCAGAAGGAATCTTTTGTTGATTCGGGGGCAGGGCTGGACAGTGGATTTCACGAATGTGGCACACAATGCAAACTATACTTGCAAACTGCACATAGTGCAGTTTGTATTATTTTTGCTAAATATGCTCCATTTGTGTCTCAGAAACCACATTGCTGCAACCACTGTGATTGGTTGCCACATGAATGGAGAAAGCTCACTCTGTCTTTACCCATTTAGACACAGTGACTAGACTTATTATAGTGCACGATAGAGATGAGCGGATCGATTCTAATGATTCTAACTTCAGTTAGAATTTCAGGAAAAATTCTATTTGTCGCGAAGCCGAATTTTATGCTGATTCGCGGGAACGTAGTTGGTTTTTTCCCCCTCATGTTTCTGCTAAATGGGCGCGAGAACAACGTGTTACATGGGGCAGAGAACTCTGGGAAGGAGAAAGGAACACCCCCAATGACATCTGCAGACCTGTAAGCCAATCAGCGACTGGCAGGCTTATGTGATGTCACAAAGCCCTATAAAACCCAGCCATTTTCTATCTCAGCACTTCACACTTCAGGTTGTAGCGTCCAGCTGCTGCTATTGTACTGTGCGATACTTGCTGCAATCCCTCGCTGGTCTCTAAAGGGGTTCTATATACCCCAAATAGCAGTTCTATTTAGTGACAAAATCGAATATGAAGAAATTTGTTTGACTTTCATGCATCTGCAGTAGCGATTGGTGGACCAATTCCTGGTTGTTCTTTAAGGGGGATCTGTATACCCCAAATAGCAGTTCTATTTAGTGACAAAATCGAATAGGAAGAAATCTGTTTGACTTTCATGCATCTGCAGTAGCGATTGGTGGACCAATATTGTACTTTGATTAGTTAGTGCTAAGATGCAAAACCTGTTTTAGGCAACATTCACACCAATGTGTGAAAATGGCCGTATATACGGGTACTATAAGTCTCTATTCTTTTCAATGGGCAATACAGCCTTCCATTGTATGGCCATATATGCGCTGTACCATTTTTGAGCCATATAAAAAATATAGAGCATTTCCTATTCTCTCATGTATTTGTGTCTGTATGCCCCATAGAAGTCAATGGGAACATATAAAATATGGGTTGCATACGGATGCAGTACCCAGAACCAGTGGGAGGAGCATTCTGTAAGCCAGCCAATAGTCAGCCATCGATCAATTGCCAACCCACCATATTTTATATGGATATGGTACGGATACAGTGCCAATCATGCACATACATATGAAAAACGTCACGTATATATGGATTAATTCGGACTCGGAACAGCATGGAAATAAAGGACTGGAGGAAACACACGTTCGTTTGAATGCAGCCTGAGATTCTTTTGGTGCTTAAATTAATAGTTTGAAGGGAAAATGTCACCTTTTTAAGGCTCTCCCATGTCCCCACATGGGATAAATAGCATGTCCCCAAGGTTTTCTAACATTACTGGCATTTGTAGTTAAGATAATAACTAATGATGGGCAAATCGATTCTATTGATTCTAACTTCGGTTAGAATTTCAGGAAATTCGTCAAGAATCCAAAGTTTATGCTGATTTGCGGGAACAAAGTTGTTTTTTTCCCCTCATGTTTCTGCTAAATGGGCGCGAGAACAATGTGTTACATGGGGCAGAGAACTCTGGGAAGGAAAAAGGAACACCCCCGATGACATCAGCAGACCTGTAAGCCAATCAGCGACCGGCAGGCTTATGTGATGTCACACAGCCCTATAAAACCCAGCCATTTTCTATCTCAGCACTTCACACTTCATATTGTAGCGTCCAGCTGCTGCTATTGTACTGTGCGATTCTTGCTGCAATGCCTTGTTGTTCTTTAAGGGGGATCTGTATACCCCAAATAGTAGTTCTATTTAGTGACAAAATCGAATAGGAAGAAATCTGTTTGACTTTAATGCATCTGCAGTAGCGATTGGTGGACCAATCCCTGGTTGATCTTTAAGGGGGATCTGTATACCCCAAATAGCAGTTCTATTTAGTGACAATATCAAATAGGAAGAAATCTGTTTGACTTTCATGCATCTGCAGTAGGGATTGATGGACCAATCCCTGGTTGTTCTTTAAGGGGGATCTGTATACCCAAAACAGCAGTTCTATTTAGTGACAAAATCGAATAGGAAGAAATCTGTTTGACATTCATGCATCTGTAGTAGTGAGCTGTCAGTTGTGGGTTATCTGTATAACACACATTGCCATACATTTTGGGGGCTCTAGTTTACAGCCAGATTCATGTGTCAAATCCACGTAGTTTATACAGTAATTTCACTGAAATTACACTGTCAGTTGTGGGGTATCTGTGTAACGCACATTGCAATACCGTTTGGGGGCTCTAGTTTGCAGCCAGATTCATGTGTCAAATCCACGTAGTTTATACAGTGATTTTCGCTGAAATTACACTGTCAGTTGTGGGGTATCTGTATAACGCACATTGCAATACCGTATTGTGGCTCTAGTTTACAGCCAGATTCACGTGTCAAATACACGTAGTTTATACAGTGATTTTCGCTGAAATTACACTGTCACTTGTGGGGTATTTGAATAACCCACATTGCCATACCTTTTGGGGCTCTAGTTTACAGCCAGATTCACGTGTCAAATCCACATAGTTTATACAGTGATTTTCGCTGAAATTACACTGTCAGTTGTGGGGTATTTGAATAACGCGAAATGCAATACCTTTTGGGGGCTCTAGTTTACAGCCAGATTCATGTGTCAAATCCATGTAGTTTATACAGTGATTTTCGCTGAAATTACACTGTCAGTTGTGGGGTATCTGTACAACGCACATTGCCATACCTTATTGTGGCTCTAGTTTACAGCCAGATTCAAGTGTCAAATCCACGTAGTTTATACAGTGATTTTCGCTGAAATTACACTGTCAGTTGTGGGGTATCTGTACAACGCACATTGCCATACCTTATTGTGGCTCTAGTTTACAGCCAGATTCAAGTGTCAAACCCACGTAGTTTATACAGAGATTTTCGCTGAAATTACACTGCCAGTTGTGGGGTATCCGTATAACGCACATTGTAATACCTTTTGGGGGCTCTAGTTTACAGCCAGATTTATGTGTGAAATCCACATAGTTTATACAGTGATTTTCCCTGAAATTACACTGTCAGTTGTGGGGTATCTGTATAACGCACATTGCAATACCTTTTGGGTGCTCTAGTTTACAGCCAAATTCACATGTCAAATCCACGTAGTTTATACAGTGATTTTCGCTGAAATTACACTGTCAGTTGTGAGGTATCTGTATAATGCACATTGCCATACCTTATTGTGGCTCTAGTTTACAGCCAGATTCACGTGTCAAATCCACGTAGTTTATACAGTGATTTTTGCCAAAATTACACTGTTAGTTGTGGGGTATCTGTATAACTCACATTGCAATACCTTTTGGGGGCTCTATTTTACAGCCAGATTTACGTGTCAAATCCATGTAGTTTATACAGTGATTTTCACTGAAATTACACTGTCAGTTGTGGGGTATCTGTATAAGGCTCCTGCTGCTGCTTCTGATGCCACCTTCACACTATATCATTGTGCCACTCTGCGGGCTCCTGTTGCTGCTTCTGATGCCACCTTCACGCTATATCATTGTGCCAC
Source organism: Engystomops pustulosus (assembly GCA_019512145.1). NCBI lineage: Eukaryota > Metazoa > Chordata > Amphibia > Anura > Leptodactylidae > Engystomops > Engystomops pustulosus. The sequence goes on from CM033644.1 coordinate 80,567,434, forward strand.
TCCGCGGGCTCCTGCTGCTGCTGCTTCTGATGCCACCAACACCCTATATCATTGTGCCACTCTGCCATTCTTGCAGCTTCTGATGCCACTTTCACACTATATCATTGTGCCACTCTGCTGCTCTTGCAGCTTCTGATGCCACCTTCACACTATATCATTGTGCCACTCTGTGGGCTCTTGCTGCTGCTGCTTTTGGTGCCACCAACACATTATATCATTGTGCCACTCTGCCACTCTTGCTACTTCTGATGCCACCTTCACACTATATCATTGTGCCACTCTGCGGGCTCCTGCTGCTTCTGATGCCACCAACACACTATATCATTGTGCCACTCTGTGGGCTCCTCCTGCTGCTGTTGCTACTGATGCCACCTTCACACTATATCATTGTGCCACTCTGCGGGCTCCTGCTGCTGCTGCTTGTAATGCCAGGAACACACTATATCATTGTGCCACTCTGCGGGCTCCTGCTGCTTCTGATGCCACCTTCACACTATATCATTGTGCCACTCTGTGGGCTCCTGCTGCTGCTGCTACTAATGCCACCAATGCACTATATCATTGTACCACTCTGCAGGCTCCTGCTGCTTCTGATGCTACCTTCACACTATATCATTGTGCCACTCTGCGGGTTCCTGCTGCTGCTTCTGATGCCGCCTTCACACTATATCATTGTGCAACTCTGCGGGCTCCTTCTGCTGCTTCTGATGCCACCTTCACACTATATCATTGTGCCACTCTGCGGGCTCCTGCTGCTGCTGCTTCTGATGCCACCTTCACACTATATCATTGTGCCACTCTGCGGGCTCCTGCTGCTGCTTCTGATGCCACCTTCACACTATATCATTCTGCCACTCTGCATGCTCCTGCTGCTGCTGCTTCTGATGCCACCAACACACTATATCATTGTGCCACTCTGCCGCTCTTGCAGCTTCTAATGCCACCTTCACACTATATCATTGTGCCACTCTGTGGGCTCTTGCTGCTACTGCTTTTGATGCCACCAACACACTATATCATTGTGCCACTCTTGCTGCTTCTGATGCCACCTTCATACTATACCATTGTGCCACTTTGCAGGCTCCTGCTGCTTCTGATGCCACCAACACACTATATCATTGTGCCACTCTGTGGGCTCCTCCTGCTGCTGTTGCTACTGATGCCACCTTCACACTATATCATTGTGCCACTCTGCGGGCTCCTGCTGCTGCTTTTAATGCCACCAACACACTATATCATTGTGCCACTCTGCGGGCTCCTGCTGCTTCTGATGCCACCTTCACACTCTATCATTGTGCCACTCTGAAAAAAAAAATTATAATAAAAAAACCTAAAAATTCAAATCACCCCCTTTCCCTAGAACTGATATAAATATAAATAAACAGTAAAAATGTATCGCTGCATCCAAAAATGCCTGTTCTATCAAAATATAATAATAATTTTTCACTGCATAGCGCCCAAAGTCGAAAATGGCACTTTTTTGCCATTTTGAAAAAAAATCTATAAAAAGTGATCAAAAGGTCGTACAGTCCTGAATCATAGCATAGTCCTTCATCAAAAGTCGCAAAAAAAGATACCACACTCAGGTCTGTACCCCAAAGTATATAACAGTTTCGACACAAGTTTTTAATTTTTGTAAATGTATGAAAACATTATAAAACCTATACAAATTTGGCATCCCCGTGATCAAACCGACCCAAAGAATATATTAGACATGTCATTTGTGGTGCACAGGGAAAGCTGTAAATTCCAAGCCCACAAGAAAATGCAGCAAATGCATTTTTCACCAATTTTTTTTTTCCGCTTCCAAGTACACGGCATGGAATATTCAATAACATCACTATGAAGTGCAATTTGTTATGCAGAAAACAAGCTCTCATACAGCTCTTTATATGTAAAAAAAAAAAAGAAAGTTATAGACTTTTGATTGTGGGGAGTGAGAAATAAAAATGAAAAAACCAAAAAGAGCGAGGTCCTTAAAGGGTTAATGATTAATTACTCTTTTACTTCGACCCCAATTGTTTCATATCTATATTATTTATTTCTTCTTCCCACTAGCCACTGAATGAATTTCAGGCTGATGCACCTGATTTTTCACTGCCCTATATACATAATCTTAAAAAACCGCTTAAGTGAGGATTATACTGCCATGGGCCATTTATTTTGTTCCATTTTGGGTTTTGAGACTTTGTTCACTTGTACATTCATCTTGATCCAGTGTTGGGTTCTCACCTGTTATTTTTACTCTGATCAGGGATAGACGGGGTTGATTACACAGGTTGTGCAGTGAGTGCATTGCTCCCTGACTTTTGTTTATATATGCTGTTCACACTTGCACTCCTCATAAGTTTGTTGCATCCTAACCGAACTAATGGAGCTATCTACATTTTGTATGTACGGAGAAGCCAGGGAAGTGATGTGTTTTATTTTAAAGGTATTTGATTGTCTATTGCACTCGTCACTTTTTTGATGCACCTTATTATGTTTATGTACTACTGTGATGTATATTTGTACATTTGCCTTGATTTTTTTTGGTACTGTTTTATGTATGTATCAATATTACAAGCCCACTGCATATACTTCTCTTTATTTTTTGTTTTATATGAGTGGAATGTTTGAGGTCATGTGACCTCTCTTTTTATATAAATATCTGCCCTATTCATTGTATACACTGCTTGAGAAACGGCGAAATTTTGGCTTGGAATGAGCTTATGTCACTATTAAAATAAAGACACCACATTTTAACCCCTTACCAGCCTGCGCCGTAATAGTATGATGCGTCTGGAAGTGACTTAACAACACGCGCCATACTATTACGGCGTGTGGTAGGTGTCGACTTGGGTGTCAGTTGCATATCGTAACACCCGTTTCTCCGATTGTGGGTGTTAACCCCTTAAACACCGTGGTCTAACATGACCGCAATGTGTAAAGGGCTTTTGACGTGGACCGGACCCCCAAACAGTGCCCCAGGGCTGTGCCATCTCTTTGGGGAGCCGGGTCTCTGCCTGCCTGTACACTCAGCACGTGCGACCACATACATCTGTATTGCACTGTATAAGCTGTATCTGAGCTTGAACAAGTGATCAGAAGATCACTTGTTCAAGCTAACATGTCACTAAATGTTACTCAAATTGCTTTACAAAAAATTTTCTAAAACGTGATCCAAAAAATTTACAAACACCAAAATGGTACCACTAAAAAGAATAACTTGTCACACAAAAAATAAGCCCACAACCAGTTCCATCAACCAAAAAATACTATTCTAGTTTTTCTTCAATAAAATTGGACAAATACAAATAAAACGATATAAATGAGGTAATTGTAGTGATCTGTAGAATAAAGATAAAATATTATTTTTTGCTACAGTGGACGCCCTCCCCCCCCCTAAAAAAAAATTGCTAAAAATCCGAAATTGATGATTCTTTTTTCCTCCACACGATAAGAGTTAATAAAATCGTATCAATAAGCTAAAGACCCACAAAAATGAAGGTTTTTTTTTTACAGTACATCTCGTCTTTCAAAAAATAAGCCCTCATATGTCTAAATTGCCAAAAAAAATAAATAAAGATTGTATAGCCTATAAACCCCTTCCCGACGCGTGTTATCATAGAATGGTGTAGGGACAGTTCAGACACACTGACCAGGGCAAAATGGCAGCTGTTACAGACAGCCATCAATTTTGCCTTTAGGTCCAGAGAGGTTTCGTTTCCCCCCCTCTGTTCATGTTTGCTGCTATTGGCTGGTCACATTACACCATGCAAAATTCAACAATTAGGGTCACTTTTCGGGGTTTCCTCTGTTTTGGTACCACTAGGGCTCTCCAAATGTATCCTGGCATATGTGAAGTATTTCTGTCAAATCTGGCTTCTAAAAGGCCAACACCCATTCTCAGCTCTACTGCCTAGCCATACAACATTTTATATGCACATGTATGGCAATTCTACGCTGAGAAGAAATAGTTTTATAAATTTCTGGGGGTTGTTTCATCTCTTATCTCTTGTGGCTTACAAAAATTTGGGGTAAAAGTGACTTGGTTCTCCTCTGTATTGGTACTACTAGGGCTCTCTAAATGCATCCTGACTAGAGATGGGCGAATCGATTCTAATGATTCTAACTTCGGTTAGAATTTCAGGAAAAATTTGATTCGCCACGAAGCCGAATTTTATGATAATTCGCGGGAACGAAGTTGTTTTTTTCCCCCTCATGTTTCTGCTAAATGGGCGCGAGAACGTGTTACATGGGGCAGAGAACTCTGGGAAGGAGAAAGGAACAGCCCCGATGACATCTCCAGACCTGTAAGCCAATCAGCGACCGGCAGGCTTATGTGATGTCACACAGCCCTATAAAGCCAGCCATTTTCTATTTCAGCACTTCACACTTCATGTTGTAGCATCCAGCTGCTGCTATTGTGCTGTGCGATTCTTGCTGCAATCCCTCGCTGTTCTCTAAGGGCGATCTGTATACCCCAAATAGCAGTTCTATTTAGTGACGAAATCTGTTTGACTTTCATGCATCTGCAGTAGTGAGCTGTCAGTTGTGGGGTATCTGTATGACGCACATTGCAATACCTTTTGGGGGCTCTAATTTACAGCCAGATTTACTTGTCAAATCCACGTAGTTTATAAACCACTATGTCAGACAGAAAGGTGGCAGGTGGAGTAGGCAGAGGTGGCAGCACAGTAAGGGGATGTCGCAGCAGGGGTGACTCTGAGGCCAGAACTGCCGTTGTCATCTAGTGGCAGTGTGTTGATCAACAACCCAAAGGTTGTTAAATGGTTGACTAGGTCATCCAATTCCTCAAATATAACATCTGACAACCCCAGCCAAGAGTCCGTAGGTTTCTCTGATACAACAATTAGTTGGCATGGCCCAGGAGCAGGTCAGCGGCCCTCACCTGTCCTCAACCAGGCTCTGTTCCTTTCCCGCAGCCAGAGAGCTACTAGGTGGTCTTGGCTCAGCGCCTCTATTCAGCGAGGGTGAAGTGTTTGAGGACAGTCAGCAGCTGCTTTGCAGTGAAGAGGTGGGGCAGACTTCCGCTGCTTCCTGCAGTAGGCAGGCTGTGCATACTGACATCGGTGAGAGAGTAGCAGTGACCGGGAAATGCAAATTGACGATGATGTAGCCGATCGCACTTGGGAGCCGGGGGTAGCAGGGGATTCATCATCGTCGGGCGAAGAGAGTGTCAGCTTGCGGAGCAGGCGGCAAGTCGCTACTGTGGCTGTGAGTCAGCAGGGTGGCAGTAGTGCGAGGACGGGAGCCAAACGTCCGCGGGGTACAAATCCCGATTTGCAGGCCCAAATAAGCAGTGGCACAGGGGCTCAGAAAGGCAGTGGCGGTAGTAGTCACTCAGTGCAGAGTGCTGGGGGTAAAATTACCACCTCAGCGGTGTGGCAGTTTTTTGTAAAGACACCAGAGGAGCCGAGCGTGGGTATATGTCGTACCTGCGGGCAGAAAGTGAAGCATGGCCAGGGAGCTAACCTTGGCACTACGGCCCTGCGCCAACACATGCAGCATCACCATCCAATGGCCTGGGAGAAACGGGTGTCAGATGCGGTCCATCCTGCAGGTGCAGCAACAGCAGCAGCACCTAGTGGCACACATGCTGTTTCAGCAAGTCAAGCTGCCGAAGTGAGCTGTTTGTCTTTGACATCATCTCCCGGTCCAGGAGGAGCAGGAGCATCCGGAGGAGGTAGAAGACGAGGCAGATGACCAAGAAGCACCAAGGCACTATACTGTGGATATGGAGACCTGGAGTCCCTCAGAGTCACTTGCGCAGATGGCCCGCAGCATGCTGCTTTGCCTAACTAGTGACAGCCGAATAGTCAACATCCGGCATAGGGATGACTTTTGGCTCTCCACCCTCTTGGACCCTCGCTACCGGTCCAAAATGGCTGACTCTTTTTTTTCCTGCTGCTGAGAGGAAGGAACAACTGGCATACTATAGAAAAATACTGAGCACACAGTTGGCCGCTGCCTATGTGCGCCATTGTCTGCGGATTCCTGGCAGTCATTGCTCACGTACTACTACCACGGCTGCTGTGGGGAGCTGGGGGGGTAGGAGCAGTAGCAGTTCCATCAACAGTCGCTTAAGTCTGGATTCCTTAATGAGCAATTTCCTTCACCCGCCTAGTGAGGAGGGTAGCCGCCACCGGCAGCAGCAGCAGGACATGAAGCAGATCCTGCACCAGAAGGTGGTGGCCTACTTGGACAGAACTTTACCACATCAGGTAGAGGATCCCATGGACTACTGGGCAGCCAAACTTGATGCATGGCCGCAACTTGCGGAGTTTGCAGTAGAGAAGCTGTCCTGCCCGGACAGTAGTGTGGCATCAGAGCGGGTGTTCAGTGCGGCGAGGGCCATCGTTACCCCCAGGAGAACCCGCTTGTCCACCCATAATGTGGAGAGACTGACCTTTGTCAAGATGAATCAGGCTTGGATCGGCCAGGATTTCAACTCACCAATGCCTAATGCATCTGATTAGATCAGCCATGACGCCTCCTCCAAACGTTGAGAAATGAGTCGGGTTCTAACTACCTGCCCCAGCCACTATTCTGATGCTGCCACCCGCCTGATGCCACACATCTGCTGCTAGTTGCACCATCTGCCTCCTACCATCTTTAGCAGGGACTGGAATTGTCCGCCACCTCCACACTATATCATGGTGCCACTCTGCAGGCTCTTGCTGCTTCTGATGCCACCTTCACACTATATCATTGTGCCACTCTGC
>CM033644.1:80574259-80841843 GCA_019512145.1 Engystomops pustulosus
GCTCCTGCTGCTACTGATGCCACCTTCACACTATATCATTGTGCCACGCTGCAGGCTCCTGCTGCTTCTGATGCCACCTTCACACTATATCATTGTGCCACTCTGCGAGCTCCTGCTGCTACTGATGCCACCTTCACACTATATGCTGCTGCTACTGATGCCACAAACGCACTATATCATTGTGCCACTCTGCAGGCTCCTGCTGCTTCTGATGCCATCTTCACACTATATCATTGTGCCACTCTGCGGGATCCTGCTGCTGCTGCTACTGATGCCACCAACGCACTATATCATTGTGCCATTCTGCGGACTCCTGCTGCTGCTGCTACTGATGCCACCAATGCACTATATCATTGTGCCACTATGCGGGCTCCTGCTGCTGCTTTTGATGCCACCAACACACTATATCATTGTGCCACTCCGCGGGCTCCTGCTGCTACTGATGCCACCTTCACACTATATCATTGTGCCACTCTGCAAGCTCCTGCTGCTTCTGATGCCACCTTCACACTATATCATTGTGCCACTCTGCGTGCTCCTGCTGCTACTGATGCCACCTTCACACTATATGCTGCTGCTACTGATGCCACAAACACACTATATCATTGTGCCACTCTGCAGGCTCCTGCTGCTTCTGATGCCATCTTCACACTATATCTTTGTGCCACTCTGCGGGATCCTGCTGCTGCTGCTGCTACTGATGCCACCAACACACTATATCATTGTGCCACACACTATATCATTGTGCCACTCTGCGGGCTCCTGCTGCTACTGATACCATCTTCACACTATATCATTGTGCCACTCTGCGGGATCCTGCTGCTGCTGCTACTGATGCCACCAACACACTATATCATTGTGCCACCAAGTTAACCCCAATGTGCGTAGAGATATATAGTGGCCCGCCCGGCAGCACTCGTCAACGGTCCGTGGTCAGGTGGGACCTGTCAGAAACGGCGTCGTTGGTCAGGGCACGGATCATGTTGTTGACACGTGCTGGTGCCGGCGGGACGGCACATCGGGAAAGTGGAAAAGTAGTGGCGGTGGGGACCGAATACGAGGGGAGGCCGCCGCCATGAGGGCTGCGAAAGGCCTCGGTCTCTAATAGCCTCTAGGGCAGGGCATCTCCAGGACTTAGCAATTCTGGGAAATGTGCACATTAAGGGCTTGGGAGTGCGGGTGGGTTGCACTATATTGCGTTTCCGACTCCGAGTCTGGGGTATGGAAGCTGAACGCTGGTGGATGCGTGTGGGAGGATCGTGGGTGACGATGGGGTGTTGTGGCAGGGTCCTGGGCAGGGGGCTGAATATAGCTGCAACAGGGAAGGAGCAGTGGTGGCCACGGCCGGAGGTGAACGCGCGTGTTGCACTGAGTGGGGTGTTTAGCATTCATATGCCTGCGCATACTGGTGGTAGGTATAGTTAAGTAGTAAGTGGTGGAACCCCTGTGATCCTGGTTTGGCAATGTGGCACACCACGTCCGTCGGTCATCCGGTGTTCTTAAAGAACCTCCAGACTTCCGTGGAAAATCTAGCCTCGCCGCAGGAGCCCTCCCACCGGGGAGCTCACTAGTTGACACCTTGGCGTGATGCACCAGCTCTGGCCCTGCCTCTCCGTCTGGCCCCCAACAGGCCTCTTCCAAACCTGTCTGGTCGAGGACTCTCCTCCGTCTCAGAAGCACTGTGTTCACACGGCCTCTCAACCCAGACTTGGGGTCTGTCACTCATCATCCTCCGATCCCTCAGTCTGCTCCCCCCCGGACTTCCTGCCCTGACAACAAATTCCCCACTGTATGACAACCGTGCTCTCCTCATCGTCGGACACCTCTTTACACACTCTTCCACTCCGTCAACAAGGTCATCCATCACCCACAGACCGACTGGGGAAAACCACTGGGCATCAGGAAAATTGCATCATCAGCAACGGGCAAGTGGTTTGTGACCTGTGGGAGAGGGCCAGGAAAACAGTTCCCTCAGAGTATGCCGGTTCAATGGCAAATTGGCTGGGAGGGGGCAGACTGGTGGGAGGAGGCTGAGGGAGGAGCTGGAGGAACTGTGCGATTTCGGTGACATGGGGGGACTGCGTGGCAGGACTGAGGTGGACAATGCTCGAAGCATTGTCGGCAATCCACGACATCACCTTTAGCACTGTTCTGGCCTCACAGTGCTCTACCACGAGTCCCAGTAACTTGCAGAATGAACCTGGGAGTGTAGCTCTGCGCGTTCCCTGCTCCCGCATAAGCAGGTGTGTCTCACCCCGCCAGGACCACGGCCTCTGGAAACCCTGCAGTAGTGGACGCCCAACGTCCCCCGCCCTCGTCCTCTACCCTAGCCCTCGGTAAACATTTTGAAAATTGAGAGTATAACTTGTATTTTTTTTTTAAACTTTTTTTTTTTTCTTTTTTTTGTGTTTTTAGTTTTTTTAAAACCACACGCTGTTCCTATGCTATGGCTATTTCTAGCCAAGTATTACAGCACACACTTGCCAGATGAGAGACGCTTGCGTTATGAAAAAATAAAACGTAAAATAAAGAAAAAGAAAAACTGGCTGACTGATTGCCTAATTGAAATAAACGCCGTGCCTACATAAATTTTCCCATTCGGTCTTTGCGATGGATATAGTGCGTCCATCTAAAAAACATGTCGCAAGTCTGACTCAAATCATGCTCCCCCCATTTGATAGTAGATGCATCGCAGCAAGTACAGCACCAGCAGCACATCACACCAGAACAGCCAATATATATAACGCTACTCCGTAGGCGTTATAGACTTGTATCTCCTATGGCCTATTTTCCTAGCCAAGTACTTACAGCACACTACTCGAGCCAGATGAGATGACGCCTGAGTGTATGATAAAAAATAACGTAAAATAAAAAAGACACTGCAGACTGCCTGCCTTCTGAATCAAACCCGGGCCCTATTAATTCTTTCCCCACTTCGGATCGTTCGATGGATCCGTGCGTACAACTCTAAAACACAGTGGTCTCCAATCTGACTCAAATTGCTTCCGGTTTGATAGTAATGCCAATGCATCAAGTCACAGCCACTCAGCAGATCAACCAGTAAATCAAATAGAACTAAACGCTACGGTAGGCGTATCACAGAGATTTGTATACTCCTATGGCTATTTCTACCAAGTATAACAACACAGCCCTTAACTATGGCCCAATGAGAGACGCTGAGTTATGAAAAAATAACGTAGAAATAAAAAGAACTGGCAGACTGTGCCTAATTGAAATACAACCCAGCGGCCCTTAATAAATTTTCCCACTTCGTCGTTGCGATGGATATGGTGCTCACTAAAAACCAGTGGTCGCAAGTTGACTCAAATGATGGCCCAATTTGATAGTAGATGCACTGCAGCAAGAACGACCCCAGCAGATCAACCACAGAAAATCAAATATATACGCTACTGGCAGGCGATATTAAGACGTTGTCATTCTCACTATGCTACTTTCTAGCCTATTGACAGGCACAGCTACTATGCCAGATGAGATGACGCGCTCGGAGTTATGAAAAAAATAAACGTAAATAAAAACGAAACTGGCCAGACTGTGCCTAATTCCTACTCAAACCCCTAATAAATTTCCCACTTGGTGTTTGAGCGTGGATATGTGTGTCACTAAGAGCTAACACCAACGGTAGCACAGTCCCCCATGCTAATTCCTCCACATAGGTACTAGCTGCACACAAAAAAAAAAAAAAAAATTATAACGTATTGTAGCCCTAAAGGGCTGTTGGTTCTTAGAATCACTCACTCCTACAACAGAAAGCTAAATCAGAACAACCTAACTGCTTCCCTGTAGCAGCAGACAAGCTCTCTCCCAGAGGCCCCATCCAGTACAGAGAATGATTCCCGACAGCGGGGGCAGCGGTAGCTAGTCTTATCCCAGGGTCACCTGATCTGGCCTAGCCAACCAATGCTATCTACTGTAAGGGTACCACGTCATCCCTGGGTGGAGTGCAAGTCTCTGCTTGTGATTGGCTCTGTTTCGGCCGTCCACAAAAGCAAAACGAGGGGAGCGGCCATTTCCCTCGAGGGGACAGCGCGAAATCCTCTCGAGCAACGAGCAGTTCGAGTACGATAAGCCGATCGAACGCAATCAAGCTCGGACAGTATGTTCTTCATCTCTACTATGGGCTAGAATTAGGGTATCCACACTCTGTCATTGTGCCACTCTGATCTCTGCTGATCTGCCACACATCTACACTCTTCAGGTTGATAGCAAAAGCAGAGGGGATAGCAGAACACCGAGGACATCCAAATAATCATACTTACTGGTCATCTCTTTTCTGGATCAACTCCTGTTTGTTTTTGGCTTTAGCAATACTGGTTATTGACCAATGAAAATATATATTTATATATACGTATACAACAAGGTTGGGCACAATTTGTCTGCTAAAAAACTTTGCATTTTATGAGTATATACAATATTTAAACACAATAAAAGAAGTATGTATAAAATAATGCTGACAGTAGAATAAATGTTAAAATGAAGTTTTACCACAAAAAAAACCATAAGGAAATAACCCAACTAAATTTTCATCTGAATTCACCCTGTTCTGCATTGTTGTGCATTTTCTTGTACATTGTTTCCAATGGAAAACATAAAAGGGCTCCTGCAATAGGAAAGGTTAATGAACTGACAAATGGGAGCGACCAGGGATTCAGGATCTCAGCAATTCAATATTAATGCAATATAATTAAAAGGGTCATCAACATTCTGATCTCAGACAATGAATATTAAAAGTGGTTAAATCAATTAAAGCAATAATTTTAACGCAATATATTAGATATAAGAAAATGTATGTTCAGCATTTGTAGATAGAATATTCAGGTGTTTCATAGTGCATCTCTGTAATGAGTCCCCTTGATATAAATATATTTCCTTTGTGGAGTCATGAATAATAATTTGTCTGGTATGTTTGTTACTGCTTGGATGTTATTGCTGGTCCCTTATAGTAACACTGGCAGAGAAGCTTCTCGCTGGAAATGATGAATTAATTTCAATAAGTACAAAGACTTTGGGTGTAATACTTTTAAACTCAGTAGAGAAGATGGTTAATATGTAAGTAAACGCGAGTAAAACTTTACTCGGTATAACTTAAACATTTAAATTCCAAACTGCCAGGTTAAAAGCTTAAAGGGGTTTGTGCATGAAAGAAAGTTCTCAATTACCCCTGTATGTTTACACAATAAGATGAATTAACCCCCTTACTTACAATTTCACTCAGCTTAATTCACTTAGTGATGGTCATTGTTAAAATTGTGTGGACAGGGACTCTCTAGGAGATACTTCATGATTCCTCTGTCTATGACATGTGGCTGGACATGTGCTTAGATTAACATGGAACATGTGTATATATACTTTATTTAGCTTTTTACTGATATCTGAAACAGAACAAAGAGATGAGACAGATCTGCAGATAAGAAATTGATGAGATCCACAGATGGATATAAAACATATGGGGACATGTATCTGTATCTATGTGCCTAGATGTATCATGTCTTTTTATTGTGATGTGATACATGTTTATTTTTTCAGTCTCTGGAAGGTGCAACTTTTGGCTTTATTTTTAGACTTTTTGGTTGCAAACATCTCAAATCCACATGGACACAACCATGTAAGGGGGGGTTATGTACCAGGAGTGGACACTATTGTAAATTTTGGGATTTGAGGATATCAGGGGATAACCATTATTGCACCGCGTGCCCAGTGGGTGAAAAGTGTGGCAGTAGCCAACAATGGCCCCTTTCACACTTGCGTTTTCACGCGTGTTTTCTGCGCTGCTTTTGACGCACAGAACTTGCATTACACTCTGACCATTGGTAATCAATGGGCTTTTTACACTTGCATTTTATTTCACACACACACGTGCGTTTTTTGAATGCGCGTTTAAATCTCAACATGCTATACTTTTGCAAGTCCTGCGCGTGAAAACGCACATACAAGTCTATGGAGACGCATCAAAAACGTATAGCAACTCTGAGACACTTGCAAGTGCAATGCGTTTTTCACGCATCAATCGCCATAGAAAAGATAGACTCAGTCATGAGTCCTTTTCATTACCTGCGCATGAAAATGCATTGAAATTGCATTGAAAACGCGCTGAAAAATGAGACACTGAACAAACTCTGATTGAATACTGATTGCACTTGATGCAAAATGGCGTTTTTCACTGACCAAACCCTGATCGCACCCTGATCAAACTCTGATGAGATCTGCAACGCAAGTGTGGAAGGGGCCTTAGAGGAGAGCCCGGCTCCCTAGCGTGCAGGCTCAGGTCAGTTGGCGTGTGCACAATTCAACTTACGAACAAACCTGATTACGAACAAACCTGTGGTATGTAACCCGTGGATTGCCTGTACAAGAAAAGCAGGAAACTTTATGCACATGTAAAATTCTTAGACCCATGCCACAGTTTTTTTTTTGAAAGTACATTATTTTTCTTACAAGTGCCCCTTAACTGGATATAGCATTTATTAGCTGTTTGACTGGTCGCATGGGTGGCCAGGAAAATCATAGTTGAAAATAAGTGTGAGGTTAAAGAAGATCATTGCTTGCATGCTACTAAGGTTGATTTTTATCCAGTCTGCACTGCATTTCCAGAGTATGTGAAATTATTGCACATTATTTTTAGCCTGCAGCACTTGACTTGTGTGAAACCTCAGGGTTTATAGGATAATCTTTTATTATCCTACCATCAGTGTGTGTCTACCATACTTCAATAATAACCAGAGGGCATTTGGATTAAACACCAGCCTCAGTTACACTGTACAAGTAAAGAAATTACATTGATCAGAACTATGTTAAACAAGTGATCAATAAGACTACTTTCAGATCGATTCATTGCAATTTAACCCCTTAACGCTCTGCGCCGTAGCTCTACGGCGCGAGGTATAAGGGATTTATGAAGAGGGCCACACGTGGCTGAGTCCCTTCATACAAGGTGGGGGTTTTTGCATTTGCACAAAACCCCCCCGCATATAACCGCGGTCGGTGCTTGCACCGATCCGGCTATTAACCCTCCAAAACGCCGCCCGCAAAGTCGCGTGCGGCGCGTTTAAAAGACGGGGGGCGTCGTCATAGGGGGGCGCGATCGGTTACCATGGTAGCCTCGGTCTTCTCTTGACACAGCTACATGGTTTATGCCGGTTCGTTACAATGAGCAGTGGCTCATGTCATGTAAGACCTCAAAAACGCCATATATTGCAATACTGTAGTATTGCAATATATGGTAGGAGCGATTCGATCATCTAGGGTTATTGTACCCTAGATGGTCTAAAAATAGTGAAAAAAAAAAGAAAAAAAAAAGTTTAAAAAATAAAAAAAATTAATAAATATTAAAAAGTTCAAATCACCCCCCTTTCCCCTAGAACGGATATAAAACATAAACAAACAGTAAAATCACAGACAGTATTAGTATCGCCGCGTCCCCAAATGCCCGATCTATCAAAATATAAAACGTGTTACGGCCGGCGGTGACCTCGAGGCGGGGGGAAAGGCGCCCAAATGTCCGAATGCGACTTTTACACCTTTTTACACTAACATAAAAAATTGAAATAAAAATGATCAAATGTCGCACAGACCCAAATGGTAGCAATGGAAACTCGCCTCATTTCGCAAAAAAGACCCCTCACACATTTCCGTTGCGCCAAAGTATGAAAAAGTATTAGCGTCAGAAGATGGCAAAAAAATTTTTTTCTTTTTTGTACACATTCGTTTAATTTTTGAAATGTATTAAAACACAATAAACCTATATAATTTGGTATCACCCGCAATCGAACCGAACACAAGAATAAGTAGGCGTGTTATTTGGACGCGAAGAGTGAAAGTCGTAAACATAGCCACAAGAACGTGACGCACGTGCAGTTTTTTTTCAATTTTCCCACATTTGAATTTTTTTCAGCTTCGCAGTACACGGCATGTTAAATAAATAACATTACGTGGAAAGTAAATTTGTTACGCACAAAATAAGCCCCTCACACAGGTCTGTACACGTAAAATGAAAAGTTATGGAGTGTTTTTTGATGCACCTTTTACATGGGGCATGTGAAACACTTCTGTAAGATACTGCATGATAAATGCGGCACATGGTCTGACTGTGCACCGGAACGGCACTTTCGGTGCAGAATTTTGTGTCAAGTCAGGTATAGTGCAGCTGTAACACAAATGTGCAAGCAGTTCACACTGAAAAGAACATGCAAAGTCAGACAACAAATGGTGCAGGGGCTTTAATAACTGTATATTATGATGTATTGAAAAAGATCTATTTTTTTTCATTTTAGTATCTGAGTGCAGTTTGTGTTGTTCTACTGATTTCTGTCATGGGCAAGAGGTTTTTACCATCAAAGCATCCATGCACAATAAAAGTCCTACAACTTCAACTATGGTATGTTACTATCACAGCTGTGCATACCAAAGTATTCTGCTTAAATAGAACCTGACCAGCAGATATAGGAATTTCAAAGTTCAGTGAGGAAAATCTGCACAAACAGAGTTTTCTACTAGCATTTTAAATGGAAGGATCAGACAAGGACAAAGTAACAAAACACCTGGGGAATTTTGCACTTTGGCAGAGTCACCTTTTTGATATCCTCTAGAGCAGTGATGGCAAACCTTTTAGAGGCCGAGTGCCCAAACTACAACAAAGACCCGCTTATTTATCGCAAAGTGCCAACACAGAAATTTAATTTGTGATTTATACTCCCTTCTCTGTCACAGTTTTCATTGATACCAGCACCCTGAAGACACCAATAAAGCAGAAAATATTCCCAGGTAGAGCTGTCACTTTAAAATACCAATGTGCACAGCAAGTCCTGGGCTGTCTGGGACTGCAGGAAGATACCTGGAGTCATCTCTGGTGATGGCCTGAGTGCCCACAGAAAGGGCTCTAAGTGCCATCTCTGGCACCAGTGCCATAGGTTAGCCATCACTGCTCTAGAGGTATCCAATAACAAATTAGTACAAAACATGCTGCCAAGTCTAAACTTTTTGTGGTTTTTAAATTGCAATGAATCGATCTGAAAGTAGTCTTATTGATCACTTGTTTAACATAGTTCTGATCAATGTAATTTCTGTACTTGTACAGTGTAACTGAGGCTGTGTTTTAATCCAAATGCCCTCTGGTAATTATATTGAAGTTATGGTAGACACACACTGATGGTAGGATAATAAAAGATTATTCCCTATAAACCCTTGAGGTTTCACACAAGTCAAGTGCTGTAGGCTAAAAATAATGTGCAATAATTTCACATACTCTGGAAATGCAGTGCAGACTGGATAAAAATCAACCTAGTAGCATGCAAGCAATGATCTTCTTTAACCTTCACACTTATTTTCAACTATGATTTTTCCTGGCCACCCACTGCTGACCAGTCAACAGCTAATAAATTGCTATATTCCAGTTTAAGGGGCACTTGTAATAAAAAATAATGTACTTTCAAAAAAAAATTAACATGTGGCATGGGCTAAGAATTTATCTAATGTGCATAAAGTTTTCCCTGCTTTTCTTGTACAGGCAATCCACGGGTTACATACCAGAGGTTTGTTCGTAATAGGTTTGTTCGTAAGTTGAATTTGTGCACACGCCAACTGACCTGAGCCTGCACGCTAAGGGAGCCGGGCTCTCCTCTAAGGCCCCTTCCACACTTGCGTTGCAGATCACATCAGAGTTTGATCAGGGTGCGATCAGGGTTTGGTCAGTGAAAAACGCACATTTTGCATCAGAGTGCAATCAGTATTCAATCAGAGTTTGTTCAGTGTCTCAGTTTTTCACGCGCGTTTTCAATGCAATTTCAATGCATTTTTCATGCGCAGGTAATGAAAAGGACTCAGGACTGAGGTCTATCTTTTCTATGGCGATTGATGCGTGAAAAACGCATTGCACTTGCAAGTGTCTCAGAGTTGCTATACGTTTTTGATGCGTCTCCATAGACTTGTATGGTGCGTTTTTCACGCGCATGACTTGCAAAAGTAGAGCATGTTGAGATTTAAACGCGCATTTAAAAAACCGCACGTGTGTGCGTGAAATAAAATGCAAGTGTGAAAAAGCCCATTGATTACAATGGGTCAGAGTGTAATGCAAGTTCTGTGCGTCAAAAGCACGCGCAGAAAACACGCGTGAAAAACGCAAGTGTGAAAGGGGCCTAATTGTTTGGCTACTGCCACACTTCTTCACCCCACTTGGGCACGCTGTGCCAATAATGGTTATCCCCTGATGAATCCTCAAATCCAAAATTTACAATAGTGTCCACTCCTGTACATAACCCCCCTTACATGGTTGTGTCCATGTGGATTTGAGATGTTTGCAACAAAAAGTCTAAAAATAAAGCCAAAAGTTGCACCTTCCAGGACTGAAAAAATTAAACATGTATCACAATAAAAAAGACATGTACATTCATAAGGCACATAGATACAGATACATGTCCCCCATTATGTTTTATATCCATCTCGTGGATCTCATCATTTCTTATCTCAGATCTGTCTCATCTCTTTTTGTCTATGTTTCAGATATCAGTAAAAAGCTAAATGAAAGTATATATAAACCATGTTCCATGTTAATCTAAGCACATTGTCAGCACACATGTCATAGCACAGAGGAATCATGAAGTATCTCCTTAGAGAGTCCCTGTCCACACAATTTTACAATGACCATCACTAAGTGAAT
Source organism: Engystomops pustulosus (assembly GCA_019512145.1). Taxonomy (NCBI): domain Eukaryota; kingdom Metazoa; phylum Chordata; class Amphibia; order Anura; family Leptodactylidae; genus Engystomops; species Engystomops pustulosus. The sequence goes on from CM033644.1 coordinate 80,584,929, forward strand.
TAAGCTGAGTGAAATTGTAAAGTAAGGGGGTTAATTATCTTTATTGTGTAAACATTACAGGGTAATTTGAGAACTTTCTTTCATGCACAAACCCCTTTAAGCTTTTAACATGGCAGTTTGGAATTTAAATGTTATAAGTTATACCGAGTAAAGTTTTCTCACGTTTACTTACATATTAACCATCTTCTCTACTAGTTTAAAAAGTATTACAACCCAAAGTCTTTGTACTTATTGAAATTAATTCATTCATTCCAGGAGAAGCTTCTCTGCCAGTGTTACTATAAGGGCACAGCAATAACATCCAAGCAGTAACAAACATACCAGACAAATTATTATTCATGACTCCACAAAAGGAAATATATTTAATACCAAGGGGACTCATTACAGAGATGCACTATGGAAACACCTGAATATTCTATCTACAAATACTTGAACAATACATGTTTTCTTATATCTAATGTATTGGTTAAAATTATTGCTTCTAATATGATTTAACCACTTTTAATATTCATTGTCTGAGATCAGAATGTTGATGACCCTTTTAATTATATTGCATTAATATTGAACTGCTGAGATCCTGAATCGTGGTGCTCCCATTTGTCAGTTCATTAACCCTTTCCTACTGCAGCCCTTTTATGTTTTCCATTGGAAAACAATGTACAAGAAAATGCACAACAATGCAGAACAGGGTGAATTCAGATGAAAATTTAGTTGGGTTATTTCCTTAATGGTTTTTTTGTGGTAAAAACTTCATTTTAACATTATTTTACTGTTCAGCATTATTTTAATGCATACTTCTTTTTATTGTGTTTAAATATTGTATATACTCAAGTAAAATGCAAGTTTTTTAGCAGAAAAATTGTGCCCAACTCGTTGTATACGTATATATATAAATATATATTTTCATTGGTCAATAATCCATCAGTATTGCTAAAGCCAAAAACAAACAGGAGTTGATCCAGAACAGAGATGACCAGTAAATAGGATATTTGGATGTCCTCGGTGTTCTGTATCCCCTCCTGCTTTTGGCTATCAATCCTGAAGAGTGTAGATGTGGTGGCAGCAGCAGGAGATCAGAGTGGCACAATGACATGTGTGGATACAGGTGACAATTCTAGTCCCTGGTAAAGATGGTGGGAGGCAGATGGAGCAACTGACAGCAGATGTGTGGCATCAGGAGGGTGGCAGCATCAGAATAGTGGCTGAGGCAGGTAGTTAGAATCCAGACTCATTTCTCAACATTTGGGGGAGGCGTCATAGCCAATCTAATCTGATGCACAAGGCATTGGTGTGTTGAAATCACGGCTAATCCACACCTGATTCATCTTGACAAAGGTCAGTCCCTCCACATTTCAGGTGGACAAGCGGGTTCTCCTTGGGGTAACGATGGCCCCCACCGCACTGAACACCCACTCTGATGCCACACTACTGGCCGGGCAGGACAGCTTCTCTTCTGCAAACTCTGCAAGTTGCGGCCACAAATCAAGTTTGGCTTCCCAGAAGTCCAGGGGATCCTGGGGTGGTAGAGTGCTGTCCAAGTAGGCCACCACTTGCTGGTGCAGGGTCTGCTCCATGTCCTGCTGATGTGGGTGGCAGCTACCTTCCTCACTAGGCGGGTGAAGGATGATGCTCATTAAGACTCCAGACTTATGCTGATGGAGCTGCTACTGCTCCTACCCCCCCTTATCCCCCCACAGCAGCTGTGTCAGTAGTTTGTCTTTGCTGTATAGTGGCACTGAGCCCAGACCACCTCTGGCTGAGGGAAATGAACAGGACAGAGGTTGGTTCAGGACCAGTGAGGGCCGCTGACCTGCTCCTGGGACATGCCAACCAGGGGTTATATCTAACAATCCCACAGACTCTTGGCTGGGGTTGTCAGATGTCATTTGGGAGGAAGTGGATGACTTAGTCCACCAAACGAGAACCTTTGGGTTGTTAATCAACACACTGCTGCTAGATGACACCGGCAGTTCTGGCCTCACAGAGTCACCCCTGCTGCAACGTCCCCTTACTTTGCTGCGACCTGTGTCTGCTCCACCTGCCACCTCTCTGTCTGACATATTGTTTAATCAACTATGTTGATTTGACACAGATTTCTTGATATCAACTGACACAAACTGGGTGGTGCGTGGATATATGTGAGGCCCATATGTAAATGAACCTTATAAACATAATAAAACTGGGGTGGGGAAATCTGCCATATATATGGGGAAAGTATTCGCTATTAAAACCAGGGGGGGTGGGATATGAGAGCAAAAATCAAACAAAAAAACATACAAGGTTTCTTAGTTGGAGCTCACACAACTTGTCCTGGAAGGAAAGTCTCGGCGTCCTCGGGATTCCGCCACGGACAAGGTACTTGGGTACTCTCACTTGTAAAACAGGAAATGAATCCAGCGGCTGGACCCAGGTAAGTAGTACAACTGCTCTTCTTTATTTTTTTTTTTTAAATAATGCTTGTGGCAAGCAGCTTAAATGCACGAACGCCTGATCTTGAGTCATCAGCTCGCGAAGCCAGGTTACCACCATCTGTCATGCTCACTGATGACTCAAGAAAGATACAGCTGAGTTCGTACATTTTAATCCGGTCTGCAACTTAGCATTTTATTTCAATTAAAGAAGAAGTTTTATACTTCTATAGGCATTATTTCAATAAAAGAAGAAGTTTTACTCTAACTTCTATAGGCTGTAATAGTTCAAAACTGCGGGACACTAAATCTGGGGCAAGACTATTAAATTGAAACTGGGAGGGAGGGGAACTACTAGGGAGGCTGTAAAATTAACGAGGGCGGCTATTATGTGGGGCAAGATAGTAAATTCAACAGGGCTGGTGACTATATGATAGACTGATAAAGACTAGTGTAAGTTCTGTACACACAGGCAGGCGGATTTAAATTAACGAGGTGGGCGCTGTATAGGGGATACAGATAGATTACTAAGCTGGGAGGGCTGTTATGGGAACAGTATGTTTTACTGTATATGTGGGCACCAAGATTTTGATAGATCAAGCTGGGTGGGGACTGTATATATGAAGCTGTATCATAAATTTTAATTGGGGGTGAAATAGAAAAGGCCTTTAAATATATGAGATGACAGGGCTTCATAATCCGATTATGGTATATATGAAGTATTAGTATTCATTAAGGTGCTATAGTATTTACATTGGCAAGGGTAGCAACTGTATATAACACTTAAACATACCAAATCGGCACCCGGATATATTAGATTTACTATGGATACAATAGATACCTTTGCATCCGTAAACCAAATGTGCTCTTCGTCTGTATTAATAATATGGTTTGTATATTGCTTGTGTGTCCGTTGCATGCTATCATGCCAGTAGAATAGTTTATATAATGAAGGGATGTTTATATGTGGGGGAGAGTGAGGTCAGTTCGTTGTGATAGGTTTATCTATTTAGTAACAAATAGGTTGCTATCCTGGAGACTCTATACTGTAAGGACTGGGTATTTTTAGAGACATTTGGTGGCTATTATTTATCAGTCATTCAGGCCTGAAATAATCGCAAATTATTCCTATCGCTAGCACTTGTGCTATCCGGACATGGAAGGGCTTGTGATCAACGATTAAGGCCTCCATCCCCCCTTCACGCCATTGTGTGCGACGTAGGGGTGAGGAGGCAGCCCGGCCAAGCGGGAATAAATGTACAAAAAAAATATAATAGAATATCGGAGCGGCACTAAAAAAAGTACTTACAGTTATGAATAAAAAATACCATAAAAGTAACTGGCTACATACTGTCAGTATTATATTATTGATGACGTCATAATTGAGACGGTGTCAACGGTTACACCCTGCGACTCCTCGGTAGGATCGCGTCCACCCAATGCCTGTTGCAGATAATGTCTGTCCCTGCTTCTCCAGGTCGCATACTCACCTCTCCTGGGGTCCAGATTACCGCGCCTCATTGGTCAGGCCATGTCCGTTCCTTTGACGTGTCCGTTTTCCTGCTGGAGAGGAGTCGCTGTACTCCCTTGGCAGATCCCTGTGACCTGGCGGTCCGTGATTCCGGGGCGGTTGTTTCCATTGGCGCGTCTGGATTCCCGGGCGGTCTGTATATACCCCGGCGGTCCCTAGATCCCTATAGGCCCGCGCCCCTCCCACAGAGATCCCTTAGACATTCCTGATCGAGGAGCCCACGTATCCTGATGCCGCTCTCTGCCCAGATCCGCCGATTCCTGTGCAACAGGATGCCCATGTTCCTTGTCAATGCTCTTCAGTGTGGTCCGTGGCGACTGGCGGGACATGGGTCCTGACTGCAGATCTGATCTGTGCGTCTGTATTCCGGGTTGGTCCTGCGTCCTGTTTCCTTGCCGCTCCATACCTGGCACCATAGGGCCAGATTGACTCGATGCAAGCCATCCTGGCGCCGACACCTCTTTGGCTGGCTCTCGATAGCAGCAGCCAGTGCGCAATGCTACTGTGAACAATGCAGTCCTGCATTCGGCATGATTCGGCTTGCCTCTTGTTAAGGCAGATCAGGTCAAATGACCTAGTTCACCGTGAACTGCTCCCCGCCACTCAGAAGCATCCGTTGGCTTGGCCTAGCTGCGACATAGAGTCCCAGGTTGACTTGCGAGGACTGTACTATCCCCCCGCGGTTGGTCCAAGTCCTACCAAAGAGAATCTCCCACACCACTTGTGTGTGACAGAGATTTAGTTTGTCTTGTGTTGATTATTACAGGATTTCTATTCTATTTAAGTGTTACAAATATGTGCTAAGAAGCTAACAGGAAGCCAATAAAAAATGGATACAAACTTACGCATGTTCTGCTAAACAGGTGAGGGAGCAGAGTCAAAGAAAATATAAAATATTAAACAAATTTTACCACACTAAGGAACACAATAAAAACACATGGTGTGCCATGGTGTATTCTTTCCGCTTAGGATTTAATAAAAGATCACTCAAAATGAAATAGAACGACTCACATTAACACTTCGCGGAACTTTTTTATGTCAATGTTGCTTTTTATATATTTAGATTTCAAATAGAGAAAGAAAATACCCATTTCCATCCCTTTACATTCCTAGCGCAAGGGAATAATACTAAACATGTATGTGAAATGGCTGATTTGTCATTTGTATGAAGTTCAGTGTGCGGGGAGTTTTTATTAATAAAATATATTTCACTAAAGAAACAAAACATTTTAACTGAAGAACTTTTGGTTAGTGATGGCAATGTCTAAATGGACACGAGCCCTTCACTCGGGGCATCTATGGTCTAGTAATAGCATATGGAAGGGTACAGACACCCCTTTAATTACCACCGTGAAAGGAGCGATTACAATCCGACTAACCTAACCCATCTAGTAGTATCAGGTACTGGAGCAAGCTTTCAGGCTCGTATTATTGGGCTGTAGAATGGACCAAAAAAGATGTGTATGCCAGCTACCTTGGCTCCTTTACACTGTTATTTTTAAAATAATAATGGGTAATTTCAAAAGAAATTGACGGTGGTCCCTGCAATCCCTCAAACGGCAGCAGCACACCTGACATTGACTTGGCTGTGAGATTCCCACTATTTTGGGCCATCACAGACCCCAATAAAACCACCATGAAGCTACCCCATTACCACCTAGATCATCGTATAGTGGTGAGTGGTACGATTGCACCCGCTTTCCCAGCAACCCTGGTGCATGGTGGGTAACTGGGATAACGATAATGGGGGATGTGTTTTTTATATGGCTTAACTTAGACCCCAAGTCCTAGTAAAAAAAAAACAAAAAAAAAAAAAGGTGCTGATATATTAGACAGCACATTACTTGGCAAGTTTTTGAGTTGAAAAAAAAAGCACACAATTCTCTTTTAGGAAATACTATTTTATTAAAAAAGAACTCCCTGACCACACCCTTGTTAACCATTTTATTAAAATCATAATCCAGATAGATTATGCAGTCCACCATGGTCAGAGTAGAGTAATACTTCTCTTACGGAGGATGCCAATTAAAGGGCACCATGTAGGCATTGTGGAGTCTTTTCAGCATGGAGTTTCCAACTGGAAGAAATTCGGGAAAATATGCAAAGTTTTTAGGATGGGGATAGAAAAAACCACCTCTTTTAGCTACCCTTTAAGGCAGTCTCCTTGACATCACATGACTTACAACAGACTCATGTCTGCATGAGCAGGATTAAAAAAACAAAAAAAAAATAAAAGAACAGACTCCCACCTGTAAAACAGCACTGTTCGACACTGATTGGTCTCCTCAGTATACAGTGTAGGGAAACTGGTTTGGCGATGAGGAGGCTTGTGACTAGGGTCTAGAATAGACGAGTTCCATCCCGATAAATCAGCATACCAATGTCTGAGAAAACATAAGATAAAAGTAAAGCTCGTCAAGATACAGTATATACAGATATGCACAAAACATATATACACACACACATGTCAGATACCAAAAAAATATACACGTACAGTGTATCATAGATCATAGTAATAAGGCTGGAAAGGAGACGCAAGTCCATCAGTCCAAACCTTTACAGAATTAGAATACATGTGTTATCCCAAAACCCTGAGTGTTTTTCGTTCCAGAACGGGCATCCGCCTCTCTTGAACATGTAAATTAGGTCCGCAATAACAACCTCTTGCGGCACAAAAAGAGTACCACAGTCTCACTCTGCTCTTACAGTAAAGCAACCTTTGTCTAGGTGATGGTAAAAATCGATCTCCTTAGGCGTAGAGGATGCCCCTTGTCCTTAGTCACAGGCCGATGGTATAAAAAGATCTTTGAGAGATCATGTACTGTTCGTTCAGTATTTGTACAATTGTAATGAGGAGGTCTTCCCTGCAGTTGCTTTTTATAAATGAATAATCCCAAATTTTTAATCGTCAGTGTTTTTCTAGTTCACCATTCCCAAAATCCTGGTGCTCTACTATGAAAACGTTCCAGCTCTACTATATCCTTTTAAAACTGGTGCCCAAAATGTACACAATATTCCATTGTGTGGTGACCAGGGATTGATAAGGGCAAAACTATGTCCTGTATCATGAGAATCTATTCCTCTGTTGATACATCCCATTATTTTATTTGCTTTAGAAGCAGCAGTCTGGCTCTGGTCATTAAAATTAAGTTTTACCATCCAACAATACCCCCAAGTCCTTTTCAGCTCAGTTTTTTACTAAGTAATTGAGCCGTTAGAACATAATTTCGACTTTTTGTTTCAATGGGCCCAAGTGCGATCACTTACATTTATCTACATTACCTCATCAACTTTCTCTGCCCATCCCTCAGCTCCACAAATTCCCTCTGTAAATGCTTAAACTATCGACCTCAGTATTTATTATTTCCACAGCTTAGTATTCATCATGCAAATAATTGTGTAGGATATATACTACTACAACACATACACCATATAGTATCGCGTATAGTCGACTTAAGTAATCTAATTTTAAGTCCAAATAACCTAACTGCAGAAAATTATTGATCGAGTATAAGCTTAGGTGGAAAATTCAGCTACTAAACTTAATTCAAAATGTCCAGCCAATGACTCCTGTCAACTAATAAAATGCCTAGCTAGTAGCGGCCTCCCTTCACTAATAAAAGGTATCCCCAGTTGCCCCTCACGCAATGAACATTGCCAGAAGTGGACACCCCTCCCTTCACTAATAACATGTACAGCAGTGGCCTTCCCTCACAATATAAAAATCAGTTGAGGCACAACCAGTGGTTCTACATCGCGTTTAAAATGCCCCAGCTGATGCCTCCTTGCAAATAAATAATGCTTTAGCGCGCCCTCCCATATACTAATAAAAAATTCCCAGCATTGGCTCTTTCAACTATATGACCAGTCGAGCAGTTGCCTCCCTTCTACTAACAAATGCCCAGCAGGCAGCCCTCCTTATCACTAATAAATGCACCGCCGAAGCCTCCCTTATCACTAATAAAAATTTCAGCAGTGGCCTCCCTTCACTCAGCCACTTGCCACACCGAAGCCTTCTTTACTAATAAAAGCACAGCAGTGGCCTCCTTCACTGAATAAAATGTTCCAGCAGAGGCCTCCCTTACTAATAAAAGTTCCAGCAGCACTCCTTACAAATATTAATTACATACTCACCCTGAGTGTTAGAAGATGGGATATTTGCTATAATGTGTCTACACGTCTATTCTATCACTTCTTCTTTACAAAAATGTGACGTTGGACCAATCAGTCAGTGACCAGGGGACGGGCGGATCAGAAGGTAGACGACCGTGCCTGATAAGACAGGAAACCAGAGGGAGCCAGGGAACCGGACGGTGGTAGCAGGGTGGCTGTTTAGCGAGTGCAGCCTAGGCTAGAGCCCAGACAGTCATTACACAGAATAGGCAGACAATTATGATTGTGCCCTTGTGCCAGGGCCCGGCTAGCTCACGGGATCTAATGCAGCGTGCTACAGACTGTAGTTACGCCTCTGATGGAAAGCAAACTGCAAAATAATCCCCCAAATATTATGTTAAAATTTTACCTAGAAACGAGGATCCAAAGCTTGCCCACTTCATTTAGCCACCTAAAACACAGGGGCTGGACAACGTTTTGTTACTTTAATACCTGTTGAACATGTGGTAACTGTGAAGAACTAGCACAGTATTAGTGTGCAAGGATTAAGACTTTTCCATGTGGTTATGTTACCACTCTGTTGAGTTGCAGCACAGTTACAAACTGGTATAATGTAAACTAGGAAGCAGACATGACTTGAGTCACTAGAAGGTGAAATTAAACTTATAAATGTGTATGACATCACTCATGGATTTGAAGGATCGATGGTCTGTGATCGAGACAACGCAGAAAGAAACAGTGATGGAACTGCAGAATAAAAAAATGGCTCCATCTACACTATGTTAAAATGTAAAGTGGTTAAAAAAAAAAAACAAAAATCAGTTACAGTCTAGATGGTTATGTCTATGGGAATACAACTGCATTTCAAAGACACAGTCACAGGCTGTAAAATATTACACATATTATAAAGAGTAAAATGATTATAAATTCACTGTTTCCAATGTTGATGAAACTCTACAAATGTGTTAGTAGAAATATATAAGTAAAAGTAAAAGCCCTACCATATATAAAAAAATAAGTCATAATTAATACATAGAGCCGCGTTCTTGCAACTTTCGGCAAACTGTCTTTAATTACAATTTTTACACAAAATACTTAGAAGAGAATAGTGTACTGTGTAGATAGTAGCACTTGATGTAATGAGACAAAAACTTGTCTTACAAAAACATGTGCTACACACGGATCAAAAAATACATTGAAAAGTCAGTAGACAGGGATGACATAACACCATAAGGATTCACTGTTTTATTCTATGTGATAATAGGAAAGTAATAGTAAGTCTAAATAATATCATCACAACTGAACATAATAGTTAAAAAGCACAAAATCACAGGATTCCGTTAAATTGTTATCTAGAGTAGGTTAGGCATGGTGACCATGATCCAATGTGCATCAGACCTCTGTGGCACCACATGACAAACAGAGTCAAGCCAAATCATCTTTGGACCAGCATTGAGATCTATGCCTTTAAAACATTCTTGATGTTGGACGGGTATAAATGAGAATGATAGAAACTGCAGTAATGCTTATCAACGACTCTCAATATATAGGATGTAGAAAACTACAATGATGTCAATTTCCCACCTCTAAGGATAGTGGCTAAGCGTATACATAGAAAAGATTGCAGAGATGAAGTACTTTAAAATCAATGTGCACTTTGCGGAAAAAGTATTACGGCTTAATCACTGTATTAAAAAGTTCTAATGTAGGCGAAATTAGAGGGGATGTACCAACTTTGTATAAGACAAAGTATTGGCTAAAAAAGTCTGATATCAGTGTAGATTCCTTAAAATACAAAAAAAAGCACTTCAAATAGTGCTTTGAAATAAAAACATGTAAGTATAACCAAATATGATTCAGGAGGAATCATCTATCTCAGGACAGCATGTCCTACTTTGGATAATATGACAAATTTACGTTACCCGGTCCAGTGAGTTCCGCGAAATGCATTGTACGACTATAATGCCCTGTGCTGCGATTCACTAAGATCATGCATGTGTGCTTCCCTGCTCGGTCTGCCGGAGTTCACATCCTTATTCATTTCACGAAAATTAAAGGGATGCTCCAATAGTTTAGCAAATAAATATATTGCTTGTATAATGAAAAGTTAACAAATTTTCCAATAGTACTTTCAGTTTCATACCTCACCAGTTTTCAGATCTTATTGCTTGATGTCATTCTACGAAAGTTCTAAGCTTTACTCCCAGTGTGACAGAAAATGACCACAATGGTCACACAGGTACACCGATAGTCTGTTATATCACCAGCATCTATGATCATTCTCTTGGTACAGAAAATATAATTCAGCTGTGCAACCTGGTGTGACCATTTGTCAGACTTATCATTCACGACATACAGACTAAACTTAGCTAAGTTTCATGCTTTACTGGAAAATACATACTGTAAATTATATAACTTTTTATTACACTAAAAAAACATTAATTTGCTGAATGAAAGTGGAGGAGCGGAGCCCTTTTTAAATCTGTCACATCAGTGCGCAAATCAGTTGGATGGTCCAAGCTGAAACTAGCATTGGAGTCCATGACACTATTAAAAAAAACATGGAGTGATCGTTGATGTCTATGTCGTTACAAGTATGTCAAGGAGCGTCAACATGTTAGTATAACAAAGTCAATGTTTTGGATCCATCAAAAAGATATTGAAAACTATGAGCAAAGCCTGAGAAAAAAGGCAGGTTTGCTAGCAAGGCAGCTACTAACATGTTCTGTTACACCAGTTCTGTCAGGAGCCAAGTGTTCAAAATCCAACCAACTATTGTGAGAAAACTGTATGAAGGCTATCCTAATGTTTCCTAAACAATGTTTTCCTAGTTATAAAGCGGCAAATGTAACAAAATAATAATGAAATGACAGGATGTCAACTTGTGACTTTGCTTGAAGTAATGAAAATAGCCTAAAAATGTTCTCCCTCATTATTCTGGCATTGCACAAATATAATAATTTTGGTAATACTAAATGACTAAAAAGGAAAGGTTTATTCTGATTTCATGTCAAATAAACATCTATATAGTCCTTTAGTATAGTATAGTATTGACAAAAACCCTACCATTTCCCGAGGCCAATATAAATATTGTACTCCCATTCTTAGATTTCTCTCTTCTGCATCTGTGCATCACAAAACAACCAAGGTTCTCGCTTGGAGGGACATGTGATGTACATAACATCTGCAAACATCTTCCCAGCATTTTAGCAAGACAAGCGCAAAGTTCTTTTGGCAGTTTGCAGTCTAGTCAGCTTTTTGATCAGACAGACGTTTCCTATCTATAGTGAAAAGCGATGGTGCACATGGGGTGGATGGGTACAGTGTTGAATAAAAGTTCTCAGTCTACAATTAATTAGGCTCAAATATTATTGTGAATAAAATGTGTGGTCTACAGGATCATGATTCAGCTGGTATATTAAAAGTAATTAACAGAATTGGAATTAGTGATTAGAGTTTTAGAATTAATTGCCACGGTCTAACAACAAAAATTGGGAGCACCGATGTATCAATTGTTCTGCGCTAAGTCTCATGTTGCACCTTAATTTGGAGCATTGTTGTGCCAAATTATCACATGCTACAACCATCTGTGATGAGTTGAGTTCCTGCCTTTATGTAATCACTTTACTTTAGGCACAGTTTAGGCGCAATATAGTTCAAATGTTAGATTACTTTACATGTGATCTTCCTACAAGCTTCTCTGTGTCTCATCCCCAACCACCCCAGCAAGAATGAAAGACAACACCAAAGCAGAGCCCAGGTGTGTGACAAAGCAGTAAATCCAGAGTGATTCCTAAAGCCTCAAGCATATGGCATTCTCATGGAGGATCTTCAGTGTTAATTTTTATGCTGCCCTCTTGTACTTGGCCAGTATCTCTCATAAGACACCGTGTCCTCATCCTGCTAGTACACAAGACACTTAGCTGTTGCTTCTGCACAAGAGTTCAGTGTTGCTTCCCAGTTTACATCACCTTAGGCTGGAGTGTTTTTGCGCCTAAATTGACGCTCTAAATGAACAAGTTGCTAGGATGAATGATTGTTAGGCATAGCAAAACATTGGATTTGGAAGATAATTGAGTAAAACACAATTGGGTATTTTAACTGCGACAGCTAGTATAGTGTGTTAGTCACAAAATGGCGCAAAAACAGGGCCCAGCGGCGAATGAAAAGGCACAGAGCAAACAGTTAAAACTAGTGATCTGGCCCATTGGGGGTCATTACTAAGGGCGCCGAAACTCGTGATTGCCAAAATTAATGATATGCACGAATTTCCCCAGGTTTTGGTTGCACGTGATCGCATGTGCGCGATCGGCGCCTGGCAGGCACGCATGGGGGGGCGGCACATGGCATGGAAAAGGATTCGGAACATGCAGGAATTTTTTTAAAAACATATGCCGCTTGACACGCTTTCTTTACCTGCACCCAGCAAACGGATGGTGCAACTCCAGTGAACTCCGACAGACTCAGCACAGCAGCGACACCTAGTGGACATCGGGCGCGCTACCTTAGTGAATCCCGGAAGACCCGAATCCTCGACAGGAGAACCAACCACTGGATCGCGAATGGACGGGGGTTAGTAAATCTGCAAGATTATGTCAATGCTTAAAGTTCAATCATGTTTTCTAACTGCAAGTGTTATTAACATTCACATTCACAATAAAGAAGAGAGAGATGTTCATTCTAACATTCTAGAACATCTAACCTTGGTTCTTGTCTACTTCCTGGAAACCAATGTCATCAACGTCCTGAAAAGTGCAAAAAGGTGTTGAGTGAATAAAGTTTTTTTGGTTATTTTGGATTTAAGACTTGCAACAGGGCATGGACACACAAATTAGTGGAGATCATTTGAGTGGACTAGTGGACCTTGTTCACAGATAATGATATACCAATATTCTATAGTGGACCTTAAACAATCAGAGATGTCACAAGTATCTGCTGAGCGTGGCTTTCATAGTGGTACACACGGGCATACACTTATACAAAAACTACAGTTTCAAATAAAGCCACCAGGTGGGGGTTACCGTGGAAGGTACAGATGCAGAGTGCTCTGATTTCATAAACCTGGATGCATGTTCTGTGAATTGGTGCCCCGCACTTTTGACAAGAGTGCCACAAAGTTTTGATGGATTTTTGAAGTTGGAGAGCGAGAAATGAGCCGGAAAACCCTCCGTCCTTAAGGGGTTAAAAACCACAAAAAGTTTAGACTTGGCAGCATGTTTTGTACTAATTTGTTATTGGATACCTCTAGAGCAGGGGTCAGGAACCTTTTTGGCTGAGAGAGCCATGAACGCCACATATTTTAAAATGTTATTCCGTAAGAGCCGTACCGCATGCACATGCCCCCCAGTAGATAGGTAGCCCCAGTGTCACGGGTGCCCCTGCTATCTACGTCTCGGATCGCAGGCACACCCGTGCTCCTCTCTGTGGCGGCGCCCTTTTCCAAGCTCACTCAACTTACCACTTTCCGGCTTCCATCTCAGGCTGGCCAGCGCGCGCTGGCACTTGCAGATTTAAAGTGTGCTGATTGGTGCAGCCCACTTCCCGGGTTCCTATAAAGACCAGCGGCTCCCGGCATTCCCCACCGGATCTTAGTGCTTCATGCCTATGAAGAAGCTTTCCACAGTGTTTCCTTCCCAAGTGTTGACCTCTCATTGTGACCCCAGACCTGTTCCTGATCCCTTGCTCCGTCCCTGACCTTGCATCATTGCCGCCTGCCTTGACCGTCCGCCTCTTCCTGACCACGAGGCTGCCTAGTGATCCTGTACCTCGACCTTGGCCGCCACCATGGACAAGTCGCACTGTGGAACGATCTGGTGTTACCAGGCTACAGCAAGACCATCCTGCTTTGCGGTGGGCTCAGGTGAAGACCGGGTGCCACTTGGATTCCGGTCCCAGGTGTCTGCTTACATCATCATCTGCGGTGGTCCAGGGGGCTCACTACTCCAAATCCTGACACCCACCACAAGCCTCCTAGTAGATAGGTAGTCCCAGCACATACCCCCAGTAGATAGGTAGCTACAGCACATACTCACAGTAAATAGGTAGCCACAGCACATGCCCCCAAGTAAATAGGTAGCCACATTACATGTACCCCAGTATATAGGTAGCCACAGCACATGCTTCCCAGGAGATAGGTAGTCACAGCACATGCCTCCCAGTTTATAGGTAGCCCCAGCACATACCAATAGATGGGCAGCCACAGCACATACTCCCAGTAGATAGGTAGCCACAGCACATGCCCCCAAGTAGATAGGTAGCCACAGCACATGCCCCCAGTATATGGGTAGCCACAGCACATACTCCCAGTAGATAGGTAGCCCCAGCACATACTCCCAGAAGATAGGTAGCCACAGCACATACTCCGAGTAGATAGGTAGCCACAGCACATGCCCCCAAGTAGATGGGTAGCCACAGCACATACCCCCCCCCCTCACTTATCAGCGCCACCTGCAGCCAGCTCCTCATTGCTCCCATGCCCTTATCTTTGGACTTCTTTTTTGGGTGGCGGATGGGTTCGTACAGGACGTAGGCAGCTGTAACATGCCTGTGTCCAGTGATTACTCTAAGAGACACACAGCAGTCATCGCTATTTATTAAAGATCTGTCTGAGAGCCAGATGCAGCCAACAAAAGAGCCATATCTGGCTCCCGAGCCATAGGTTCCCTACCCCTGCTCTAGAGGATATCAAAAAGGTGACTCTGCCAAAGTGCAAAATTCCCCAGGTGTTTTGTTACTTTGTCCTTGTCTGATCCTTCCATTTAAAATGCTAGTAGAAAACTCTGCAGATTTTCCTCACTGAACTTTGAAATTCCTATATCTGCTGGTCAGGTTCTATTTAAGCAGAATACTTTGGTATGCACAGCTGTGATAGTAACATACCATAGTTGAAGTTGTAGGACTTTTATTGTGCATGGATGCTTTGATGGTAAAAACCTCTTGCCCAGGACAGAAATCAGTAGAACAACACAAACTGCACTCAGATACTAAAATGAAAAAAAAAATATATCTTTTTCAATACATCATAATATACAGTTATTAAAGCCCCTGCGCCATTTGTTGTCTGACTTTGCATGTTCTTTTCAGTGTGAACTGCTTGCACATTTGTGTTACAGCTGCACTATACCTGACTTGACACAAAATTCTGCACTGAAAGTGCCGTTCCGGTGCACAGTCAGACCATGTGCCGCATTTATCATGCAGTATCCTACAGAAGTGTTTCACATGCCCCATGTAAAAGGTGCATCAAAAAACATTGGTGCACTCTTTCAGAACAGTGCAGGGGGCACCAGATTCACGAAGAACATGCGCCAGAATCAGGAGCACTCTGCACACTCCACAGGAACCCTCCACATAGTGCAGTTTGAACTGTTTTTGATAGATGTTGCCCTGTGTCCACTATAGCCACTGCTGCAGCATACTTGACAGATCTTGGATTGTTAAAGGTCCACTATAGAATATTGTATATCATTATCTGTGAACAAGGTCCACTATGTCCACTCAATATGATCTCACTAAATTTGTTGTCCAGTGCCTGTTGCAAAGTCTTACATCCAAAATAACCATAAAAAACTTTATTCACTCAACACCTGTTTGCACTTGTTCAGGATGGTTGATGACATTGGTTCCCAGGAAGTAGAACAGAAGAACACAGGTTTATGTTCTAGAATGTCAGAATGAACATCTCTCTCTTCTTATTGTGATGTGAATGTTAATATACACTTGCAGTTAGAAAACATGATTGAACTTTAAGCATTGACATAATCTTGCAGATTTACTTACCCGGTCCATTCGCGATCCAGTGGTTGGTTCTCTGTCGAGGATTCGGGTCTTCCGGGGATTCACTAAGGTAGCGCGCCCGATGTCCACTAGGTGTCGCTGCTGTGCTGAAGTCTGTCGGAGTTCACTGGAGTTCACCATCCGTTGCTGGGTGCAGGTAAGCGCGTTTCAAGCGACGCTGTTTTTAAAAAAATTCTGCAGGTTTTCCGATGGCCATGCCCCCCCATTTCCGATGCGTGCATGCCGGCGCCGATGCGCCACAATGCGATCACGTGCACCAAAAACCTGGGGAAATTCGTCGCAAATCAGTAATTTTCGGCAAACGAGTTTCGGGCCCTTAGTAAATGACCCCCAATGGGCCAGATCACTAGTTTTTACTGTTTGCTCTGTGCCTTTTCACGCTGGCGCACTGTTTTTGCGCCAGTTTTGTGACTAAACACTATACTAGCTGAGCAGTTAAAATAACCGAGTTGTTTTACTCATTTATCTTACCAATCCAGATGTTTTGCTATGCCTAACAATCATTCATCACTAGCAACTTGTTCATTTAGGCGCAATTTAGGCGCATAAACACTCCAGCCTGAAGGTGATGTAAACTCGGAAGCAACACTGAACTCTTGTGCAAAGAAGCACAGAAGTGTCTTTGTGTAGCAGGATGATGACACTG
Organism: Engystomops pustulosus; assembly: GCA_019512145.1. Taxonomy (NCBI): domain Eukaryota; kingdom Metazoa; phylum Chordata; class Amphibia; order Anura; family Leptodactylidae; genus Engystomops; species Engystomops pustulosus. The sequence continues at coordinate 80,601,424 of CM033644.1, forward strand.
GTGTCTGAGGAGGATACTGGCCAGAATTACAAGAGGGCAGCAGAAAATTAGCACTGAAGGATCCCCTCCAGGAAAAGCTACTGCTGAGGAGATCACTGGGTGCTGCTTGTCACACACCTGGGCTCTGCTGTGAAGGTTATCTTCATGCTGGGGTGGGGATGAGAAGCAGAGAGAAGCTTGTAGGAAGATCACATGTAAGTAAGTAATCTAACATTGCAACTATATTGCGCCTAAACTGTGCCTAAAGTAAAGTGATTAATAAAAGGCAGGAACTCAACTCATCACAGATGGTTGTAGCATGTGATAATTTTGGCACAACAATGCTCCAGAATTAAGGTGCAACAATGAGACTTAAGCGCAGAACAGTGATACATCGGGTCCAATTTTTGTGTTCAGACCGTGGCAATTAATTCTAAAACATCTAATTCCTAATTCTGTTAATACTTTTAATATACCAAGGCTGAATCATGAATCCTGTAGACCACACATTTTATTCACAATAATATTTGAGCCTAATTAAATTTTAGGCTGAGAACATTTATTCAAAGCTGTATCCCATACCCCATGTGCACTCATCAGCTTTCACTATAGATAGGAAACGTCTGTCTGATCAGAATACAGCTGACTGCAAACTGCCAAAAAGAACTTTGCTTGTCTTGCTAAAATGCTGGGAAGATGTTTGCAGATGTTATGTACATCAACATGTCCCTCCAAGCGAGAGACCTTGGGTTGTTTTTGATGCACAGATTTGCAGAAGAGAAGAAATCTAAGAATGGAGTAAATATATTTATATTGGCTCTGGAAATGGTAGGGTTTTGTCAATACTATACTATATAAAAGGACATATATAGATGTTTATTTGACATGAAATCAGAATAAACCTTTCCCTTTTTAGGTCATTTAGGATTACCAAAATTATTTATATTTGCCAAATGCCAGAATAATGAGAGGGAGAACATTTTTAAGCTATTTTCATTACTTCTAGCAAAGTCAAAAGTTGACATCCTGTACATTTCATTATTATTTGTTACATTTGCCCTTTATAACTTAGGAAAACATTGTTTAGGAAAACATTAGGATAGCCTTCCATAAGTTTCTCACAATAGTTGGTTGGATTTTGAACACATTGCTCCTGACAGAACTGGTGTAACAGAACCATGTTAGTAGCTGCCTTGCTAGCACCTGCCTTTTTCAGCTTTGCTCATGAATTTTCAATATCTTTGTGATGGATCCAAAACATTGACTTTGTTATACTTAACATGTTGACGCTCCTTGACATACTGTAACGACATAGAGATCAACGGATCACTCTCCATGTTTTAATAGTATGTCATGGACCCAATGCTAGTTCAGCTTGGACCATCCAACTGATTTGCACTGAGTGACAGATTTAAAGGGGCTCTCCCATTTCAGCAAATTAATGTTATTGTTAGTGTAATAAAAAGTTATATAATTTACAGTATGTAATTTTCCAGTACAGGCAGTCCCCGGGTTACATACAAGATAGGGACTGTAGGTTTGTTCTTAAGTTGAATTTGTATGTAAGTCGAAACTGTATACTTTATAATTGTAGTTCCCGACAATTTTTTTTTTTTGCCCCAGTGACAATTGGAGTTTCAAATTTTTTTGCTGTAATAGGACCAAGAATTATCAATAAAGCTTCATTGCAGACAATTTTAAGCTGATTATTGCAATCTGGGACTATTTTAAAGCACCCAGAGAGCTTCACCAGAGGTCACAGTGGGCAGAGGGGTCCGTCTGTAACTATGGGTTGTCTGTAAGTCGGGTGTCCTTAAGTAGGGGACCGCCTGTATACTATAAAAAAGCTTCTAAGTTTACTTCCAGTGGACAGAAATCTGACAATGGTCACACAGGTGCACAGCTAATTAGTATCACAGAGAATAATTAGAGCTGTGTGATATAACGAGCCGTGCACCTGTGTGACCATGGTGCATTTCTGTCCACTGGAAGTAAACTTAGAAGCTTTCTATAGAAAGACATCAAGCAGAGATCTAGAAAACGGTGAGGAATTGAAACAGAAAGTATATTGGAAAATTGTATAACTTTTCATTATACAAGCAATAATATTTATTTGCTAATATTGGAGCATCCCTTTAATTTTCGGATGAATAAGGTGAACTCCGGCAGACCTGAGCAGGGAAGCACACATGCATGATCTTAGTGAATCGCAGCAGAGGGCATTATAGTCGGACAATGCACTTTCGCGGAACTCACTGGACCGTGTAAGTAAATGTGTCATATTATCCAGAAGTATGGACATGCTGTCTGAGATAGATGATTCCTCCTGAAATCATATTGGTTATACTTGACATGTTTTTATTTCAAAGCACTATTTGGAAGTGCTTTTTTTGTATTTTAAGGAATCTACACTGATATCAGACTTTTAGCCAATACTTTTGTCTTATACAAAGTTGGTATCCCCCTAACTCAGTGATGGTGAACCTTTTAGAGACCGAGTGCCCAAACTATAACCAAAATCCACTTATTTACCGCAAAGTGCCAACATTGCATTTTAAACAGTAACTTATTGCTACCTGCTCTTCAACATTTATCAATCGTATCGGCCCCTTGAGGCCACTAATACAGTTGAAAGAAGGAGGGCAAATTCAGACTATCATTGTAGTTTCTCACCAGGGTCTATGTAAAGTAAGAATGAGGGGTCTAGTACGTTGAACTATAAAGATACTGCAGTTCTATCAACACCTTCTCACTTTTTACCGCAGTTCCAAACAGCCAATGAAGTGTCGTTTTAAAATAGCGCTGATTGTAGCATCTCTTAAATTGCCTGGGTCTGCAGGAAGATTTGGTGAATTTGGTCCTGTTTGGTGAGCTCTGTCTTGGGGTCAATGGCCTGAGTGCCCACAGAAAGGGCTCTGAGTGCCACCTCTGGCACCCGTGCCATAGGTTCGCCACCACTGCCCTAACTCCTACTGTCTTTCAGGCCATAAACATTAGATATTTATTAACAGGTTAATTCTCTGTGATTTTTTTCCGGTGGACTTATTTTAATCTATTTAATTTGTTATGTATAATCACTTTTGGGTAATGTTAAATATTATTTTAAGACTTAAAGTCATATTAAGCATTTGCCATTATATATTCTACATTATATACAAAACAATAAGGAAAACAAGTGTAAATCATTATTGAATAAGGGAATTATTGTCACACAAATCCCCTAGTGCCTACTTGTTACATATTTTTTACAAATTGTCCATTTTTTCTTGATGCCAGAAATCAAGTGATAGCACAAGTTTTTGTAAGACAAGTTTTTGTCTCATACATCAAGTGCTACTATCTACAAGTACTACTATTCTTCTAAGTAGTTTTGTGTAAAATTGTAATTAAAACAGTTTGCCGAAAAGTTGCAAGAAAGCGGCTCTATGTATTAATTATGAACTTATTTTTTTATATATGGTAGGAGCTTTTTACTTTGATTATTATATAATTTTAACACATTTGTAGATTTTAATCAAACATTGAAAGGAATTTATAAGCATTTACTTTATAATATGTGTAATATTTTACAGCCTGTGACTGTCTTGAAATGCAGTTGGATATTCACAGACATACCATCTAGACTGTAACTGATTTTTTGTTTGTTTGTTTTTTTTAACCACTTTACATTTTAAACATAGTGTGGATGGAGCCATTTTTTATTCTGCAGTCCCATCACTGTTCTGTTCTGCGTTGTCTCTGATCACAGACCATCGACCCTTCAAATCCAGTGAGTAGATTACCACATTTAAAAGTTTAATTTCACTTCTAGTGAAAGTAAAGGTCATGCTTCTAGGCTTCCTGTTTAATTTTATATCCATTGAAGCCTTCCTGTGGCAAGGCTCAAAACATGAAGTGGGGTAAAAAAAACATCAAATTGGTAGAATAAGTGCTTTTTATCCATTTTGCCACAAATAAAATTTGTAACTGTGGCAACTACAGTTCATTGCACAAAAAAGTTACCACTTACTTGTTTCCATACACAGAGGTATTAAAAGTAACACGTGTCAGCCCCTGGTTTTTAGGCTAAATAGAAGTGGGGCAAGCTTTGGATCCTCGTGTTCTAGGTAAAAATTTAACATAATATTTGGGGGATTATATTGCAGTTTGCTTTCACATCAGAGGCGTAACTACAGCTGTAGCAGCTGCAGTACCCGTGAGCTGCAGGGGCCCGTGGCACAAGGCACAATCATATTGTCTGCCTAATGTCTGTGTAATGACTGCTGGGCTCTCAGCCTAGGCTGCACTCGGCTAGAACAACCACCCCTGCTACCTCCGTTCCTGCTCCCTCTGTTCCTGGCTTATCAAGGCCACGGTCCGTCTACCGTCTGATCCGCCCGCCCCTGGTCACTTGACTGATGTGATCCAACGTCACATTTTGTAAAGAAGAGGGAGAGAAGAGACAGTGTAGACACAGTTAAGACAAAATATCCACTTCTACACTCAAGGGTGAGTATGTAAGTTTAATATTTGTGAAGGGAGGCTGCTGGACATTTTATTAGTAAAGGGAGGTCTCTGCTGGACATTTTATTAGTGAAAGGAGGCCACTGCTGTGCTTTTTATTAGTAAAGGAAGGCTGCTGCTGGACAAGTTATTAGTGAAGGGAGGCCACTGCTGGACATTTTATTAGTGAAGGGAGGCTGCTGCTGGGCATTTTATTAGTAAAGGAAGGTCACTGCTGGACATGTGATAAGTGAAGGGAGGCCACTGCTGGATATGTCATTAGTGAAGAGAGGCCAATGCTGGGACATTTTATTAGTAATGGGAGGACGCTGCTAAGACATTTTATTTGTAAAGGGAGGCAGCAGCTGGGGCATTTTAAACATGAAGGGAGACCACTGTTGGGTCATTTTATTAGTGAGGGAAGGCCACTGCTGTACATGTTATTAGTGAAGGGAGGGCCACTTCTGGCACATGTTATTAGTGAAGGGAGGCAACTGTGGATACATTTTATTAGTGAAGGGAGGCCGCTACTAGGCATTTTATTAGTGAAAGGAGGCCATTGCTGGACATTTGAATTAAGTTTAGTAGCTGAATTTTCCACCATAGGCTTATACTCGAGTCAATAATTTTCTGCAGTTATTTGTGATAAAATTAGATTACTTAAGTGAACTTATACGCGATAATATATGGTTTATGTGTGTATGTAGATATATACACTGTATGTATATATTTTTGTGTATATATACATGTGTGTGTATATATGTTTGTGCATATCTGTATATACTGTATCTGACGACTTTACTTTTATTTATGTTTTCTAGATCATTGTATGCTGATTCATACTTCGGGTGATTTGGAACTCTTATTTCTAGACCCTAGTCACAAGCCTCTCACTCAGCCAAACCAGTTTCCTACACTGTACTGAGGAGACCCAATCAGGTCGAAACAGTGCTGTTTACAGTTGGGAGTCTGTTTCTTCTTATATTGGTTTGTTTTTAATCCTGCATCATGACACAAGGTCTGTTGTAAGTCATGCTTGATGTCAAGGGAGCTGCCTTAAAGGGTAGCTAAAAGAGGTGTGGTTTTCCTTATCCCATCCTGAAAAACTTTGCATATTTTCCCAGAATTTCTTCAGTGGAACATCCATGGCTAAAAGACTCCACATGCCTACATGGTGCCCTTAATTGGCAATCTCCGTAAGGAGAAGTATTACTTCCCAACCATGGTGGACAGCATAAATGATCTGGATTATTATTTTAATAAAATGGTTAACAAGGGTGTGTCAGGGAGTTCTTATTTTAATAAAATATATTTCCTAAAAAGAATTGTGTGCTTTTTTAACTCAAAACTTGCCTAAGTAATGGTGCTGTCTAATATACAGCACCCATTACTAGGACTGGGGTCTAGTTTAAGCCAATAAAAAACACTATCCCCCTTATCGTTATCCCAGTACCCACCATCACCAGGGGTGCTGGGAAGAGCTGGGTACAATCCAGTACCTGACCATCTATAGATGATCAGGTAATGGGGTAGCTTCAGGGTGGTATTATTGGGCTGTGATGGCCCAAAAATAGTGGGAATTCACAGCCCAGTAATGTCAGGGTGCTGCTGCAGTATGAGGGATTTGAGGGACCACACGTCAATTTCTTTTAATTAATTATTTATTTTTAAAAAATAACGGTGTAAAGGAGGCAATACAGCAGTAGCTGGGATGTGAGTGCACACTGTTTTTGGTCCATCACAGCCCAATAATACCAGCCTGAAGCTGCCCCAGTACCTGATAATCTATAGATGGTTAGGTAGTGGATTGTATCCGGCTCTTTCCGGGGTAATGATAAGGGGGCTAGTGTTAGCATTTCTAATGGCTATTACTAGACCATGGCCTAAGTGATGGGTCGTGTCCATTAGACATTGCCATCACTAACAAAAGTTTTCAGTTAAAAATGTTTTTGCTTTTAGGAAATATATTTTATTAAAATAAAAACTCCCCGACACCTGAACTTCATAACCAAAGACAAATCAGCATTTCACAATACATTTTACGTATTATTCTCCATGCGCTAGGAATGTAAAGAGGAGTGAAATGGGTAGGTTTTTCATGTCATTATTTGAAATTAAATATAAAAAAGCAACAGGATAAAAAATCCTGAGTATTGAGTGTTATTCATTTTTGAGACTTTTATTAAATCCAATAAGCTGAAAGAATACACATGACACCTCCATGTGGTCCTTAGTGTTAAAATTTTTTAATATTTTAATATTTCTTTGTACTCTGCTCCTCACCGTTTAGCAGAACATGCAGTAGATTGTATCCATTTATTGCTTCCTGTTAGCTTCTTAGCACATATTTGTAACACAACTTTTAACATAGAAATCCATAATAATCAACACAAGGAAAAACTAAAAGTCTCTGTCACACACAGTGGTGTGGGAGTCTCTTTGGGACAAGAGTCTGTGGACTGCCAGGACCACCGCGGGGGATAACGATACTAGCCGCAACCCAGGGAGCAGAGTCTAAGTGGACTGCTGGTCTTCGGCAGAGCCAGCCAAAAAGCAGGATGGTCTTGTTGTGACGGGGAGCCACCAGGTTGCTTCACGAGTGCAACTAGGCCTATGGTGCCAGCCCGTATAGGGACGCGGGGACCACGGGAAGGCAGGACCACGGATAGGCAGGACCTTGGCAGGATGGCGGCACCTTTGCAGGATGGCGGCACCTTTGCAGGATGGCGGCACCTCGGCAGGATGGCGGCACCTCGGCAGGATGGTGGCACCTCGGCAGGATGTTGGGACCTCGGGGAGACCACTGGGATACTAGACCGCCACAGGAATACCACGACCGCCACAGGAATACCAGGACCGCCACAGGATAACAGGACCGCCACAGGATCACAGGACCGCCACAGGATCACAGGACTGCCACAGGATCACAGGACTGCCACAGGAACACAGGACCTCCACAGGAACACAGGACCACCACAAGAACACGCGGAATCCGGAGCCAGGAGAGGTGAGTATGGACCTGGAGAAGCAGGGACAGCGGCAACAGGCATGGGTGTACCCGCGATCCATACCGAGGATCGCAGGCGTAACCGTGACAGTCTCAATTATGAGTCATCAATAATATAAACTGTACAGTATGTACAATACTTTTAATGGTATATTTTATATCATAAACTGTAATGTATTTTTTGCCGCTCCATATTCTTATATTTTTTTTGTACATTATTCCGCTTGGCCGGCTGCCCCTCCCCCTCACTCCCCACTGGCGTGAAGGTGGCGGAGAGGGCTTAATAGTTGCAAGTCACAAGTCGGATAGTCACAAGTGCTAGCGATAGACTAGCATTTGCGATTATTTCAGGGCCTGAGTGACTGATAAATATGCCCCAATGTCTCTAAAAATACCACAGTCACTTACAGTATGAAGTCTCCAGGATAGCAACCTATTTGTTACTAAATAGTATAAACCTCTCACAACGCAACTGACCTCACTCTCCCCCACATATAAAACATCCCTTCATTATATAAATATTCTACTGGAATGATAGCATGCACGGCACACCAAGCAATATACAAAACCACTAATTTATTAATACAGACGCCGCAACATTTGGTTTACATGATGCAAAGTAATCTATTGTATCCTATAACTAATATATCCCACCCTGGTATTGTTTTATATACAGTGCTACCCTGGCCAATGTAAATATATAGCACCCCTTAATGAATATATACTTCATATATAATAATGTATTTATAAAGCCCTGCACTCATATATTTAAAGGCCTTGTTATTCACCCCCCAATTAAATTATATACAGCTCATATATACAGATCCCCCCCCAGCTTAGATAAAATCTGGTGCCACATATACAGTAACATACTGTATCCCATATACAGCCCTCCCAGCTTAGTAATATACTGTATCCCATATACAGCCCCACCTCGTTTAATTTAAATCCAGCCCTGTGTACAGAACTCCCTAGTTTACAGTCTCCCATATAGTCCACCAGCCCTGTTGAATTACTATCTGGCCCCAATAAATAGCCCACCCCTCAGTTTAATTATATACAGCCTCCCATATAGTTCCTCCCATTTTAATTAATAGCTTGCCCCTATATTTAGTGCCCTGACAGTTTGACTATATACAGCCTCCCATATACCACAACCCCTGGTTTAATTATTAACTTTCCTCATATATATGGCAGATTTCCCCACCCCAGTTTTATTATGTTTAGAAGGTTCATTTACATATGGCCTCACATATAGCCACCCCAGTTTATTTATATTATATATAGTTATATATGTTTAGCTTATTACATACAGACCCCCCTCCAGTATAAAGAGTATCCGGCCCAATATGAATATATACAGACACCCCTAGTATATCAGAATCCGCCCCATATAAATATATACAGACCCCCCCCAGTATAAACAGTATCCGGCCCCATATAAATATATACAGCCCCCCCAGGAAAAAAGAATCTGGCCCCATATAAATTTATACAGCCCCCCTCTAGTATAGGAATCTGGACTCATATAAATATATACGCCCCCCCCCCCCAGTATAAGAAGAATCTGGCCCCATATAAATATATACGCCCCACCCCCCAGTATAAGAAGAATCTGGCCCCATACAAATATATACGCCCCACCCCCCAGTATAAGAAGAATCTGGCCCCATATAAATATATATATACCCCCCCCCCCTTAGTATAGGAAGAATTTGGCCCCATATAAATATACACAGCCCCACCAATATAAGAATAATTTGGCCCAAATATAAATATATACAGCCCCCCAGTATAAAACAAAATCTGGCCCCATATAAAGATATATATAACCCCCCACCCATATACCGTTATATTAGTATTCGCCTCTTATATACATGGCCACATTTAATTGATAAGTATATATGAAAAATAATAACTTATACTTACCTGCAGGCAAGGTGGTCCCACACCGTGCAGCTCCCATCTTCATGCGGCTCTTCTGGCAGCCGTGGCTCCGGTCAGGCACAGGCGGTGTGCCGTCATCACCTGCCGCTGTGTTTTTGCATAGTACGGAGCAAAGCCAGCAGCCGGAAAGGCGTTGGTCGCTCCGCATGTAAATCGCACCTGCGTCTTAAAGAGACAGGTGCGATTTATTTATATGGTGGGCGATTCGGGTGGCAATGGGCGGCATTAGAGCGGCAGAATGCACCTCTTAAAGAGTTCCGCATTCTGCCGATTGGGCGAGATTTTCATCTCGCCTCATGGCAGATGTGGCCCTAGGGTCAAGGTTATGTAATAATATTGGTTCTCTACTTTCATTACTTACAATGACTGATCCCTCTGCCACATCCCTCTGCTGGTGTTACTGCATTATACATTTTAAGTAGTGGCAGTGCTGCAGTGTTTCCATACATTATTTTGTCTTTTCATATCTTGTCTTACAATATTTCTTCTTGATTGAGTGTTACCTGTTTACTGCTCTGTAATTGTGATTCATGCACATATCCTGCCAGGATGTCTGTTACCTACTCATTGTTTGAAGTTCTATATCTTTTCTTCAGTGTTTTAGTTTTCCTGTGTTTTTCCCATTTTATTGTATGATTACACACAAAGGAACATTAATCTGACATATTTTATTTCATTGTGTTTAGTTTTGTTTTCTGCCATTTCACGATTGTGTTTGATCTTTCTGATTATTATGCATATGAAAAATTTAATTGTACACTTATAAGAACAATTCATTTTTATAAAATAGTATTCTTTTTCTTCAAAGCACAAAATACTAAGTTAGATTATCTAGTTCCCTTCGCTCTTGTCAAGTGTAATTACATTGCCAGATGAAAGCATTAATATTAAGTTAACCTGGCCTAAATTATCTTACAGACATTATTTTTATTCTTATGCAAATTTCCATTTCAAATTAATAAAAGTTTGTAAAACTAAATATTACCACAGACACATTGTTCACGGTCAACTCCAATAAAATGGCTGAAAAGTCATCTTTACCATAATATATAGGCAGGTCCATTTCTTTCACCGGGCAGAGCAGGTGATCGCCCTGAGTGCCTCCTGGTGGAAGAAACGGGGCAGGGGGAAGCGCCAAAAGCCGCCCACTGCCCCTGGCACATAAACAACTGAACTCATTTATCACCTTCCAGGCACTCCTCATTGACCCTCTTCTCCCCTCTTCCTCTGCAGTAGTGTCAGCAGAGCCAGCTCTGTGAACACACTTTGACATGGCGGGTCGCCACCTCATGATTTCATAGTGTGCATGTGGGCTAATCTGGGGTGTTAGTGTGCTGATGCTATCCATATACTGGGGGGGGGGTGCTGGGGCTACCTATAAACTCAAGGGGAAGTGAGCTGGGGTTAAATATCTATATATTGGGGGCTCCCTCTCTATATACTAGGGGCATTCACTGGGGCTACCCATCTATATACTGAGAAGGCATGAGAAGGCATGTGCTGGGGCTGCCTATCTATATACTAAGGAGGCATGTGCTGGGGCTACCTATCTATATACTGAGGAGGCATGTGCTGGGGCTACCTATCTATATACTGAGAAGGCATGTGCTGGGGCTGCCTATCTATATACTGAGAAGGCATGTGCTGGGGCTGCCTATCTGTATACTGGATAGGATGTGCTGGGGCTGCACTATCTATATACTGAGAAGGCATGTGCTGGGGCGCCTATCTATATACTGAGAGGAATGTGCTGGGGCTGCCATCTGTCTGATGAGGGCATGTGCTGGGGCTGCCTATCTATATACTGAGAAGGCATGTGCTGGGGCTGCCTATCTATATACTGAGGAGGCATGTGCTTGGGCTGCTTATCTATATACTGAGAAGGCATGTGCTGGGGCTGCCTATCTATATACTGAGAAGGCATGTGCTGGGGCTGCCTATCTGTTCTACGGTCAGTGTGCTGGATACATATATACTTGGGGGGGGCAGTGTTCACAGGAAATATCTAATAGAGGGGTGCATCATATATATCGAATAAAGGGAGCATAGTATATAATATAAGGGGCACAGTATTTAGCTAATTGAGTGGGCACAGTATATACAGTACAGCTAATCGAGGGGAGTAGAGTATATATAGCTAATAGAGGAGGCACAGTATACATATGTAATAGAGGGGGGCATATTATATATCTAAGAGAGGGGGCTCATTTCTACTTCTTTCAGCCACACAGAATAGCAAATATATATTATGTATTTTAAGCTGCCATTCTGAATATTAATTGTTAGTATTCTTTAGTTTTCTCCCTGTCGTTACTAGCGTGGAGAGGGGCACTGAATATATTTTTTCATGTTTCGGTGGCTGTCACTGGGTAACATTGAGTTTCGGCTTCTCTAAAGATTTTGGATTGGGTTGAGGTCAGGAGACTATCGAGGCCGCTCCAGAGCTTTGGATTGGGTTGAGGTCAGGAGACCATCGAGGCCGCTCCAGAGCTTTGGATTGGGTTGAGGTCAGGAGACCATTGAGGCCGCTCCAGAGCTTTGGATTGGGTTGAGGTCAGGAGACCATCGTAGCTTCTTAGTTGTCCTGGTTGTGTCTTTTTGGTCATTGTCCAGGTTGAAGACCCAGCCATGACCCATCTTCAATGCTCTTATTGAGAGGAGGAGGTTGTCTCACGATACATGGTCCCATCCTTACTCCAATCTATATGGTGCCGTTGTCCTGTCCCCATTGCAGATAAGCCCCGAAGTCTGATGTTTCCACCCCCAAGCTTCATGGTTAGGATGGTGATCTTTTGGTTGTCCTCATTCTTCTGCTTCCTTCAAATACGTGGAGTATATAACAAAAAGTTCTATCTTGGTCTCATCTGACCGCATGACCTTCTCCACGGCCTCCTCTGGATTATCCAGATGGTCATTGGGCCTAGACCTGTTGTGTTGTGAGCAGGACCACCTTGAGATTATACACTCACCGGCCACTTTATTAGGTACACCTGTCCAACTGCTCGTTAACACTTAATTTCTAATCAGTCAATCACATGGCGGTAGCTCAGTGCATTTAGGCATGTAGACATGGTCAAGACAATCTCTTGCAGTTCAAACCGAGCATCAGTATGGGGAAGAAAGGTGATTTGTGGCCTTTGAACGTGGCATGGTTGTTGGTGCCAGAAGGGCTGGTCTGAGTATTTCAGAAACTGCTGATCTACTGGGATTTTCACGCACAACCATCTCTAGGGTTTACAGAGAATGGTCCGAAAAAGAAAAAACATCCAGTGAGCGGCAGTTCTGTGGGCGGAAATGCCTTGTTGATGCCAGAGGTCAGAGGAGAATGGGCAGACTGGTTTGAGCTGATAGAAAGGCAACAGTGACTCAAATCGCCCCCCGTTACAACCAAGGTAGGCAGAAGAGCATCTCTGAACGCACAGTACGTCGAACTTTGAGGCAGATGGGCTACAGCAGCAGAAGACCACACCGGGTGCCACTCCTTTCAGCTAAGAACAGGAAACTGAGGCTACAATTTGCACAAGCTCATCGAAATTGGACAGTAGAAGATTGGAAAAACGTTGCCTGGTCTGATGAGTCTCGATTTCTGCTGCGACATTCGGATGGTAGGGTCAGAATTTGGCGTCAACAACATGAAAGCATGGATCCATCCTGCCTTGTATCAACGGTTCAGGCTGGTGGTGGTGGTGTCATGGTGTGGGGAATATTTTCTTGGCACTCTTTGGGCCCCTTGGTACAACGCCACAGCCTACCTGAGTATTGTTGCTGACCATGTCCATCCCTTTATGAGCACAATGTACCCTGTAACATCTGATGGCTACTTTCAGCAGGATAATGCGCCATGTCATAAAGCTGGAATCCTCTCAGACTGGTTTCTTGAACATGACAATGAGGTCACTGGACACAAATGGCCTCCACAGTCACCAGATCTCAATCCAATAGAGCATCTTTGGGATGTGGTGGAACGGGAGATTCACATCATGGATGTGCAGCCGACAAATCTGCGGCAACTGTGTGATGCCATCATGTCAATATGGACCAAAATCTCTGAGGAGCTTCCAGCAGCTTGTTGTATCTATGCCACGAATAATTGAGGCAGTTCTGAAGGCAAAAGGGGATCCAACCCGTTACTACCATCTTGTACCTAATAAAGTGGTTGGTGAGTGTAATCTATCATGTTGTAGTGCGTTACTAGTGGGAATCTGAGTGACTGTGGTCCGAGCTCTTCTCAGGTCACTGCCAGGTCCTCCCGTGTAGTTCGGGGCTGATTCCTGACCTTTCAGTGCCCCAAGAGGTGAGATCTTCCATAGAGACATCTCTATGCAGAGGATCTATCTGGGTGTGAGGGGCCATCTTCCATGCTGCCAGCGTGCTAGAGGTTAACATTCTTGCCTGTCGCCGCCATCAGACGCCGGCTGAACTATGGAGGGTGTCAGACCCATAACATCCACACAGCTGCCGGGGTCTGACATTACACCCCATGCCCACGGCTGCAGACAGTACACAGCTCCCCTGCAGACAGACAGATGTGCTGTGCCCGGGAATATAAAACTATAGTAACCCCTTCATGCCCAGGTTTTTATGGCACAATGGTAATCTCGAGGTCTTAGGACCCCCGCACCTGTTGGCTGAGGGCCTCTGCTCCAGCACCTGTCTCCATCCAGATGTGTGAGAAAGAGCCAGAGCTGAGATCCTGGCATGAGGATAAGAGGAGAGGGGCCGGGGAGGTGCACTGTGCCCCTCACCCCTCGCTGCCCCCCTCCTCTTCTCGCAGGACCACCTTTGTCTCAGCTCATAACTTTCCCACAGCCCCCGGGCCTCAGGGAGAGAGAGGATGGCTTTCATTACTGCAGGAATCCGGGCCGAAAGGAAGACCAGCTGGGGGCGTCGACCCAACACTGATCATACACGTATACCGGGTCATATATACTACACTTATACTGGGTCATATATACTACACATATACCGGTCATATGTACTACACGTATACTACACATACATTACAGGGTACCAGTGATTCACTCCTGGGGTACCTGAGGCCTGCTATGTTAGGGTGATGCCACACATGGCGTTTTGAATCCGTTTTTGGCCCATTTTTTAAGCAAAAAGCTTAAAACAGCCAAAAATGGATTCAAAACGGGTTCAAAACGCCATGTGTGGCATCACCCTTATGGGGAACTTGAGGCCCCCTCCGTTACATGGTACCTGTGGCCCCCTGCATTATGGGGTACCTGTGGCCCCCTCCATTACTGGCCCGCTTTTGGGCCTGAGGTAGAGGTCATCATGGCAGCGGAGAGCTGGATCAGGTGATGGTCAGACGTGTCCTCACTTGTCCTGCAGGACAGATGGTCAATCACATGGAGTCATTAAGATGTTAATGTCGGGATGTGGTGGATTCTTTGATCTCAGGGTTAATCATCTCGTCTTCATTAACAGAACAATCACCCATGATCAATAGTGGGGTTTTGGTAAACAGGAAAGATAAGGATTCTCTGAACCCCCAATACACCCAGAAACCCAATGTCAAGCCTATAGACTGAATTGTTGTCGTTGTCTGTAGTCTGTAACCATGGAGACACTCGGGTCTGGAGAGGTGCTGACAAGATGTCCTTGAAGGTGACCACATTCCCTTCTTGTGAATGAGATCTTCTCTCAGCAAGGAAGTTGGGTTTGGTGTTGGATCACCATAATTGGAGATTGGTCCACAAGAAGCTGCACTCTAATGGGCCCTGTGTATCACATAAATCCTTCCCGTCCTGTCCCCTCAGCCATACATTGCTTCTTGGATCCGGTTTCCTTTGAAGTGTCACTTATAGTAAAGTTCTTCACTCGTGCTGACCCCAGAGGGTGAAGGTGGCCCTCACGATGGAGGCAGGTGACAAGCCCCAACGCATCCTCCGCTCATCCCTCAGGTTACACAGCTTCTGCTATTGTCACTAAATCCCCCCATTGTCCCTCCTTCCTTCTCCTCCAGGAGGGGATTAAGGTAAAGAATTGCTAATTGAACAAGTATTTTGATAATTCAAGATTTTTCAGGTGAAGGAGCGATGGAAGAGGCAAGAGCGCTAATAGCAACACGTCGCTGGATCGTCTATGTCTTATACTCCAGTCACAGCCGAAGCTGCAAGCCTTTTATTCAGGCCGAATTATTTTCAGATGCAATCTAAAGGCTCCAACCGTAACATTGTGCTACCACTGCGTTTGCTAAATGTGATGGAAACCCAATTTAACCTCAACATGTGCTCACGGGGAAAGACTGAATTGTGTCTCAAAACGCGTAGTGTGAATGCGGCCTAAAAGTGAACAGTACACTGTGGGGAGTCCTGGTCACGGTTGCTGTTCAGTCATCAATTTTCAAAATGTAACGCAAATGCCACATGTGAACATAGCCTAAGGCTGGTGCCACACGCACCGCTTTGTCTGCGTTTGCAAATCTAAAAACGGCCCAAAAACGCCATGTGTGACATCACCCTTAAAAACGGGCTAAAAAGGTGGTCAAAAGGCCACGTGTGACATCACCCTCAGGGTGATGCCACACACGGCGTTTTGAACCCGTTTTTGGAAAACGCAGCCGTTTTTGACAGGTTTTACCAATTATCTTAATTAAAACTCGTCAAAAACGGATGCATTTTCAAGAAACGCAAGCGTGTTTGGACGGACTGCTTAAAAACGGACCAAAAACGGGTTCAAAACGGGTTCAAAACGTGTGGCATCAACCTCAGTGGTGCGTGCAATACCAGCCCCTACCATGGTCAGCTGTGGCACTGTTGTTGAAAGAAAGCAGCCATGTTTTAACCCCCCTCAGAAAACCCCTTTTAAAATGTAATGCCAACTCTCCCCCCTTTAAATACTGGTAAATCACAATGTGACCAAAAGCAAATAACAAGATGTAAATGCAGCTCTGGATGTGAGCGGAGGATAAGATATACTCGTGTCTGCTATGCTGCCGTCCATTTTGCCTCCAGTAGGATGATGTATAATATGTAGGATAGGAGGAATTATTTTTGTGTTTTTTGGAAAATCTCCCGTGTTTGTATTGGACGCGCACAGCGTGGTACAGAGCGCCACCTAGTGTCAGTGTCTGGTACCGCATAAAAACGATGCCCAAACCATAATTTGAAGCAGAAATGAAGGAGTTTCCATCAATAAAAGCTTCCTGGTAGAGCTCAGGTCTGGTCCTCATTTAGGGAAGTATTAGCTTTTCTTCCCAAACCCCCAGAATATGACTGACAGGGCAGCTGGGACTGATTAACTTGCAGTAAGGAAGACCCCTCACAACGCTGGGCTGTCTTCTCGTAACGCTTTGATTTTGGCAGGGGGGCAGCTCCACACAATAAATAGATGACTATGCCGGTCCTGGTAACGTGCGCCGGCTGCGGTGAGAAATGTCCCGCATGGCGGTTCGCATGCGACTCAGCTGTGTCTAGTTATACCGTTTTTCCACTTCTGAGACGCCAATTTTCGGAGGTAGGGTGTGGGAGCCACCACTAGTGACACTGGATCGGCGCACGTTCCTCTGCCTGACTAATAGTGGGAAACAATTGCACTATGCACGCTGCTATCTTCTCACATGTAGATCTACTATATGGAGTCTGTTGGGTCAAATATTTCTTTACATTAAAGGGGTTGTCCAAGAGTTTCAAAAAAGTGTAGGCTTTATAAAAAAATAAACGTCGCTCGTGATGTCCCATGCCACGGTCTGTCTGATCCATGTCTGATCCGTTTACAAGATGCATGTGTTAACATAATGTTAACGTCATGTTGATGTTTGCGTTTTGTAAACAGTAATGTAATCAGGCAAATCTCCTCTCTACAAAACTCTTGCGATTTAGGGCGTGGACAATGTGTTTTGCATTTTTTATGTATGTAGATGCAGCCCGGAAGATGAGTGAAGACGGTGACAACTACCAAACTTTGAGGGATGATTGATGTGGGTGACTTTACTTTGAGAAACTACAAGTTTTTTGTGGAAAAAAACAACCAGAGTTAATTAATAAGAAATATTCAGCTCAGTCAGTAACGAGTAGTGTTGAGTGGACCTAATCAGCGTCCACGCCAAACATTGCAGGTCTGGAGACCCAAACCCAGAAGTTGGGGTTTGGCGTTCAGGCTCAACCCGAAACTACAACACCCGCGATCGGTGGTGACACGGATAACAGGCGTTAACTCTTTATATGGCACCAGGAGCGGCTGGTACCCGAACCGTACATCTGTTCAAGATTCGGTCAAAACCCGAACCTGAAGCATCGATGATGCACACTACATGGTAGCAGTCCTCACATCTAATTCAGACTATGCGACTTAATACACGGACGCCATTTACATTATTGTTGGGAGTATTTTCCGGAAATGTCAGCAAAGTCCTGCTGTGTAACCCATGTATGTTGAATATTCCACAAGTTTAGCAATGATAGTGTGATATTATGAACAACATGATAGGACACAGAACAGGAACACAATTTTCTTTTAACCTTTTTGATTATTTATGTGAACAGTTTAATAGATTATAGAAATGATAAATAATTTGGGGATGTTTTCAAAAGCCCCTACCCAGGCTGCCTGCAGGATTTCATCTTATTCTCATACAAATTAAACAAAATTATCGATAATTATCATGATTTACACAAAACTGGATATCACTAAAATGACAATATGACGTACCTGGAACGGAAGTCGTCTGACAAGTTTCCGGCCGGTCTGTGATTCAGAGCGCACACTTCCGGTTCAGGCGACTCAGGTAAGAGGGGTGAGACGCTCTCTAGTTACTATGGTGATGACAATAGTCAATAGACAAGGGGCATCGGGATAGACAGCTGTCAGGCGCCGCGGAGGATTGTGGGAAAGTTTAGGCGGGAAACGGACTGCCAGTGATATAGAGCGGTCACATGACCTCTATGGCTATGAAGGGTGAAGGCAATGACAGACACAACCATTGCTGTAACCTTGTCATACATTATCAAGTGTACAGTGAAAATATGGGGGAAATGCAATGTAATAAAATCTAAAGTACTCACTGCAGTCCTATGTAACACCTCACATAACACAGTGATATCTCTGAGTACAGATCATGTAGTAGATGTGTCCTGCAGTCCTATGTAACACCACAGATAACACAGTGATATCTCATATATATATATATATATATATATATAAGGCAGGGTGGTTTTTAATAGAGGGGGCACAAAATATATATATATTACAGGGTGCACAGTATGAATTAAATGGGGGTATGCATGTATTCATTCATTGTGGGGGTACTGTATACATGTAAATTAGAGGGCTCTGTACATATATAAAATCATTTGGGGTACTGTATACATGTATACAGGGATTGGGAATTGGTTTCTCGGTTCTAGTACTGTAAATATGTATGGAACTCTATACTGGTGCTGTATTTATTTACTAAGCTTTGTTCTGGTGAAGTATATATGTAAATCGCTATTCTAATAATCCCCCCCCCCCCACCTTTCATTATTACTGCATATAACACTTTATCTTGGCTCACTATCTTGGCTTATACTTTAAATAATCTGGTTACTTTAAAAGTAACAGTGCATTATATATTTTACCTTCTCTTTTACAGGATATTCATGGCACTTGACAGTAAGTGCTCTTCCATTCTCATCTTTTTTTCCTTTTACCATTTTCTGTAAGTTCTCCATCTCCCTCTTGTACTACCCATTTATCTCCAGTACATGGAAAAAGTGAAGTAAAGTTCATTTGCCAACACTTCATTAGTGTTTCTACATGGCGTGGCTGCGGCAAGTGTCACTCTCATTTCCACGCTTGATAAAACCAAAATGCAGCCAGAAATTCAATTAACATAACCCACGTCATTTCTGACAAATATTGTTTTCTGTAAATACTAGAGCTGTGCTTATTTTTTAGAACGTAGCTTGTGAGGGATTCATGTAAGGGGCAAATCTCAAAAGCAAAAGCTGTCATTTAATTAACATATTCTTACTGACATGCGTTAGTGCTGATGATGACATTTAACCCTCATGTTGCTAGGAGACAGTAGATTACAAATATGAAATGTATGATTTATGGCTCTTTTACAATACTGTCAGATTACTGTTTATAGATAAGGCAATTCAATTAGCTTGAGAAAAATATAGACAATGGATCAGTATACCATAAGAAATTCACATTTTTTCTGGATTTTTTTTTCTCCAGTGTTTTTTTTTAGGCAGAAAGATGAAACAAGGGCTAATATTTGAAGAAACCTGTGTAGCAAATAAAATATACTCCATGACAAGAATTAGTAAATGTAAAGTCAAAAAACGGCAAGTGGCCGTACAGTGGTCACAGCTACAGCAGCATTAGGCCCCTTCCACACTCGCGTTGCATTTCACGTCAGAGTTTGATCAGGGTGCGATCAGGGTTTGGTCAGTGAAAAACGCGCATTTTGCATCAGAGTTCAATCAGTTTTCAGTCAGAGTTTGTTCAGTGTCTCAGTTTTTCACGCGCGTTTTTGATGCAATTGCAATGCAATTGCAATGTGTTTTTCACGCGCAGAAAATGCGCGTGAAATGGACTCAGGGCTGAGCTCTATCTTTTCTATGGCAATTGATGCGTGAAAAACGCATTGCACTTGCATTGCACTTGCAAGTGTCTCAGAGTGCAATGCGTTTTTGATGCATCTCCATAGACTTGTATGGTGCGTTTTTCACGTGCGTGACTTGCAAAAGTAGAGCATGTCGAGATTTAAACGCGCGTTAAAAAAAAGGGCGTGGGTGCGTGAGAAAAAACGCAAGTCTGAAAAGACCCATCAGAGTGCAATGCAAGTTCTGCGCGTCAAAAGCACGCGCAGAAAATGCGTGTGAAAAACGCTAGTGTGAAAGGGGCCTTAACGTTCAAGTACTGCTAATTGGGGATTAACGCACCCGTTAAGGTGCATTAAACCTGGACCTGAAAGTTCTGTTCGGATTCTGGTACTGAACAAAAAAATACTTGTAATGCACTGGTGACCCATATGAAAAGTATAATTAGATGTAGCAATGGATTATCAAGCAGTTTGGCAGTATGTGTTACACCATATTAGTCATAATTATTATCATATTCATACATTTTGTCATATAGACCCTTCACTATATGACTTCATGCTTGCACACGATGCAAAAACTGGCACACAACCCTTAGTAAATGTGCCCCACTTAGTACAATAGTACAAAGGTATCATAAACTTAAATTGCCTGCACATATATTGCCACCATATTGCCACATCCACAACTTACCTTGTTTCTACAACTTTCACTGTGCAGTGCAAATAATGCATCCCCTTTAATGTTGGGGTCCCCTGTTTTCATTGTAAAAGGATGCCATCAGTATAAATAACTTTCCTGTCCTGGGAAATTAGTTTTGTAATGTTACCAAATGTACAGCAAGGTCCAAAGTAATGCCATATATTTGTCACTAAATAGATTTGATAATAAAGAGAACATGGTGTGAATTGGTGATGTATAGGTTACCTGACAACTGCTATGATAGTAGCATGTTATTTCATACAAATTTTATCTCAATCGAGGTTTTGGAGAAATTTGGAAAGATCAAGTTTTCTAAAAGACATTTTGCCGGTGTTAAGCATTTGCATTCACCTCCTTCAGCTCTGGTCTCCAGTAACTGTGTTGGTAATTCATCAGAGACACAGGACAAATGAGCTGATCATTTCCCATGTTTATCGGTCTTATAGGCTGGCAGGAGTAAAATTTGCAGTGAAAATATTTCAATAGATATATATACACAGCATATATACCGTATATACTCGAGTATGACACGAGTTTTTCAGCACAAATTTTTGTGCTGAAAAAGCAACATTCGGCTTATACTTGGGTATATAAAAAAATAAACTCTGTACTCGCCTTTCCAATGTCACCCCCTTACCCCAGCAGGCCCTCTTCTTGATCTCTGCCAGCTAGCAGCGCACAGACTATGACAATGGGAGACTAGAATAGCAATGTAGGAGTGACATAGAATTAGCTGGAGTTTATCATGGTACTTACCAATAACATTATTAGTGATCACCGTGTTTATCAAAATTTGGGATTCGTGGGTGCACCTGAACATCAGGAAAAATTCAACACTGAGCCTGAACTTGGCCCCGAACACTAACCCCATTGTAGACAATGTCAGTTTTTCACTGATCAAACCCTGATCGCACCCTGATCAAACTCTGACGTGATCTGCAACGCAAGTGTGGAAGGGGCCTTAGTGGGAGTGGAGGCACGAATGACTGTGAAGGGCAGCTAGAAAGACAATGTGAAGTACTACGTGTATTCCTATACCTTCCTATAGTGAAGTGACAATAACTTCATGTGCATACTGGTTCCGTCTTAAAGCACAGTGACAAAAACTGTGACTGTGCTAAAATGAAAAAAGCAGCAAATAATGGACAGGTACATGGTGCTGTCACTATTTTTCTCAGCAGGCCATCCCCACCTTGCACCAACAGGTTGTGGAGAAATCAGGTGTGCACTGCAAAATGTCATCAATAGCAAGGTGCACATTACAATTCATATGTGAACAAGTAAGCATCGGCATCTCTTTAACTGGCCACTGGGTTAATGTAATAGCAGTTGGGCCTGAGGTAGGAAACACTTTGGCGCATACTCTTCTACAATCCATGATTGCTGGGAGTCACTCTTTGGGGGGCATTTATCATACACCAGTGCTTCTGCGCAGAGTTTATTCTATGGCAGGCAGGACCTGTTGTACAAATAATGTGAAAAGTCGGTGGCAGCCAGTGCGCCGGTGCAGGGACAGTAACATCCTGCGCCGGCTCACTCCCGGCCACTGACATGGCGCAGAGGTCCTGATAAATATGAACCTTTGTCTCCAAGAAAGGTTCACACACATCCCATGCCTTGTGCATGTGCTCAAGTTGGTGGTGCAATTTTGGCTGGTTAATTTTGCAGACATGTGGAAGCTGATGCCTAAAGTGTGTGCTATTTACTGGACTCTTACGTGAGCCCTCTTCATACACCCCCAAACGCACCATTAGGTTAACATAGGCGTATAAGTAATTAAAATACCAGTGGATATGCCTAAAACGGGTTTAGAAAAATAGCTGGAGATAGTACTTACAAGTAGGTCCGCACATATGTTGACATATAAAGTTACAATTATTTGTCGTTCCAGTCCCAACTACTGAAGGAAATGGTTTCTTCAACGCACATGGACATCTGACTGCAGGGCAGCCTATACCGGAAGTATCTCAAGGCTCCACGCCAAAAGCATTAAAGGTAAACCTCCACCTAAGGTGCGAGTACAGGCACCAAAACTAGTCATATGAGTCTACATTAGATGAACACTGTCTTGCTTTTATATTTCCTCTACTAAGCATAGGTGGGATTTCTTGTGGTATAATTTTTTATTTCCAATGGTTTCCAATTTTGGTAAAAAAATGATATAATGATTATAATGTATAATTTTTTTCTTGGAGGGGTAATAGAAAATTTTTCCCAGTTCACAATAAAATAAAATATGCTATTCTTTATATGAGGACAATTAAAGAGACACCAATACGTTAAGGTTATCAGATTTTTTTCCTCTGAGAGAGAATTGGCTAAAGATGTCCAGGAGATTTTGTTTTACCTTTCTATCTATAAAATGACCTAGAAAAACATGTCTCGATAAAACTAACGTAGAGACAAATAACTGGTGCTTCCAAATATGGTTTCCACATAAATCTAGCATGGTGTTGGAAAGCAGAAGTACATGAAATGTGCACATTTTAACCCCCATGTTCTGCACCAGGATAGCATACCACAGCACAACCTTTCTGCCCAATGTGAACTCTGGTGAAGCTCTCTGCTTTATTTGCAGGCTGTAAATGATCAGCTGTAAGGTGTCTTGATAATGATAATCCTTGTTCACATGACAGGCACAACATTTTGAAAATCCTATTGTCACAGGTACACATATTTTTTGTCTAGAGTCACAATTATAAAATATACCAGTTCCAACTTACTTACAAATTTAACTTAAAAGCAAACCTAAAGAACTTATCTTGCACATAACCCAAAAACTGCCTGTAATGGTCTCCTGCCCACTGGAATGAAACATGCGTAACAAATTTGCATCCACATGCTTCCCCCAGCAGAAGTTATTTCCTGTGTGCTGATTACCCGTTGTAACCCTGGTTCCGTTCTTGACTTTGACTCTGTGCTGCCTGTTCTGACCTTCTGCTTTGTTCCTGACGTTGATCCTGTGCTACCTGTCTCGACCTATTGTCTGTTCCCGACCATGATTCTGCCTCACGACTTTGTACCACGTCTTGGCCACCACTGCGGGCAAAGTTGCGCCTGTGGAGGGACCTGGTGGGACCCTGCTGCAGCACGTCCATCCCGCTTTGTGGCGGGCTCTGGTGAAATACCCTTTTTTTCTTTTTGGCAAAAATAAAGAAAAAAAAAAGAAACAGGAATAACAAACTTTGTAATATAACTTAATTTAATGCAAACCTGTCACCAGGAATGTAATTTTTAGCTGGTGACAGGTTCCTATCGCCTATGCAATGCTGATTTTATCCTCTACTCTACACCATCCCACTCCTTTTTCTGTGCACATGACTCAACGCACATGATAGGAAGTGGTGAGGTGTTAGGAAGCTTCATAAGTGTGGAGGAGAGGAGACTGATACAGACATACACAAGATGTAGCTAACCCCCCTCTTCTGGTATAGCAGACCAAAATAACCCTGTCCCAGATTATAACTGGGTATACCCTGTATACCCCCCAGGGGGATAAATTCTGGGGATAAACTCTATACCAGGAGATATAAAATAACCTAGGTCCTATCCATCCAGACCTTAATGTTATCACTTTACTGGTTTTCTCACCTTTATAAGTTGAATTTTCAAGAAGTTTTCTTGTTAAAGTGATAGCAGTCTATAGTAATTTCTACAGTGCTTTTTTCTGTGTTTTAAGGAATTATTGCTTCTGTATTTTGGTGCCTAAGCCTAAGTCTGCTTTGACTAATTTATCCCGTACTGGACCGACTGCATCGCATTTCCTATTTAAACTTCCCCAGTACTCACCAGACCAGTGCTTCTTCTACACAGAGCGGTTCTCCGCCACTTCCCTAAGCGCCAGTGCCTGCACAGCAGCCATGTATGCTTTGTCACATTGCAAACTGGTAAGCACTGTATATCATTCTCTTTTACAGGTCTACTCCATTTTCAGCTTCTCTGCATACAGGTTGGCTAGTCCTCTGGACTGCTTTTTTAACAATGATCTCTACACTTGATCCCATATACCCAGTGGATAACTGAATGTTTAGATATAACATAGCATTTCAATGCACGGAAATGACTTCTTCCGGTTGATGGACTTTATTGCAGTGTCAGATCAAGGTCAGAGATTGACCGAAACGTCACACCACTGTTTTTGTTTGCAAAATAAACTTATACTCATAATAAAAATCAGTGTGACTGGATTCCATACTTTACTTGCTAAGGCGATTGGGACCCTATCCAGAGCACCTGAAAAGCTTATTCATAGGTGTGCGGTACGACTCCTAGACATAGATTTATCAAGCTGTCTGAAAGTCAGAATATTTCTAGTTGCCCATGGCAACCAATCACAGTTCAGCTTTTATTTTACCGGTGCTCATGAATATTTTAAAGGGGAGCGGTGATTGGTTGCCATGGGCAACTAGAAATATTCTGACTGTCAGACAGCTTGATAAATCTGCTCCATTGTATTCAGTAGGTTTTGCCAGACTTGAATTTTTTTAAAGCGTTAAAAATCTCAGCTCTACTTTTGCAAGTCACACACGTGAAAAATGCCCCATTCAAGTCTATGGAGATGCATCAAAAACTCATTGCAGGTTTTCTGTCGGATTTTGCACATTCTTTTATGTGAAAACGGCTTGCATATGTATTTAATGACTGTCCATGCCACATATGAAAGAGGTGTTCCAGTGCACAGTCGGACCGTGCGCCACATTTAGCATGCAGAGTCCAACAGAAATGTGTTAGACATCCCTATGTTGAAGGTGCACCATAGTTGGTGCACTCTGTTGGAGCAGTGCAAGGGATGCCAGATTATTTAAGAACGGGCGCCACAAATCATGAATCTGATGTTCTCTGCACACCATACAGGCAAACGCACATAGTGCAGTTTGCACTGTTCTTGATTAATGTTCCCCAATGTGAACACAATAAGGCTTATTTACTAAGGGTCGTGGATCACACTTTCGTCAGACTGTTAGCCATTTTCCGGATTTGTGCAGCTTTGACAGGTATTTGAAGCTGATGAAGCGCTCAGCACGAGCGCGAAACGTGTCATTCCTTTTATTGTTTTAATTCTTTTATATTTTATTGCCATAATTGGCTTAAATAAAAGAAACTTTTTGAGCAAGCCAGCGCCGATTCCTTTTCAAACGTTCCAAATAGGAGAGCAACGCACCCTTCCTGGATGCTATCCGTTTATTCTTCAAGTTGACAGGTATTTAACAGGGTTTGCGCTGGGATTGTGTCGCGTGCGATCGCATCATGGCACAGCTACACTGGCATTCATGCAACAGAAATCGAGGGGGGCGTTCCTTCGGACGATCCAACTGATTTGATTTAACTTTCAAATTGTGTTGCAAGTGCACTTACATACACCAGGAAGAGGAAGGTGAACTCCGGCGGACCTGAGCGGGGAAGAGACGCATGCAGGATATCGGGCGCATGATCGTAGTGAGGCCAAAGTATATCAAGGGTATACATTACTCTGGTAATGTAAAATAAACTATTATAAACTAATAAAATGATTCAGATTGCTGACAAAGGCATTTCTAAAATAAGCATAGCCTTGCCTGTTGGAGACTGTCATCAAGTCATTCTGGGTGAGCTTTATATACCTCTTTCAATTTTATTAGCTTCTCTCATGGTCCCTCTGCTGTATGCTGGTTTCCATCCTGCTTACAAAACACATAAAAGCTCACAGAGGTACAAGAGTACATTACTTCCTCCAACAGTTCTCAGATAGCAGCTACACAGAAGAATACTAACAAAAAGGGTAGAATCACGTAAAGTGCAGGTTACATAAAATCCAGAAACAGGATCATTCCTTATGTACATAAGTTTACAGCTGACTGTGGAAAGAGGCTGAGTGCACTGCAACATGCAGACAAGAGAAGCTTTTCATGAGAAAAATTCAACCATAGCCAGAATATTTAAGGTTGGATCCAGGAGCAATCAAAATTGTAAACACCAGGGCTGGTCATGTCTTTATGGGAATACAATAAAGTCAAGCATGATAAACCAGGTTGCTTAGATTCTTAAACATATGATTTGTAATATGGATAATATACATGTATACAATTATAGCACCAGTAGTGTTTAAAAATTCCTCATGCTTTTTGATCTGGGGAAGAAGTTGTAAGGGTAAAATTGTAGAAGAACTTTTAACTTTTTAAAAGGAATTGTACCATCCAGCTTAATAAACCAGGGGCACTTTAGCATAGATCCAGTCACTGTGACAATCTGTGACAACACTGTGGTAATCTTCCTATATTTGTTATCCATGACCTACTTCCTTCTAAAATCAACTTTAAAATTATTGTAAAAAATGTAAATGCAAAAATTTATGAATTTTCAAAAAACAGGTTACTGTTTTAAAGTATGTGAAATAATTCCAATTTACTTGTCAAAACAGGGCCCATAAAAAGTGACTAAATAGTCACAAAAATAAGCAAAATAAGTGATACATAAGTGAAAAGTTGCATGAAACATGTGGAAAATAAAGATAAGGCACACTGCAGAAAGTGCAGAACAATGCGTACTTGAAAAATGATTGCAAAAGTCACAAAAACTAATTTAACTAGCAGAAATAAAGATCCCATTGTGTCTGGATCTATGAGTGACATTGTTGTAAAAATGTTTAACCATGTTTTACTGATTATCCAGGTATACAGCTCAAAGTGGCATCGCCAAGGAACATCAAGGAAAATTGGCAGGAAACATTTTATTTACATCAATATCAAATTAATATGTACCTGTTCTTTGGTATATTGAATATTGATCTCCTTGTGGTGTACAAATAGTAACGTAACAAGGCACTGAACTCAAACATTAGGATAATTGCAGATTTTAAGAAAGCCAAATACTAGAAAAATTAAAAATAGTAAGTATAATACAGGCAAAAAAATAGTACATTAAGGAAATTTGGGACACAATTTGGGACACTGAACCACTCACAGCTCCTGATGGACCTGTGGTTTAGTGTCCTAAATTGCCCTGTTTGATTTTTAAGCATTCAGAATAAAAATAACCCTTTACATTAACCTCATCCCTTGGCACCTATGCTTTCCTACAAGTAAAGCTGGCGTATTATACTCTGGTTTCACTGCGAAAGTGATGCGTAGGTACAGCACATGTGCAGTGAAGCCGGGATACTGTCCATGCTCCACTTCCTGCATTGCGAGATGAGGTGCCGGCACGGGACCTTCAGATATGAGTCCTATGTGCCTCATTGGACTCACATCTAGGTAAGTATTTAAGTTTATTTTTTTAATCTTTTTCATGTTTAAAATTCAAAAAAGGTAGTTGGTTCAGGGTCCAAAATCGTCTTTAAGAGGAAAAAAAACAGATTTTCTGTGGCTAAATTTGGTTCCACCATTAACTTTGACAGGATCATGGCAAGTTTGGGTGGACAATTCTTAAACAGGTTTCACAATTTTAAAACATGCTACAACTACAAAGCTACAATATTTATAGGACTTAGACCGAGTCTGAGATGACACGTACCCATACATGTTCTGTAGACAGAGCTTACATTACTATCATTGTCATTCTGTTATGTTTTTGAGAGGTAATAAACATGTCAAGCTGTGCATCTATACAAATAAATGTGGATTGTATGATTCATATTAACTGGATAGGAACTTGCTAGAAATGTTATTTTTTATGCAAATGGAACATCTTGTCTCATTATATATTCATGCGAGATTTACTAACAAGTGATAGAGTGAATAAATCAGTCAGTGGAGAGTCATATCTGAACATACCGTTTTATGAACTGCTTACTGGCCAGGAAAATGCAGCAAATGAGCTGTAATTTTTACTATTTTACATCTATGCGCACAGTACTACATCAGCAAATATCTGCATCATGAGAGCAAATAAATGTCGCCTAGAGTTTTTGTTGGTAATAGATGTAATGATACAACTAAAATTAGAACCTGTATCTTGCCTCCACTAATGCAGGCAGTCCCCGGGTCACATACAAGATAGGTTCCATAGGTTTGTTCTTAAGTTGAATTTCTATGCAAGTCGAAACTGTATATTTTATAATTGTAGCTCCAGACAAAAAATTTTTTTTGCCCCAGGGACAATTGGAGTTTCAAAATTTTTTGCTGTAATTGGACCAAGGATTATCAATAAAACTGCATTTCAGTCACCTTCCAGCTGATCATTGCAGTCTGGGACTATAGTATCCAGAGAGCTTCATCAGAGGTCACAGGGGGCAGAGGGGTCTTTAACTAGCAGTCATCTGTAAGTCGGATGTCCCTAAGTAGGGGACCGCCTGTATTCATGATGTAGACCTTAGCACATGATCCAATGAATTGCATGAAGAGTAAAGCAGCCTGCAAAGGCAGATCATAGTATATGTCACTAGGCACCGTGTACACAGTGCCCAGGGCAGGCCACTGAGGGAGGTGGCTGAGGGGGGAATTTTTATTTACATTTTTATTTGGCAGCTGATCGCTGAATCACCCACTACCAGGGGGATGATCGGTGTTATCAGAGCCACGGACTACTGCGGCGGTGGGCTCTAGCTGAAGTGCCAGCACCCACCCCATACTTGTTGCAGCAGAGCACAGGAGTTCTCAGCTTTGGTGAGCTGAATGCATTCTGTTTCTGGGAAGGGTGTTGGAGGTACATAAACTACAGTTTCTTAAATTTATTAATTTTAGAAATGTTTGCTTATCTTAATTCTCTTTTACTGTTTAACACAAGGTAATAAATCTTTAAAAGATATTGAGATATATTAAAGCTTAAGCGAGTTATTTATCACTTTTGGCGTAAAACATAGGCAAAGCAGTCTGTGCACGCCAAAGGTCTTAGCCTAAGGAGCGGGCCTATGCTTTTTATCTAGCGGGCACAGAAGAAGTATACTTACCCAGAACTCACATATGGGAGATTAGTGTGGATATACAAAGTAATCCATTCAAGGGTGTGAAGTACTTTATCCTCTCAACTACTCCAGATGTGAATTTTCATTGGATTTTTGTTCTCCTCATTTATTGCATACTTCAAAAAGCTCTTCAGACTTTGACAGCGGCAGAGAGGGAACAGGTACCAGGCCAGTCCACACAAGGGTGGGTTTCCAGACCAGTGATAGCACAAGGAGGAGGAGGAGGAAGTCACCAATGAAGAAGGAAGACCACCATGGCCACAATGTGGAACGCCATGGGGCATGTTGTACCTGGAGGCAGAATGTGACTCACATGATGGAGGATCACCTATCCACATGTCTCCTGGTATTGAAGGATGGGTCCTTCATGTTCAATTTCTGGGTGGGAAAATTGGACATGAGGCCAGAGCTTGCCCTATATGCTTTGCAGGTGCTGTCCTGCACTAAGGCATATGTGCTGTCATAGCATGTGTTCATCACTGCCAGTCATGTCATCATCGACAACAGGATCCACATCTCTACAGCCTATGTGGACATCCTAACATTCATTGTGGGGTCTTAAAGCATGGATCCCACACAGATTGATTTTGCCAGTGTCTGAATAAGTTATGCATTCCCGGAACTTTAAAGTTGAATTTTTTCAATTCTGCATTCCTGAAACTCCAAATTCAAATTATTTAATTCAACTTTCCCAGGACTTCGAATTCAAATTTTTCAATTCCACATTCCTGGAACTTTTAATTCAAGTAACTGGGTCTGAACACCTAGAGTGCCATTAAAGGGTTTTTCAATCAAGTTAACCCTTATCCACAAGAGCAGGAGCAGACATAAGGTGAGAGACACACTGCCTTGCATGATAGCAAACACCCTTGAAAAACCCTGTTTCTTCAGGCAGAGCCAGGTAGGCTTACAAACCTTATTTTCTGGAGGTAGGAACTATGCATTTTTTAGTAAAAATAGTAGGGTACATGTTACTATACTGCTATGGTAACTTGTTATAAGGCTTATTAGTGAAAATCTGGTGACAGGATCTCTTTAAATAAGACACTCTGGTAATGCCCTTGTAAAGTACAGGTCCCGCAGACTATAACATGCACAGTGGTGGGGGCTCACCCAGAACTTTATAATAAAATTTGGTAAATGGCACTGGAAATTCACAAGGAAACACAGTAAATCATATTTTTTACACTGAATTGTATTGAAGCTTAGATCTCAAAAATAAAGGATGTTTTATGTTGAACATAGATATTATTAGTTCCACCATAAAATATTTGTCCAAAATGAAAACAAAATAAGTTTACTTCTTCCTTTAAACACATCATGAAAGAAAGCATTTTCCATTTTTTTAATACAATAATTCCCCCAAAAGGTTCAATGCCTGGAGTGCAGAGACTTTTCCCAAGTTACCTGCAGGGAAATCTTTCATTAATATTGAATCCCTGCTGGGTGCTGAAGCTGAGCTGTGTCAGTGGAATACGGATTCATTAAATATAAATGGCAAGATGCCCTTTTAGAAAATGTAGCTTGCCTGTTTTGGCAGCATGGAGGGTATTTCTCAGCTAATCAGAAAATGATGATTAACCCATTCAAAAGTGGCATAATAAAAATATGTAATCTAGTGGATCTTAAACAACATTTATAGATAAAACATATGATTTCTTCATAATATATATAAAAACTGGTCAGCTTTTTCTAATGCAGGTTTTCACAAAAGACAAAATTTCATTTTATAGTGTTGTCGAATGACTATGCTATCCTATACTGTGCAATAAAAATAGAAAGAACTGTAATTGAGGATAAAAAAAACCTGAATCAGAGGAAATAGTCTTCAATAAAGATCAGCAGTTGAAAGATTATTTGAAATCAAAGTTGATAGTAAAATGAGAAATAATTAATCAAATAAAATTAACTTACCGTATATACTGGAGTATAAGCCGACCCAAGTATAAACCAAGGCACCTAATTTTAACACAAAAAACTGGGAAAACCCTAGGGTAGGAAATGCATTGGTCACAGCCTCCCCAGCATATAGCCAGCAAGCACATGCTCCCAGTATATAGCCAGCCCCTGCCCCCTAATATATAGCCAGCACTCTCCCCCCAGTATGTAGCCAGTGCTTGCCCCCTTTACTTTATAGCTAGCAGACCCCTGCCCAGACTAAAAAAAACCTGTGTACTCATCTTTCCAATGCCCTCGCAGGTTCTCTGTGTGTGCTGATGGCGGCGCACATACTATGATGTCAGCATGCGGCTGGCGTCATGGTGTGCACAACAGGACCGTGCTGGGAGCCGAAGATGGAGCTGGAGCTGCAGAAAGAAGAGGATCTGCGGGGGCCGTTGGAAAGTACAGAGGGTTTTGGAGTAGTGCAACTCAGAAAGAAATAAATTATGAATGTATTGGTATCCAAGGTCTAAAGGAGACCATTGAAGTTAAATTAATGTGCAGTTTTGGATCCAAATAATATGTAAGTCTGAACTGTCAGTAATGGTAACTGCATTATCACAAAGGGGATGAGATATTTGGAAATAACTTCCTTGTCTCATCTTGAAACTCTTAGTTTAGCATTAGTATTTGACACATTCGTCTATAATATCCATTATCCATATGCATATCCTATATCCAATATCCATATGCATTGACTCAGGAGTTTTGTGGAATTGATAGCACGGCCTTTCAGTGGTTTAGTTCCTCCTGGATGGCTGAATACAATGAGGAGTTTTTTGTTCTTACCCCTTCCTCTTAAATATGGAGTAGCAGAAGGATCAGTTCTTTCCCCAATGTTGTCAGTTTCCATACTTCCATGAAACAATAAACCTGGCATACCAATGTTATGCTGATGACACCCACCTATACATCTCCTTTAAGTCTGTAGTGAGTGACCCATCTACAACCATAAAGTCATGCTTAGAAGAACTACAAAAATATTTGAATTCCAGCTGGTTGAAACTAAACCAGTCAAAATCGAAGTGCTCTTGGCTTAAATGCAAAAAGTCAAATTTCACAACAACCCCAATCCCTAGAAACTACATCTCCACAAATCTCACATAGTTTACATAACTTCGGTGTATCTATGGATTCCCTTATTTTCCGCTTAGAAACATTGCAAAAAAGAAACACTTTATCCCAGCAGAGAATCTACTCTGGTACATGCTTTTATAAGCATCTGTCTGTCTTACTGTAAGTAGGCCTATATGTAGGCCTTCCAGACAAGATGATAACATTCCTTCAGTTCAGTGTAAAATGCTGCACCAGTTTAATTACGATACACGATAACATGTGCCTATAATCCCCATCTAACCCACTTTGCACTAGTTTCCTGTCCAATATGGCACTAGAACTACAAACAACGTACACTCACCGGCCACTTTATTAGGTACACCTGTCCAACTGCTCGTTAACACCCCAGACCGATTATTACTTTCTCCCCCTCCAGGACTCTTGGTTAGTACTCATCTAATCCTGTGATGATTCACCAGGAACCGGTGATGAAACGCGTAGGGTAGGGAGGGACGGGTAGCACTTATTTGGCTATACCTTTTAGGGCATAACAGTACACCGATCTAGGGACGATTCGGGTACTGTCCTTGTCAGGACGGGAGCATCTGGGGTGGTAGGGACAGCTAAATATATAGGGAGAGAACATTTATCCCCCCTTAGGTCTCTCAAGGATACCCATCCTGCAGCCAGATACTCCACCTGGTAAGACCGCTCCATTTTTAAATGTTTGTGTATTTGCTGCATTTATAGATACAAGTGGTTTTTAAAGTGATTAAGTAAAAGTTAAGTTTTAAGTGACCAAGTCCGATGCTTTAATATATCTTTATAAATGGACTTGTAGCCTTGAGATTGCTCATACTTCCTCACAATTTTGATTCTCAAGTCCTCAGAGAGTTCTTTGGTCTTCTTTCTTTTCCCCATGCTCAATGTGGTACACGCAGGTTATTGCCACCACCTGTTAGGTGCCACAGGTATGATACAGGTGCTGTTAATTACACAAATTAGAGATGCATCACATGATTTTTCAGTGCCAATACTTTTGTCCTCACCCCCCACATTTTTATGTTTGGTGTGGAATTATATCCAATTTGGCTTTTTGACAATTATTTTTGTGGTTTTCCATTGAAGACAAATTAAATGAAGATAATAATACCAAAGAATTTCTGATTGCAATCTTTTTTTGGAAAGAATTATCTGACAGAATTGCAGGGGTGCCAATACTTTTGGCCACCGCTGTATATACTAGGGGGCATGGTATGGCTATATACTAGGGGGCAAGGCGCTGTCCAAACCCTGGGGAAGAGGGGACTGGCTAGCTATATACTGGGTGTAGGCTGTGACTGGCTTAGCATTAGAATTTGACACATCATCATTCTCACCCCTTTCTCTAAAATATAGAGTAGCAGAAGGATCAATTCTCTCCCCAATGTTTTCAGTTTCCATAATTCTATGAAATAATAAACCTGGCATACCAATGTTATGCTGATGACACCCAGCTATACATCTCCTTCAAGTCTGGAGTGAGTGACCCATCTAAAACCATGAAGCTTATACTCGAGTAAATAGGTTTTCCCAGATTTTTGTGTTAAAAATAGGTACCTCGGCTTATACTCGAGTCGATTCATACTTGAGTATATACAGTCACCGGCCACTTTATTAGGTACACCATGTTAGTAACGGGTTGGACCCCCTTTTACCTTCAGAACTGCCTCAATTCTTCGTGGCATAGATTCAACAAGGTGCTGGAAGCATTCCTCAGAGATTTCAGTCCATATTGACATGATGGCATCACACAGTTGCCGCAGATTTGTCGGCTGCACATCCATGATGCGAATCTCACGTTCCATCACATCCCAAAGATGCTCTATTGGATTGAGATCTGTTCCTGTGTCTACAGTGCGCAGTGTCATCAAGATGTTTAAAGCCTGTTGCACTGTGGCAAACCTCCCTAGATGTGGACGGAAAAGAAAAATTGACCAGAGATTTCAATGCAAGTTTGTGCGGATGGTGGATAAAGAACCTCGACTAACATCAAAACTAGTTCAAGCGGCCTGCAGTCCAAGGGTACAACGGTACTATCCCGTACTATCCGTCAGTGTTTGAATGAAAAGGGACTGTATAGTAGGATGCACAGGAAGACCCCACTTCTTACACAAAAACATAAAAAAAACAGGCTGGAGTTTGCCGAAACTTACCTGAGAAAGCCTAAAATGTTTTGGGAGAATGTTCTCTGGTCAGATGAGACAAAAGTGGAGCTTTTTGGGAAAAGGCATCAACATAGAGTTTACAGGAAAAAAAGGAGTCCTTCAATGAAAAGAACATGGTCCTTACAGTCAAACATGGAGGAGATTCCCTGATGTTTTGGGGTTGCTTCGCTGCCTCAGGCACTGGACTGCTTGACCGTATGCATGGCATTATGAAGTCTGAAGACTACCAACAAAGTTTGCAGCATAATGTAATGCCCAGTGTGAGAAAGCTGGGTCTCCCTCAGAGGTCATGGGTCTTCCAGCAGGACAATGACCCAAAACACTTGAAAAAGCATTAGAAAATGGATTGAGAGAAAGCACTGGAGGCTTCTAAAGTGGCCAGCAATGAGTCCAGACCTGAATCCCTTAGAACACCTGTGGAGAGATCTCACAATGGCAGTTTGGAGAAGGCACCTTCACATCTCAGGGACCTGGAGCCAAAGAAGAATGGTCTAAAATTCCAGCAGAGCATTGTAAGAAACTCATTGATGGTTACCGGAAGCAGTTGTTCGCAGTTATTTTGTCTAAAGGTTGTGCTACTAAGTATTAGACCATGCACTGAGAAGAGGATATTTTCTTGTGGGCTTGGTTATTAAGGATTTCACTGTGTGCAGAGCTGAGGCGTGTCATTTTCTGCGAGATGAGATGAAGTTTTCAAATGCTACTTTTATGAGGACTATACTGCCTTTTGATCGCTTTCATTTTTTATATATGTTACAAAATGGCAAAAAAAGTAGCATTTTTTACTTTGGACCCGATTTTCCATTACAGAGTTAAACGCCGGCAATAATCATATTTATAATATTTTGATATAATACCTAGCATTTATGATTTTTACTGTTTATTTATTTTTATATCAGTTCTAGGGAAAGGGAGAGTAATTAGAATTTTTCTGTTTAATATCTTTTTCCTAACTTTTTTATTTTATTTTTTTGATTTTTTTCAGAACCCCTGGGGTACTTTAACCCTAGGTTGTCTGATTGATCTTACCATATACTGCCATACTACAGTATGGCAGTATATAGGGATTTTACTGACCATTTATTACAAAGTGCCGCTGGCTTTGGGCCCTGGCTGCCTCTTTTCTGACAACAAAGAAAATAATAAACAATTACCCTACCTTATACTGCAAAGAGCTGTGTGGCATAGCATTTCTGCCATTATGAGACCCTTGGCCTTCCACAGCAGGATGCCAACAAGGTGTGCACCGACAATGAAGTGCCTACCTGTTAAAGGACAAGTAGCACACAAGTGTTTCAAATCAAATATTCTTTCATCAACTGACCAGCAAATTTACAAAAATGCCTCATACAAATTCTAAAGCATGATGTATGTAGTAAGGGTGATAATTTGTATTTGCTTTGCAGCTATAGGGCCTGTCCAACTCCAGCAGTCATTTGGGTGAGATGTATTAAAATACATCTACCACTAGAATCAAGGATTGTAAACTAAGCACACTTACATGCTGGTGTGTGCCCCCTCTGGCAGGAACCACTGTTCTTTTAGCTTCTTATGTCTTGTTTTTTTTTCTAAAAAAAGAAATTCTGAAATTTTAAATTATGCAAATGAGCCAGAGGGGCTCCAGGCTCCTGTAGCACCTATGGAGCATTGGGTGGGGCTTCTGCCATTACACTGAGCTTCCTGCTTATACTTACAAGCAGATCGGGGATTGTCCAGAGTCAGTGTATTTATCTCTTACTCCACCTCTCTCTCCTCATTCCCCTTTTGCTGACGTCAGGGGCCACAGAGCTAACATAAAAAGCAGTGGGTTGTGGACCCACTGTGCTATTTAACTGGTTTGTCTTAGGGCCACACACATGACATTATCCCTGGCTCTTTCACAGGGATCTAGACTTTGCTGTGGAGATATCACAAGGCCATTACTTCTTGTGGTGGTCTTAGTATAGATAGCAGCTGGCTCAGCAGGCACAGAGACACTTGTACATAATACCAAGGGGTCAGGCAAAGCGATAGTCAATGTCAGTCTATAGTCGAGGCAGGCATCTTTCAATCAGAATATAGAGACTGGCAGAGGGTTTTGCAGGGAGCGCTGATCAACAAGGTCACAGAACTAACTGGGGTCAAACAGAAGAAGTCAATAGAAACAGGCATCATACAGCAGGAACTAGACAAAGTAGGAACCTTCGCTCATGCGAGGGAAGCAGGGCATGCCAGACTATAAGGCTGTTGGTGGACCCTGATTGGCTGTGACATACTGCTGGAATACGCCCTGCTCCTTCATGAAGGGGAGAGAGGTTCCCCCAGC
Source organism: Engystomops pustulosus (assembly GCA_019512145.1). Lineage (NCBI taxonomy): Eukaryota > Metazoa > Chordata > Amphibia > Anura > Leptodactylidae > Engystomops > Engystomops pustulosus. The sequence continues at coordinate 80,638,472 of CM033644.1, forward strand.
ACCATAAGGGAGGTTGAGCATTGATGGACTTGGTGGCTGAGGGTAACCTTGCGACAGGGAATGCAATCAGGGGCAGAACCTGTCACCATACAGTACCCTCTTCTTATGCCTCCTCTTCTTGGGACCAAAACTGGAAAGAAACCTCTTGATAAGGGCTGGTGTGTTGATGGTTCCCAAGACCTTTGTCAGAAGTTTACACAGACCTCTTCAGAATCTGGATGTGAACTGGACACCAAGTTCAGAGACAGGGCTTGTTTGGAGCCGAATTAGCATAGGTAGCTCAAAGTTTGGTGCCCGTCTCAAATTTCTCTTCTCTCGGGATACCTCTTTAGCACACTCACAAAAGCGCATATCAATACATTTAGCCAAGGCAATGAGTTTGTCCAGGGAGTTTGGTACATCTCTCCCTACCATTGTCTTGTTGGTAGATAAATCGACTTTTTGGTCACTATTATATTTTTTTATGTATTGCAAAATGGGGAAAAGGTGACGATTCGTACATATGGGCACTATTCTGTTATGGGGTTCTCCAAAGGAAATAGCAGTTTTTTAATTTTGGTAGATCTGGATTTTTGGCGTGCGCCAATGCCTAACATGTTAATAATTTTATTTGTTTATTTTAATATCAGTTCTAGGGAAAGTGGGCTGACTTTTTTGACATTTTTTTTTACATTTTTCATTGTTCTGTAACCCTCCTAGGGAACTTTAACCCTAGAGGGTTTGATAGTTCCTACCATATACTGCAGAACTACTATAGAGCTGTATATGACAGTTTAGCTATGCAGTTTTTGCTGATGGCACATTGTTACAGATCTTCAGAAATAACAGTTCTTGGAGTCTTATAAAGGCTGCCAATGATAGCACGGGTTGTGACGATCTGAACCAAAATGCCTCTGGCAGTCATTAGCAACCATAAATTGCAGTGCTAGTACCTATTGTGAGTGTTAGCTGCAGGTGACACAAAGCCCCTCCCCTTTTTTCTAAACCACACCCATTGCCCCATCTGCAAGCATAGAATAATATCGACCTTAATGGCCCCCACATAGTATGATTCTCCTTACTGTGGCCAACACCCCTATGGACTTGTACAATACCTCCTAATGCAACCTGGTAACATATAAAACACCTCTTTAATTTTATCCTACCTTTAAATTTGGTTTTCCACTTTTATTTATCTTTATTTATGGTGTGGCCCATGTTCTCAAACCCCCTTATATTGTTGCCTCCTGTCCTCTATGCTCCTCTTACTGTCCTCCAGCCTTCTCTTACTGTGCCCCCTATCCTCCAGCCTCTTTATACTGTGGCCTCCTGTCCTCCATCCTCCTCATGTTGTGGCCTCCTGTACTCCGATTCTCCTCTTTACTGTGGCCTGCTGTCCGCTACTCTCTTCATATTGTGGCCTCCTGTCTTCTAGCCTCCTCTACCTGTGGCATCCTGTTCTCTATCTTCCTTTTCCTGTTACCTCCTGTCTTCTGGCCTCCACTGCCTGTGGCCTCCTATAGTCCATTCTGCTCTTTCTATGGCCTCCTGTCCATCATCCTCTATCTGTGACCTCTTGTTTTTTAACCTCCTTATGTGACCTCATGTCTTCCATCCTCCTTATATTGTTGCCTGCCTCCTCTAATTATGGCCTCCTGTCTTCCAGCCTACTCCTGTAGCCTCGAGTTCTCAGAACTCCTCCTGTGGCCTCCTCTACCTGTGGGTTCCTGTCCACTATCCTCCTCATATTGTGGCCTCCTGTCCTCCAGCCTCCTCTTCCTGTGACCTCCTGTCCTCCATCCTCATATTGTGGCATCCTGCCCTGCAGCCTGTCTTTGAGCCTACTCTTACTGTGGCCTTATGTCCTCCATCCTCATATTGTGGCCTCTTGTCCTCCATCCTCCTGATATTGTGGCCTCCTGTCCTCCAGCTTCCCATACCTGTGGCCTCCTGTTCTCCATCTTCCTTTGCCTGTGGCCTCCTATCCTCTATCCTGCTCTTTTTATGGCCTCCTGTCCTCCATCTTCCTCTACACGTGGCCTCATGTCCTCCACCATACTCTAGCTGTGGCCTCCTATTCTCCCTCCTCCTCTTCCCGTAGCATCCTCCTGTCCACTATGACCATGGGGTCTATAGGGTTAAACAGCGGGATTGCGATAGTCGTGATCCCGGCTGTTACTGTGGGATCTCGGCTATTGCTTACTGCTGAGATTTCGCAGTGATCACAGAAGCTGAGCCTGGGCGATCACCATGACGTAACTGTACTTCAAGATACAGAAACTATCTGCATCCTATGACGTAGAGTTACGTCAAGGTGCACGAAGGGGTTAATGTGATGTTGAGACAATGTAAATGAAAAGTGTGTGAATGCAGGCTAATATTGCATTCACATAGCGCTTACGTGAATGCGGCATAAACATTGCGTTCACATTGCTTTTACAGAAACGTGTTTTAAATCAATGCAATGTTAATGCAATGTGATGTGTGAACACAACCTAACACAACCTCACATTGCTTTTACGTAAACACACTTTAAAATTCTTTTACACAAGATTAGGGAAAGCTTGTGGCGTGGTTGAGATGAAAAGGGGTGAACGATCCTCACCTCTTGGTGTTTGTTTCGTTATGGTGAGATGAGACACATACGTTTTGTGGTGAGACATGACCGCCATTGACTAGCATTATGCATGGCCACAGTGTGTTGAGCACACCATGGCTATGCATAATGCTAGTGAATGGTGGCCGTGAACAGTATATGTGGCCAGTTTACAGCCACCTAAAACAGTTGTGTGCATGAGTTGAGATTAGTTACCCGTTTATAAAGTACATCTGTCCACTTAGTGTGCTGCACTCATGACCTCTGGTAACACAATCCCCATTTGGACAAGCTGAATGTTTAGATAGGTTCCTAGCTAGTATTAAAACTCCAAATGCATAATGTTGGGGGGAGGGGGTTATCATGACTGGGCACTTTGTGCACCAGCCACAGTGCTCCTCCTTTCGGCACACAATATCCAAGTATACTAAGAGGCTCTAGCTTAAGTTAATTGTACGCCTGGCATAGAGTTGCATGGATCCTGGTGCAGGTTATAGAAAAAGTGGCGCCACAGCCTTGGTGCAGGTGGAAATAAACAGCAAGGAATTTCTGTCATGACAGAAAAACGCAATAGACTGGTATCACTTTAACCAGAAAACTTTTTGAAACTTCAACTTAAGTGAGAAAACCAGTGAAGTGATAATATTAAGGTCTGGATGGATAGGACCTTATTTTATATCTCCTGGTATAGAATTTATCCCCGGGGGACAAAAATATATTTTTGGATGGGGGGTTTACTTTGGCCTAGCCCAGAGTACATCCCGGGGTATACTCTGGGGTATACTCTGGGATGGGGTTACTCCAGCCTGCTACACCGGGGACTGTCTATACTTTCCCTAGCCCATTGTGGGCAGGGCAATTACCCTGTTATGTCCTCTAGGCCCTACTAGCCCCATTTTACAGTCATTTTGGTTGTTAAAATCTGGGTCCCGATTGATTTTAAAGGGGTATTCCCACGAAGACAAAATGTTTAAATGTACTTAGCATAACAATATAACACATTCTCTAATTTACTGTTATTAACAAAAATGCAGCATTTCACAAATATAATTCCATCCTATCTCTATCAGTCCCGGCATACATATATTTCAGTTGAGACAATGTAAATGAAAAGTGTGTGAATGCAGGCTAATATTGCATTCACATAGCGCTTACTTGAATGTATCTTCTGAGTTTAGGGTCGGTAGCTATCTTGCTCTTGTGTCTGATGCTGCACTGAGCTATTCTCTGCTCCCTGCAGCGGCCCTTTGCATTCCAGGACAAGTTCTCACACACACTGACTTCCTGCCGGCAGCTTGTGAAGAGGGTAAAGCTACAGACAGATAAGATCTGACAGTATGTGTTATAGGTATGATATAGCAGTGCTGTGTATGTTATGCCTGTAATAGTAGAGCTGAGAATGTGTAATATGCATCTCATGGATGTCATCATCCCAAACCTCTGATCTCTCTCATCACTTTCTATGTGTCAAATCATAGTATCATAGAATCTTAGTATATAAGGCTGGAAAAATATGCAAGTCCACCAAGTCCAACCTTTAAGAATGAAAAAAGTGTTTTACCCCATAACCCTTGATATTTTTGCACTCCAGAAAGGCATCCAGACCTCTCCAGTCCACCATAACAACCTCCATAGTGAGTTGCATAATCTCACTGCTCTTACAGTAAAGAATCCCTGTCTATGGCGATGTTAGAACCGCCTCTCCTTTAGGCGTAAATGATGCCCCTTGTCCTGGCCACTAGCCTAGGTATGAAAAGATCTTTGGAGAGATCCTTGTATTTGTACATTGAGGTTTGCCATCAGCTGTTCTTTTTACAAAACTGAATAACCCCAAATTTTGTAATCGCTCATTGTATTCTAGTCCCAATAATGATCTTGGTTGCTCTCCTCTGCACCCGTTCCAGTTCTAGCATGTCCTTCTTATGCACTGGTGCCCAAAACTGTACACAATATTGCATAGAATGTTCAGAAGCCAAATAAAAGTGTATATAATCCTGTACCCTGATAATCTAACCACACTGTCAGCTCATAGAACTAGAGGGATCCTAATGTGTCTGCTAAAAGAGTCCCTGCCCACACTCTGGAATTTTACACTGACCATCACTGAGTGATAACAGCTAAAACAGCAATAAAACTGAGTAACATTGTAAAGTAAGGGGTTAAAAATCTTTATTGTGTAATCATCACTAGGAGTTCAAATTTGAGAATTTTCTTTCATGGGCAAAACCCCTCTAATAGGGTTCGTGTTCGGCTCCAAGTTCAGTCTAAAGCTCGGGTCCCGAACCAAACTTTGTGGCGAAATTTGGACTAACCCATCAAACCTAAATATTGACCCACCTGCTCATCACTAGATGCAACTCATTTAGAGTCACAGATGAGTATATGTTTACACAAGGAATTCTATTCTAGGACTTCAAAAGATCAGCCACATTTTTTGCTAGTATTATAAGTACAAAGTATGGTAATGTCCATTGTGAGTTCCTGTCATTAGTCAAAATTAAAATCATTAATGACTAAGTTACAAATTATTTAAAATTCCAATTTAAACCCTTAAGTCAGAGAGATTTATAGGAAAACCACAGCTTCTGGCTCATTAATGTTAGATATATACTGAATCATAAGATGATTTATGGAGTATGGTATTCTAGTTAAAGAAATGTAATGGAAAGTGGGAATTCAATTTCTTGCTTTGTATGACAAAATCAGTTTTTTAAGCCTTTGCTTTAGTCTCTGCATGGTCTCATCCACACAGAAGAGGCCACACAGGTACTACAAAAGACAGATCACATTCGATTAGTCACACATATGGTGATTCCAGATCTTCTATCTACTACAAATCTGTGGGTGAGTCAAATATTTCACTGAGTTTCAAGTGAAGACATTTAACGTTCACATAAGTGGGAGATCAGAAAAGCTGTGTAACCTCTCCATTTGGATTTACAATTTAAACCGTAGGACTAAAATACTTAAGCCCCTCCCCCCTAAAACTGGCTCTAGTAAGCATCTTATTTATATTACAGTATGTAATTTTTCAGCTTCTTATGCCCTTGTTGTTGTTTTTTTTGTGTTTACAAAAAAGGCTTTACAAATTATGCAATTGAGCCTAAGGGACTCTGGGCTCCATAGGTGTTAATGGAGCCTGGAGCCACTAAGGCTCATTTGCATAATTTAAAAGCCTTTTTTTTCTTAAAAACCAAGGCCATAAGAAGCTTAAATTAGAGCAGATCCTGGCAGAGGGGACATACACCAGTATGTCAGTGTGCTTGGTTTGCAATACTTCCTCCTGGTGGTAGATGCCCTTTAAAGTTAACATGTCAAGATGTCTCAGCAGATTAATATATAGTTTTGTAGGAAAGTTTGATTATAACTTTTTGTACCCTATGTACCCGAGTATAAGCCGACCCTAGTATAAGCCTATAAGCTTAGGTGCCTAATTTTACCACACCAAGTATAAGCCTATGGTGGGAAACACAGCCACTACTGAAATTTCCACAGCAGCCCATCCAATTAATATAATGTCCAGCAGAGTGCCCCCATTAGTATAATGTCCAGCAGAGTGCCCCCATTAGTATAGTGTCCAGCAGAGTGCCCCCATTAGTATAGTGTCCAGCAGAGTGCCCCCATTAGTATAATGTCCAGCAGAGTGCCCCCATTAATATAGGTCAAGAAGAGTGCCCCATAAATAAAATGTCCAGCAGAGTGCCCCCATTAATGTAATGTCCAGCAGAGTGCCCCCATTAATATATTGTCCAGCAGAGTGCCCCCATTTGTGCCCACATTAATATAATGTCCAGCAGAATGACCCCTTAAAAAAATTAATTTAGTTCTTACGGTTGCTCAACGCAACTCCTCAGCACGCTCCAAGAACCGTACGTCTATCCGAGTAGCCAGGCTGATGAGACCACTCAGAGTAACCAGCAGGTCACGGGTGGCCAATGCGTCTTTGACTTGCAAAGACAGTCTGTTTTTAAAAGTTGCTGACAGGGCCGCATCATCAAGGAGAGCTTGGAAGCCAGGGTATTGAATTTGACAGCATACTCGCCCACGAACGAGTACCCTTGGCGCAGGTTCAGCAGCTCCATTTCAGCTGAGGAGGCTCCTCAAACACGGAGCAGAATTCAACCAGGAATGCATAATGGGTGTTCGTGAGGAGTGGATCGCCTCTGTCTCATAGAGTAGTCCACACCACGGCTTTCGCGGAGAGGAGCCTGACAACAAATGACACCTTGGAGTTTTCGGTGACAAACTGGAATGGCATCAGTTCTATGTGCAGCGAGCACTGTTTATTAAAAGCTCTGCAGAGCTTGGGGTCCCTATCATACTTCATACTTATCGGGCATCGAGAGTCTGAACCTGGCTTCAGCTGCCGGTAGACAAGCCAGGGTAGCAGGAGAAGTCACAAGAGCTTGACGCTGGTACTGAGTGGCAAGCATCTGTTGCAGTGTGTCAGTGACTTGGCCAAGCAGCTCTCCTTGGCCAAGCAATCTGCTGGGACTGCTGGGCAACAACACTGGTAAGATCAGCCAGTATCGAAAGCGGCACCTTGGCGAATCTTACTGTCAGGGCTCGGGGTTAGTGGATTCCCAGCACCACCACGGGAGATGGTACTAGCCAACACCTGCAACCAGAATCTAAGTGGCACCTGGTCTTCACCAGAGCCTGCCGCAAAGTGGGGTGGTCCTGCTACGGCATGGTGCCACCAGGTCGTTCCACAGGGACGACTAGCCCGCGGTGGCAGCCAAAGTTGAAGTACAGAATCAGCAGGCAGTCAGGGAAGGCGGCAGGGATGCAGAGGTCAGAGGTTGGGTCCGGGGTCAACAACAGGAGCTCAAGCAGAGCAGGAAGAGAACCAGGAACAAGGACAGGAACAATGCTAGGATTCTTTAATTGATCACAATTAGCTCAAAGATCCGGCGGGGGGTGATGGGAGCCGCCGGTTTAAACAGGAACCCAGAAGTGGCCAGCGCCAATCAGCGGTGCGCTGGGCGTTTAAATCTTTGAGTACCGGCGTGCGCGCTCCCAAGGGAGCGGGGACGTGTGTGCGGCCTAGCCTGGACGGGAGCAGGAAAGTGGAGAGGGACACGGGTGTGCCTGCGATCCGAGGCATGGATTGCACGGACATTCGCGACATAGCCCAACACTGTGCAGGACCAATGCCATTTGCTAAAGTTCACCAAGATTGGAAGAATCAACATTGGTGCCCTGCGCTATTCACAGATGATAGCACATGACTATCTTTCCCTGTGTTGTGGCGTCGTGCGCCGTGGATCTCTGTGGAGAGGGGGTGGGCAACCCTCCTCCTCTCCATGGTGCCGCACGTATGTCCGTCCGGCTACAGCCTAGAAATCAGCCTAATACTGTAGATTTTTCAACAAATCTATGCATCATTCTGCTCAGTGCTTTATCCTCAGTCTATAACATGATACCTGCAAATCAGACTCCATTTCAACATGAAACGTTCCCTTCGGAGGAGGTTTTCATTGCACATATATATGCTATACTATCTATACATCCTTTCAATATGATAGATATAGCTATAGTTCTCCTAAAGATTAACCGTCTCTTTTGTATATTTCTCTTTTATTCCAACACAGTACTTGTCTATGTTATATGGCAAAGACATTTTAAATGATATATCCAAAGGGCAACGTAGATGGTATATATGTTACCATCCTGATATCATTTGATACTGTATATTGGTATCTGACAATTCAGTGAAAGGACATCTACCACCAGGATAATGGATTGTAAACCAAGCACACTGACATACTAGTGTGTGCCCCCTCTGGCAGGATCTGCATTAACATCTATGGAGCCTGGAGACCCTTAGGATCATAGCAATTCTAAAGGCTTTTTTTTCTTAAAACAAGGGCATAGGAAGTTTAAAGAAGAGCACAGCCTGCCGGGAGGGGCACACACCAGTATGTCAGTGTGCTTGGTTAACAATCCTTCTGGTGGTAGATGTCATTTAAGAAACTAAAAATAATGAATGATATTTATATAAGAAATGAACCAATGAGATCTTACATTAGAGCAGCAGAATCATCCATGACAGCAGCATGCAATAATTGACATTCCATTTCAACATACATCTATAGAAATCTGCCCCAATGTGTTAATACTGGTGTAAATTTTAGCTACTGTGGAAAGTTCCTTCTCTAAATATATTGCACAGTTTGTTGTATCTAGCTTTTATCTTTACTTATATACAATCTGCAGTAATATATAGCACAATATTGTAAAGTAAAGCACTAATTCCTGTTGATACGTAATGGAAAGATGTAAACTATAAAGTATTTAATTGGAGATCACAACTGCCAAATAGTGAAGTCTTCATCCTTTCCTTCACTTTTATGTGAAGTGCAGAAAACCTTAATATGCATCATGTACTGGCCAGGTTTTACAGTTTATGTTGTAAGCTTTCAAGTATAATCCATCCATTAAATAGAATGATGGATCATAGGTTGTTGGATTTTTCATTCCTCTATAAAATGTTGGCCTGCAATTCACTGGTTAGAACTGAAATGTAGCATCCAGCTTTGAGAAACAACTAGAAATGTCTGTGTCTTCCTTTTCTGATGATGTTTTTCTGGCTACTTTTTCCTCTACTGGTTGGGTGCTTGCCATTTGGACCACGACTTACTCCTTCACTGTTTTGGATGTAAATTGTAGTTTTAACACCTTAATCACAAGTGTCTTGTAAAAACTTAATCTACTTTATAGTATAATAAAGGAAAGTATTTACCTTTATCTGATCAGTGTTATATTGTATGGTTTGTAAGTACTTGGTGTTTAATGTTATGGACTAGGCTTCATAGCTGGAAATTTCTCTGTGGCCACTTTATTAAGTTTTACTATAACGGGAAACTTTATTTTATATCTTTATAAATGTCTTAACAATGATATTATTTGGGATATTTTGAGGCTCTTGCCCAACAGTATCCCAAAAAGTGTTTGGGTTTCATGGAAAACTATTTCATGTATTAATACATTTTTGAAAAGAATTTAGGAAGCTGCCATATTTTAGTCTTCTAGTTATTTTGATCTAGAGGGTGTATATCATATTGATGAAGCTTGTCCTACATAATGTACATGGTGTACCCTATTGATAAAGCTGGTTATACAGGTTGAGTACCCATTGATTAAGCTGATCCTGCATGATCTACAGGGTGTGTTCCGTACTGATGAAGCAGATCCTAATTGATCCGTATTGTCGAAGTTGTTCCAACATGATCCATGGCAGTGGGGCCCAAACTACAACCAAAACCTACTTTTATGTTGTAAAGTGCAAAGATGACATTGATCCCAACTGTATCATAAGTCTTAATCATATTGGCTTTCTGAAGACAACAAAACAATAGAAAGAAAATTTGGATTTTAGCTTCCTTCCAGGGTCCCCTGAAAAGGAAGAATCAGGGGACCCAGAGCAGGATCTCTAACCATAATACATCCCTATCCATACCTTCCCGCTTCTTGTGTGGTCCTGGCAGCCAAGAAGGTGTTGCTTTAAAATATTTTTGGACCGCAGAAGGAAACTTGAGTCATGTCTAGCAAATCTTGTGCTGGGGTGAAGGCCTGGGTGCCCACAGAAAGGGCTCTGAGTGCCACCTCTGGCACCCGCGCCATAGGTTCGCCACCACTGATCTATGGGGTGTACCCTATTGATGAAGATGGTCCTACATGATCTACACGGTGTGTATCCTATTGATGAATCTTGTCTTACATGATGTACAGCATATGTATCCTATTGATTAAGCTGGTCCTACGTGATCTACAGCAGTGGTCCCCAACCTTTTTTTGCCCAGGGACCAACTGTAAACATAAATATTCTCCAGGGGGAGATGTTCTTCTCTGGGGATGTGGTCTGGTGTCATAGTTTCATAGCCAAATATGTATATTTGCATGCCCCACCATAACTCCTTGTATGGCAAGCTTATATTGTCCCAATTCCTGAAGAAGCACTCCCCTTAAATTGTCCCTTTTCCTGCAGCATGCCCCCTTCAATGTCTTCTTTCCTGCATCATGCCTTCCACCCATGTCCCATTTCCTCTAGCTTCCCCCACTATAACAGTGCACATCTTCCACAGTTAAGATGTGCAGATAAGATAAGAATATGACAGCAAAATGACAGGGCTAGGGATTTCTCATCTCTAATTCCTGCTGTGTACTAGGCAGCTAATACAGAACCGATCTGTGTAGATGTATAAATATATGAATAGTGTATAAATGTATCAGTGCACAAATGTGTGTGCATAAGTGTAAAAATGTGTGAGCATACAAATATGTATATTTTCTGTGGGGGGAGGGGGCCCATTCTGGTCCACCTGAAATATTTACTCTTGCTGCACAGTCAGTCCCATTTATTTTTGTACCAAGTATACTAAATTAGAAGAAGCATAACTAGGGGTTCAGCACATGGGGGGCAAACCCCAACTGAGTGGGTCCCAACTGAGGAATACCTATATTACTACCATACAGTGATAAATATATCTCGCAAACCTTATTATTTATTTATTATATATAAAATATATGGTATTTAAAAATACTAAAATGAATATGCCCCTGTGTGCTGCCCCATATACATGCTTCTTTCTATTGCCCATATATAAATTATTGTCCACTAATAATGCCCCTAATATAAATAACTAGCCCTTATATTATTGATGGCAAGCCTTTTAAAGGTTTTGGTGTCCAAACTACAATAAAATTCCACATACTTATTAAAAAGTGCAAACACAAAAATTTTAGCAGTAACGGTCACAGCTTTTAATCGTATCATCATCCCCAGGACACCAATACAGTGGGAAAGTAGTAATTTAAAATTTTTAACTTCCACCTAGAATCCGCAGGAAGAATCTTGGTCATGGAACCAGAACTGGTCCTCTAGCAATTCCAAATAGTCTAGTATTTGTTGCTTAGCATTGACGAAGCGTGTCCTGAGCTATCTGGGACTACAGGAGGTGGCCTTCAAGCCTTCATGCCCGCCTGACGAAATGTGTCCTGGGGTGATGGCATGGAGGCCCACAGAGAGGGCTCTGAGTGCCACCTGTGCATAGGATCGGCCTCACTGCCTTATATATTGACCTCATATATATATTATTATATTTTGTTGCCCACTTATATAATGCCGCAAACAGTAGTGTACTGCATATACTGTACACTGTGTTCCTTATATAATGCCCCCATTAAAATACCATCCCTCTGTTATAACCTCCTTTATAAAAATACTGCCCAAATGCAATAGTCAATATACAGTCCAGGGACACCTCATCTACACTTCTGTTTCTGTTATTGAGGAGAATAGCATATTTTTTTCCAAAAAAAAGGAAAAAAAAGAAAAATGGCACTCATCTCTCATGAGTCCATAAGTGTTAAAATCTCTATTTTTTTTTATTCCAAAGTAATCAACAAATTTACCTTTTGAATACCTTGGGTTGGATTATTGGTTTGTTTTCAGTTCTCCTTTCTCCTTTTTGTGTTTTCTTTGTCCTTTTGATAAATGGAATCCCCTCTGTTTCCATCAGTTCCCCCGATACAGTGCTGACTGCGCCAAAATGAGTGTCACATTTTATTTTTGCTGCACTCATTTTGATGGGCATGTGCCCGTCAAATAGATGCGCAATAGGGTTACCCGTTCTATTAAAGGAAACCTACCATATAGAATGGCAGGGGTAAGCTGTAAGTGCCGGTACTTACTTTCGTTAGTGTTATAAACCGCGGTATCGCGGTTTTAACACTTTTTAAACTTCAGAGCAGAAGGGGTTTCGGCGCTGCGCGCGACCGTGGGCGCGCAACATCTCCACTGTTGGTGCTCGGTACTTACTGCTTACCCCTGCCATTCTAAATGGTAGGTTTCCTTTAAGGCTTGTGTGTTTTGCAAGGCCCATCTGTGATTGGACAAAGTCCCACAGCTTCTGAATTGCATTTCACGCACACGTGGCGTTCTCATTGCATACACACTGCATTTGGAAATGTAATGCAAAGGCTGCAGATTCAATCAGGTGGTCAATCAACACTGTGTTTACATCATGTTTACTTACCACAATGTAAACATAGTGTTAACGGATAATCTGATTAGAGCTCAAAACTTTACATTGCATTTTGAAACTCAGTGTGAACCCAGCTATACACCTTTTCTGCATGAAAGCTTCCATTATATATCTGAATTAGAGTCTCCTTTGGAGATAAGAATGATCCCTTAATTCTACAAATGTGTAACAAACCCCTGGCATATATATTGCACTACAAATCATACACCACCATTTGCATTTATACAGACTCATCATAAAAATAATGAATTCATAATTACATTATGCATGCACCTATATAAACACACTCATACATACTGTCACCTTTAATCTCTGCTCTGCACAGGGGGCAGAGCACACAACAGGGGCACTAACAAAGAAACAAGATCTTTTATTTTTGCAGACACTGCAGCTTTCAGCATTGCACTTCCCCTCTCCTATCTATAAATGAATCAGGGGGAAGAAATGAGCTATGGGACAAGATAACTGCACACTGAGCACATGGGATACTTATTTCTTAGATGCCCTCACCCTACAGAGGCTGCTCTGGACAAAAACATAAACTTACTGAAGAGTGGCGTAACTTGAATCTGAAGGGCCCCAGTGCAAACTCTGTGCCAGGCCCCCTGACTATAATGTATGTTTTATAGAACTAGTCTTCTCATATGGGAAAGTGACACCATAGGGGCCCCCTAAACCTCCAGGGCCCGGTTGCGATCGCACCCTCTGCACCCCCTCAAGTTACGCCCCTGTTACTGAACTAAGGATCCCAGGAGGCAGGAGATCAGCCTTCCACACACATGAGGAAAAATAGGCAAATACGTTTTCCAGGATAGGATAAGGGAAACCGCAACTCTTTTAGATACATTTTAAGGTAGCTCATTTACCATTAAGCATGACTTTAATAGCTGAGAAAATTCACATTTCATATCATCTGATGTTTAGAATGTGGAGAATCATTGCAAGCAAGACATCCATGGAATTCGGCATTGAACTGATATTTCGGGTACCTTTTATCTAAAACATCTAAATGTATACTAGTGACAAATTAGCAGTGACAAACTGTCACTACACCAAAAGCATATGGGACCAGACATACCTCCCAACATTTGTGAAAGGGAAAGAGGGACAATCCCCCTAAGCCACACCCCCAATCACTCCCTGGTCACGCCCCAAATTTTAGCCATAGTATAATAATAAAAATCATCTCAATAAAAAAAAAAAAAAAAACTATTCTCATTGGGATTTGAACTCAGAACCTGCAGTGTCCATGTACAATAATGTCACAGCGCCCCAACCGACTGAGCTATAATCTCAGTGATTAACAAGGTGTAGAATTTTGGTAACTAAGAACTATGACTACTGTTACACTGTGACACAGATTTACTGCCGTGGTATATAGAGAGGGATCTTCTCAGAGATTATTGTAATTATTGAGACTATTATTATTATTATTGAGATTATTATTATTATTGAGATGATTATTATTATTTTTTACTATTATTAATAATCATCTCCATAATAATAAAAATAATAAAATTTATAATAATAATAATAGTCTCAATAATTACAATAATAACCTCTAAGAAGATTCCTCTCTATATATCAGTGCAGTAAATTTGTTTCACAGTGTAACAGTGGCAGATAACACTTCTTAGTTACCAGAAATCCTCAGCTCTGTATCACTGGGCTTATAGCTCAGTTAGTTAAGGCTCCTGTCTGCAGTGCAGAGGGTCCCAGGTTTGAATCTCAGCCTGGCCAAAACTTTATTTAATTAAATACAGAGCTTGTGTCTGGGTAAGCCCTGGAGACCATATAAGGACAGATGGTGATCTGAAGCTGATGACGTGGTCCCTGCTCTCTCCGCTAACCCGACACTTCTCTGAAAAGGATTCCCTGCCCGATGTCTGTACAAGCCATTCTTTACTATCAGTTCTGGCTTTCAAAGTATTTACTATGCGGACACAGCAGCGGGACCTGGGGGGAAAATCCGTGACAATCTCGTAGCTGCCCGTGACGGCAGAGGCAAGAATAACTGGACTTTCCCAGCAAAATCGGGACGGTTGGGAGCTATGGACCAGAGATATAAGTTTGGGTCTTTCAACTCAGCAAAAACAAAAATTGAGAGGAAAGATTTCCCATAGCAATAAATTGAAGATACCATTAACACTCTTTTACAAATAATCATAATAAAATTAGAAATACATACACAAGGAGAGGGTTGCAAAAAATGGGACTGGCCAGACAGGGAAATCCACAGTATAGCAGTACAAGATAATACGTCATGCAATGAAAGTGCAAGTGAAAAAAAAAATCAAAAGATGATAATAATAATAATAGTTTATACAGTGCTCCACAGAGGTTGCCAAATCGGTCCCTGCCCCCATAGGTCTCACAATCTAATCGACCTACCAGTATTTTTTGGAGTGTGTGAGGAAACCAGAGGACTCAGAGTAAACCAGTCCAATCACGAAGAGAACATACAAACTCTTTGCAGATGTTGATGGGGCTATAATGAAGAAGTATACGGTACTGTAATAAATAACCTTTAGTAAATTGAACAACTGTGTAAGATGGTTCTTAGTAAATATCATTAAAGGGGTTATGTCACCAAAGCACCTGGACAGAGTTCAGCTCAGTGCATTGTAAACTATAATTTCACCATTTACATTTATTAAAAATTATGCAGCCTTACTGAGATATCCTGCTGTGAGGTGACTGCTGGCTCCCCCTGCTGGTAGCTGTATCCGTCCTGCCTGCCTTCTCCCCTGGCCGAGTCTGCGCAGAAGGAATCACTTTACATCTTTGACTGCAGATTCCTCCACTGCCTCACACTGAAGGAGGTCAGCTGACAGGAAGCAGCCAATGGGAGAGAGGGGGAGGGGCCGATTGAGCTGTGTAGCCGAGTGCAGGCTGTGATCTGCACTACATGTCTAACACCAGGCTTCTCCAGAGCAAACAGGAGCACATTAAAGGTAACTACATCCAAGAAGGAAGAGGGTCTCTCCAGAGCACAGTCTGCCCTCAACATGTTTGTAGCTCTGTCATATTACAGTGTAGCAGCCCCCCATGTAGCCACCATTAATCAAACAAGTAAAGGATCTGAGCTCTGACTTCTCCTCATCTCACACATGTCCTGCAGCCCTCCCCCTGTAAGTCAGCAACATGTGAGTGTTCATCTATTATCTAGTCATATCTAATCTATCTATCCATCTATCTCCTATCTATCCATCTATGTATCTATCTATCTCCTATCTATCCATCTATGTATCTATCTATCTCCTATCTATCCATCTATGTATCTATCTATCTCCTATCTATCCATCTATGTATGTATGTATGTATCTATCTTCTATCTATGTATCTATCTATCTATGTATCCAGGGTCGGACTGGCCCACCAGTCGTCCACTCGAGTACTGTCTTTGATGTAATGCTCGCGACGCGGCCGGTCTTTTTTGGCCGGCACGCGTCGCACTGTGACCCCAGATGCGCGGCAGAGTGATGTACTCACGCTGCTGCGCATCTTGTTCCTGTCGGTGAGTTTTATTATTTTCAACTATTGCAGAAATATATACATATATTAAAGGGGCCCCTAGAAGAAAATATATTTAAATGGGCACTAGAGGACTATATGTAATAAGGGTGGGGGCTATACAGGATAAGAGCAGTAGTAGTGTGCCCATATATGCAGGAAAGGAGTAGTAGTACTGAGCTGTACCCATATATACAGGATAGGAGTAGTAGTAGTAGTAGTAGTGTGCTGTACCCATATATACAGGATAGGAGTAGTAGTAGTGTGCCCATATATACAGGAAAGGAGTAGTAGTACTGAGCTGTGCCCCTATATACAGGAAAGGAGTAATAGTACTGTGCTGTGCCCATATATACCAGATAGGAGTAGTAGTACTGTGCTGTGCCCATATATACAGGATAGTAGTAGTAGTACTGTGCTGTGCCCATATATACAGGATAGTAGTAGTACTGTGCTGTGCCCATATATACAGGATAGGAGTAGTAGTACTGTGCTGTGCCCATATATACAGCATAGTAGTAGTAGTACTGTGCTGTGCCCATATATACAGGATAGTAGTAGTAGTACTGTGCTGTGCCCATATATACCGGATAGGAGTAGTGGTACTGTGCTGTGCCCATATATACTGAATATAAGTATTTATTAGGACTTTTATATAAAATATTCGATAAGAGCAGTAAATATTAGAAGAATAATTAAGTAGAGCATTATTTAAAACATAATAAATACGTAGGAGCACTATAAGACTATAGATGAAATGATTAATTGAAAATGATATATTATGTAATTAATTAAAGGGAATGATGTCCAATTTAATTCATTAGGTGTATCATATGATTTACTCAGGAGTGTGAATGTAATATACTGAGTAGTCGCAATGTACTATTTGATTTATGGAGAGCACAGTATGGTTTTTGTTATGGGGGTATGTTTTGGTCAGTTGTGTTGTGAGTGGTAAATATTATTTAGGAGCACAGAGTGGGACATTGTTATCCAGGTGACATTATGCTATAGTGACTGTGATATTTTTAGTTCTACAGTGTGGTGATGTGCCTCACAGAGATGAAGGTATCTGGTGGAACATTCTCCAGTGATAAGAAAAAAAAAGGGAGAAGTTGTCCTGCAGTTCAGTACCCAAAGGAGAAGACGTGTGACATGTGAGGTACTGAATCCCACTTCTAATCTGGTAACTGTAGTTATTGACTATCTAGACTATAATGTCAGTGCCCTGTCTTCTTGTGGGATGCACCCGTGTTCCATGTTTCAGATCGTGGGCACACCCTTGTCCTTCTATGTGGCGTCTATATACCCCGGCCCATATTCACCCATCCGGGCTCCTGGCTCTGCTCTGGGTCCGACGAGGCCGAACGCCTGCATCCAGACTAAGGCATTCGTGCGCCGGCTAGGCTAGTCTTAAAGGGCCAGCCTCCTCTTGATTGGCGCTGGCTAATCCGGCTGGCTCTTATAATCTGGTACCTCCCTTCACTCGCCGCCAATTCTTCTCCTAGGATCTCTATGGTTTCCATGCCAGGCTTCCCTAAGCCGTTCCTGCAGAAGTGATTGACACCCAGCGTTCCCAAACGTTCCCGTGTTGTTGCCATTCCTGTGTCCTGCTGTGCCTTCCTGGGTTCATGTCCAGTATAGTATATATATCTCACCAGTTAGTCCTCAGTATAGTATATATGTTATATTTTATGAGAAAAAATATTTATTAAAACTGTTACGGTAAAGCTGTCTATATTGCCACTAGGAGCCAATCCTAGATCATATTTCATTTTTTAAATGGGTTTGAAAAAAAGTATAGCTTAGCTGTTATTAGCTGTTATATGTATTTTATATATACGGTGACAAGGACTGAAAGGCATTTCTATAGCAGAATCTGCTGTGCTGGGGATCAGCAGGTGTAGGGACTACTTGAACACAGCAGGTGGAAGTATACTCTAAAAGCAGTGATGTAACAATGGTGGAAGGTGAATGAGAGAGGCGCCTGTAAAGCATTATAGGATTTGTGGTTAAGCTGCCGCTGTCAGTGCTGTGCATGTGCCCGCTAGGCCCCTCCCACACCTGCTTTTCTGTGACACAGCATAGATGCCGCACAAGCATCAAAATAACAAATAAAAAAGTATTTATTACTCCAGGTAACCATTATGAACCAGATTTTGAAATATTTTAACCTCTATGGGAGCTTTTTGAAGTACATAGTTTTGTGGCCTAACCCCTTTAAGTAAGAACCACAAGTACATGACATATGTCTATGCAAGTGCTGGACGTATGCAAGTCATATAGTGCATGGGAAAATGAGAAACCTCAGAGCAATATACATTATAAGGGATTATAAATGCTTACACAATGTTAGAAATGGCATATACCAGGCAGTCCCCAGATACATACAAGATAGGGTCCATAGGTTTGTTCTTAAGTTGAATTTGTATGTAAGTCGAAACTGTATATTTTATAATTGTAGTTCCAGACAAAAAATTTTTTTGCCCCAGGGACAATTGGAGTTTCAAAATTTTTTGCTGTAATTGGACCAAGGATTATCAATAAAGCTTCATTACAGACACCTTACAGCTGATCACTGCAGCCTAAGACTAAAGTAAAGCATCCAGAGAGCTTGACCAGAGGTCACAGTGGGTAGAGGGGTCCGTCTGTAACTAGGGGTCATCTGTAAGTCACGTGTCCTTAAGTAGGAGACCTCCTGTATCTACACTTTTTAAGGAACTTTAAATAAAGATAAAGCACATCAGACATATTTTCACATCTGTGCCAGTGCCTTTCTCGATCTGTGCTGCAACACCACCTCTCTCTAGCAAGGGTTAACTCTGTGTGTCTGTGATTGCCTACTCCTTTCACCTGGGGCAGGGCCTATACTCTGGATAAGTATTCACCACTCACTTTAAATTTCAGTCTGGCATCATTCACATTTGATCTGGTCATTTTTCTGATATTCTTCTGGCACCTGACCTCTGGCTTCTTACTACCCTTTGGATCTCAAATTTGTCAAAATCTGTTCCTATTACTCCACCTTTTTGTGTTTTTAATTTGTTTGTCTTATTCTGTGTACGGAGAGTTAAGGAGAGATTGTCTTCCAGTTGTCTCGGGTCATTGGGACTCATCAAGGCAATAGGCAGGAGTGAGTTTTAGGAGGCTTAGCTTAGGGCTCAAAGTCCTGTATGTCTTCCTGAATCCTAGTCCCCCTTAGGCTACATTCACACACATGTATGGGGGACGTATATACGGCCGATATACGTCCCCCATACACTCCTATGGGCTCACGGCCCTGTACAGGAGCGGTACGGTGCAGCGCACGTGCGGCACCGTACCGCTCCGTAGCACGGAAAAGATAGGACATGTCCTATCTTTTCCCGTGATACGGCGCCGTGCACTGTATCTTCCTATGGAGAGGGGCGAGCAGCGCTCATCCCCTGCTCCTCTCTGCAGCGCCGATGTATGCCCACCATACTATGGTACGGCAGGCATACATCGTGTGAATGTAGCCTTACACATTTAGAACAATTTGGATAATAACATTATAAGAGGGCTATATTAATGCTTTGTTATAGTCTTACGATAGGCCAACACAGTAAAATCAGCTAGGGGCAAGGAAGTTTTACGTTGATAGGAGGACAAACATGCTCAAAAGTTAGAATTATGATCTCCTAAGGGTCAGGGTTGGGCAAATTGCCTGTTTACCTGCACAAAAGCCCCAAGGGTGTTGATTCTTTCTGCCTTTTTCTTTCTAGTTCTTATGCTGACTCGTCTTTTAGCTAACACTCCCATTTCATCTTTGATGTGATGCAATGCAATTAGCAAATCACATAGAATTGATGGTTGGCACTGCTGTTTTATCATTGGCTAATAGAGGATGATGCAGCGTCTGTTTGCAAGAGCTGTCTGCAGCCATATTCTGGGAAGAAGGAATACATGGAAGGCTGAAACCAATTGCTGTTGGAAGTTAACCTCTACATGACCAAAGAGCACCAGGGTGTAAATTTCCACTCCATTACTGAATCTTGATATTATAGGTGCTATGTTTTTTTAATTTATCTTATCTATGATACAATGGCATTTATCTTTGGGGATGGGGTCCAGTATCCATCAGTATTGAGCTTATTGTCTAGTACTACTGAGTACTGGTGAGATTACCAAGAAATGAAGCGAGAAGCATTTTGTCAGAGCTTATATTAAATGAGGTGTATATATATTCACATTATATGTTGGTAGGCACTCTGTATTTATAGCTGAGTGCATATCATGAAATAGCATTAAGAGATTATTTAAGTGTTGACAGGTTGTTGTGAGTTAGAAAATCAATGAGAAAACTGCTGCCTTTTATAATTAGTCAGTCTGCTTGGGTGAGTGTACATTCCCATCATTAGTATGGAAAACATGTATCTTAAACCCTACAGAGTATTCTGAAATGGATGCTCTTTCTGGATGCTTTTCAAGACTGTAGACTGCTATGATTTCACTTACTGTTTATTGTACTCAGATATTTTGCACATGAATTTTGATTGGGTTTTGAATACAAATATATCAGAAAATCTACAGCAGCAACAAAAACACTGAAAGTTAAAAATTGCAAATTAATTTAGTTTTAACATTTCTTTCTATTCCATCAGGTGCATATGCATAATTTATCAACTGCAAAAGCAAAAAGTAGCAAATAAAAAGTTAATACTTTTAAATATAGTTAACACTAAAAACGCTAATAAGATTAGAGGTAGGTATATTGTTGGAGGTACAGTAAAAATAATAAGCAATATAAGTATACAATTTTAGTAATTACATTCATGCAAAAGGGATTATTTCCCAAGCAGCTCATATTGGCGAGTTATTGGTATTATAAAGTATAAGGTCTGTTTAAATGGGAACATTATATTAGCTTTTCCATCCTTATTTCAATTCACCTTTTCATACAGTGTAGCATTTAAAAAGATTATTGGAGGAATTTGAGGGTAACATGAATAGATCTTTTTATTAAAGATTTAAACTGGTCACTTAATTTAAAGTATATGATATGAAATGTACATCAAGTGTATGATGGCACATGCCTCCACACATTTTAAATATCTCTATGGTTCATGTACTTTTTTCACATCCATACAACTCTATGGGTCTTTCCTGTACAGGCGGTCCCCTACTTGAGAACACCAGACTTACAGACGCCCCTAGTTACAAATGGACCTCAAGATGTTGGCAATTTACTGTACTTTAGTTCCAGGCTTCATTGATCAGCTGTAAGAGTTCTCAAAGGTGTCTGCAATGAAGATTTATTGTTAATCCTGGTTCTGATGACAACCCAAAAGTTTTACAATCAAATTGTCATTGTGTTGAGACCAAAATTTTTTTTGCTGGCGTTACAATTATAAAATATACAGTTCCGACTTACATACAAATTTAACTTAAGAACAAACCTACAGAACGTATCTTGTACATAGCCTGGAGACTGCCTGTATTGCTATAACTCTTCAATTATGTGTGGAAACTTTTAAAAACAAAAAATAGGAAGAATGTTTATTTGTTACAGTGTTGCCTTACTGGATGGTGCATTGGGTACCATACGTGGCACCATACTATGACCCACAGATCAGTTGAAAAAAGCTGCAGTGATTTGGTGTTACTCCTTATTCAAGGCTGAAAGGAAACCTACCACCACAGTTCTACCTTTTAAGGTTGATCCAGTGGCAGATCACGAGAGGCTACTTGGAGAATGGCCTCTTTAATAAATTTGCATATTATGGGCATTAAAACCTATAAAATAGTTTGGCAACTAAAGAATTAGCCCTAAAAGGGCTGTATTACTATAGATTAGAGGGACCTGCCACCGGATATAGCTTAATAGGTAGATCCGTGGTGGTAGGTTTCCTTTAACTGGGTTTTCTGGTCACAAACATTGATGACCTGATTCTGATATCTAGTACTCCCACTGGGCAACAGAAGCAGACATCACTTTTCTCTGTGTAGTGATGGAATGGAATCACTGCAGCTTAGGTTACCATCTGCAGTTACCTGGTCTTACCAATACATGGAGAAAAGAGCTTTATTTTATATTCTCTGTTATTTTTTTATTTATTTATTTTTTACATTTTTATTGATTGTCATAGTTGTACCTATACATATACACAGAAGCATATTATATTATTTACATGCACATCATATCATCTCCAAATATGTGTAATAGCAGCTATAACAAATAGCAAATACTGTTCTTATCATCAGGATTCTGGGCTGATTGCAAGGAGGCTGATATCTATGTGGGGTTGAATGGACAATATATAGATGAATGGCAGTTAAACATCTGAGTACTGTGGTACATTTATCTATATTTGAAAGCCAAACCTATCATCATTGCGTTATCATCGTTGTCATTGTCTTGCTTTCTCTGGGCCTGAAATCCAATAGGGGAAGCTTTATCTCTGGAAAAGAACCAAGGCTGTCTGTACGGGATTGTTATGTATGAATGGTAAAAAGCGGACTGTCTACGCTTCATCATCATACATACATATTTATCACAAAAGAAAGAAGAAGTCTACCACAGCGTGGAGGCCAAGAAGTAAAGTGATGTGTCGGGGATAGCTAATCCACCATCCTTTGTACCTCTTTGTAGTGTCTGAAAGCTAATGCATGCATATTGGTCCTTCCACATCAGTGTGCAGAACAGACTACAAATCTTATGAAAAATTCTCTGTGCAATCCATATTGAGGGTTGCCTCTACCTACTTAGGAAAGTAGGTAGAGGCACATATTTAATTAGGCTTGGAATCTACTGGCAGTAGGTCCAGGTAATCCCTGACATAATCTCTCAATTGTGTCTCACCACAATACCAAGATATTTAAAGCTGGTTACAACCTATAAGGGGATCCCGCAACAAGTGCTTGTCGGGCAAAGAATATAGTGGGAGTAGGAATATATTTTTCCCAGTTGACGGTGATCCCCGAGTAGGTATCAAAAGCTCTGTTAATATCCATTTAATATCCCCTAGAAAGATTAATAAGTCATCATCAAAGAGAAAAACATGTCTCTTCTTATCCTTGCCTGGAAACACTTTAATCTCAGGAGAGGTTCTATAGCTATTGCAAACAGGAAAGGGGACAGAGGGCAGCCTTGGCTTGTCCCACTCTTGAGTGTAAATGCTGCTGAGAAACCATAGACTTAAGTGGCCTGGGTTGGGAATACAATAACTGAATTTACTGAGGCCCAAATTCCATAATGCAGTGGACTGCCCACAAAACAGGTAGACATCAAGATCATATTGAATGTTCAAGTGCATACATCTTATGTTAATACCAGTTGACCCAACTGGCATGAAGCCCATTTGGTTGTTGTGTATCAGGGAAGTAACCAAATAATTAATCTTGGATATCTCAAGTCCTTGTCCGTCTTGGGAATCAGTACTATCATGGCTTCTCGTATAGAGCCCAGGGTTGCTCCATGTATATTGGACTCTTGGAGAACTTCTAATAAGCGAGGCAGTAGCACCCCTTGTTTTTTTTTTATTCCCTAGTTAGCCAGTCCATGCTTTATGCCCTCTCATTAGGGAAGGGAGCCAGTACTGTTTCTAATTCCTCAACAGATACAGGAGCTTCCATCAAGTCCCTCTGTTCTTCACCGAGTTTAGGCAAGTCAAAATTAACTAAATAATCCTCTATTGCGGTTGGGGCACATGCACATAGCTTGGTATATGTCAATTATTAATAATTTTATATGGGAAAAACCCTTTAAAATTTTAATTCAGATGTTATAGCATTCACCAATGCTCTAATTCCTACAATACATTTTTTTCCTCTGGTAAATAGAGCAGACCTTAAAGGAAACCTACCAAGTGAAATTTGACTTGTAAGCTTCAACTACCGAGAACCAGCTCAGGGTGAGCTGGTGCCAGATCATAGTTTCGTTATTCTCCTAAACTGCTGTATTACGGTTTAAACACTTTTGTAATCTTTATATGTGAAGACCGTGTGCGCGTGACGTCACCGACTCTCTGGTACTAATTATTCAGGCGCTCGGTGCACGGTCGTGAGCGCATACCACGTGCGGCGAACTGGCTTCACATATAAAGATTACAAAAGTGTTTAACCCCTTAAGGCTCTGCGCCGTAGCTCTACGGCGCAAAGGTGCAGGGAATGTATGAAGAGGGCTCACGGGCTGAGTCCTCTTCATACAAAAGGTGGGGGTTGTTGCATATTGCAGCAAATCCCCACTGCTAATAACCGCGGTTGGTGCTTGCTATTAACCCTTTCGCTGCCGCCAGCAAGGTCGCCGGCGGCATTTAAAAGACGGCGGCTTGCGGGCGCCGCCATATTTATTACGATCGCTGCGCCCCCGAACGTCATGGGGGGGGGGGGCGGCGATCGGTTGCCATGGTAGCCTCGGGTCTTGACCTGAGGCTATCTGGCTTCTGCAGATTCGTTACAATGAACCAGTGGCTCATTGTAATGAATGAGCTGCAAAAATGCCATATATTGCAAATTACAAAGTATGCAGATTATGGTAGGGACGATCTGGACCATCATAGGTTAATGTACCCTAGTGGTCTAAGAATTAGTGAAAAAAAAAAAAAAGAAAAAAAAAAGTTTAAAAATAATTTTGTAATAAAATATTAGAAAATTCATCAATCCCCCTTTCGCTAGAACTGATATAAAACATAATAAACATTAAAAAAGACGACACATTAGATATCGCCACGTCCAAAATGCGACCGATCTATCAAAATATAAAACGGTTACGGCGCGCGGTGACTCCGAGACGGGGAAATGGCGCCCAAATGTCCGAATGCGACTTTTACACCCTTTTACATCACATAAAAAATGGTAATAAAAAAATGATTAAAAATGTTGCACAGACCTCCAAAGGTAGAACAATGTAAAAGCTTGGCTCATCTCGCAAAATACACACACTCACCAGCTCAGTGCGACAAAGTAGAAAAAGTTATTAGCTTCAGAAGATGCAATTTTTTTTTTTCTTTTTTGTAAGCATTCGTTTAATTTTTTAATTAATGTATTAAAACAACAATAAAACCTATTAAATTTGGTATCACCGCGATTATACCGAACCAAAGAATAAGGTGTAGGCATGTTATTTGAATCGAAGATGTGAAAGTCGTAAAAACTGAGCCCACAAGAACATGACGTGCGTTTTTTTTTCTATTTTTTCACATTTGGAATTTTTTTCAGCTTCTCAGTACATGGCATGTTAAAATAAATAACATTACGGGAAAGTAAAATTTGTTACGCACAAAATAGCCCTCACACAGGTCTTACACGTAAAAATGAAAAGTAGGATTTTTGAAGGTGGAGAGCGAAAATGAGTGAGAAAACACCTGCGTCCTTAAGGGGTATTAAACGCAATACAGCGGTTTAGGAGAATAACGAATAATGCTCCGGCACCAGCTCACCCTGAGCTGGTGCTCGGTATTTGAAGCTTACAAGTTGAATTTCATGTGGTAGGTTTCCTTTAAACAGACCCAATTACAGTATTTTTCAGACTACAGGCAGTCCCCGGGTTACATACAAGATAGGGTCTGTAGGTTGTTCTTAGTTGAATGTATGTAAGTCGGAACTGTATATTTATCATTGTATCAACAGCCAGAAATTATTTGGTTCTCTGTGACAATTGGATTTTAAAAGTGGGTGTCATAAGAATAGGTTACACTAATCTTCATTACAGTACACACCTGTGATACACTGTATTAGCTGATCATTGCCAGCCTGGACTAAAGTCACATAAACACAATTCCAGAGGTCCGTTTGTAACTAGGGGCGTATGTAGGCGAGTGTTCTTAAGTAGGTGACCGCCTGTATAGGGTACCATCAATAATGCTGTCTAAAATGTCTAGGTTCATATATAAGGTGCACTGATTAAGGCGCACCTGATTATAAGGATGAATGACCAGCAGGTGGCAGGACCTGTGCACAGTCGGACAGCTGTTGTCTGTCAGGATGGTTCATATATAAGGCGCACTGGACTAAAGGCGCACCTTTGATTTCTGAGAAAATCAAAGGATTTTTAGTGCGCTTATAATCCGAAAATACAGTAGGTATAACATCCTTGTGATTTAAAGGCAAGGGTTCTTTCTTTCGGTAGTGTTTTTTTCAGTACTGTTGTCTGGCTTGCTTTTTCTGCTGAAGAGTTCCACTAAATATCACCAAGTTTTTCTTATTTTTGTAATGTATTTTCACAAAAACATTATCTATCATGTCAGGCAGTTAGTGGCAAAGTTTTAGTTTTAAGTAATGGTAACTGCTATCTCAGAATGCTAGCAAAAGCATTAGATTTTCTGTACACCTGGTTTTAATGGAGACTGGATATAAAAAATGACAAGTACACAGGGACAGCTGTATGGTTTGCTGCTAGGAACTTGAGCCAAAAAATAGCATTGCATTTATCAAAAAAATATATCTGTGTGATCCAAATGGATTTTCTCTGGTTTGATAAATGCAGCCTTTTGCCATTGTTTTGTAAGCATGAGATATGTGCACATTGAACCAGTGGGCTATACATAGTATGAAATCCTTTTATTGCCATGCTCCTGAAATATCGCTACTAAATCCACACGGACAAAGAACAGAGTAAGATTCTTTTTTTGCATTAAATAATACAACATACCCTGAAAATCTCATGCTAATAAAAACTACTGTGAGCTGTAAAAATTACAGGTTTGTGTAGATCCTAAAATTATAGACATAATTCAGGAACAAAATCTCAGAAAAACAAAATAAAAGTTTTTCTCAAGCAAGGCCAATGTGATCCGTCATCGCATTGGACTTGCACTGTACTCTGACGCACAGCTGTTCAATAGATTTTTTGTTTTCAAAAGTGAAAAATCAAATGAAAGCACTAGAATGCATCCTAGTGCGCTCAGCATGTCCTGTATGAGTGTCACGGAGATGCTCTGTCTCGTCATGTGACTTGGGGTGCGACTGCATGGGGTTCATTTATTTAGCTCATTCAATCTTGCATTCGACTTTCACTCAGGTCACAAATTGATCATAAATCACCCTAGACAGTACTTACAATCCAGTTATGAACATATGCTGCCATCACTTATTGAATTAAAACTGGGACCAATAAGTATCGCATTCTACATTCGCTCTTGCCTCTCAAGCAGTCACCTTGTTAACCCACCAGTCATGCATGCTCAGAACTCTAGCAGTCACACAGCTAACCACACGTTACAAGGCTATGGATTTACCCCACTAGACATGCACGCTCAGAACTCTAGCAGTCACACAGCTAACCACACTTTACAGGGCTATGGATTTACCCCACTAGACATGCACGCTCAGAACTCTAGCAGTCACACAGCTAACCACACGTTACAAGGCTATGGATTTACCCCACTAGACAGCACGCTCAGAACTATGCAGTCCACAGCACAGACACCCAACACTACAAGGATATGGATTTACCCCACTAGACATGCACGCTCAGAACTCTAGCAGTCACACAGCTAACCACACGTTACAAGGCTATGGATTTACCCCACTAGACATGCACGCTCAGAACTCTAGCAGTCACACAGCTAACCACACTTTACAGGGCTATGGATTTGCAGAGCATATCAGAACCAACATTAAGGTAGGAAGATTTAATACAAAAAAAAATTCAGTGCCTCCAAAAATACGTTAAAAACTTTCCAAATAAAATGACACACAACAGAGCAAAGTTACAAAATTAAAAAAGGAGAAAAATAAAAGAAACATACAAATTTAAGTAAATTCTGATTCCCTGGAAGTAGGAAAAATATGGTGATACACGGGTGCCAGAGTATTATAGATTCCCCCTCTATTCTGGTCTTATGTCCATGTTTTAAAAATAATCTTATAATCTTGTTTCATGTGAATAATTGTGCATAATGTAAAATAAAAATGAGTGAAATGCTGTTATTGTTTTTATATTTTCTTTCGTTATGATTTGTTGTATTTACCTATACCTTTACTATTTTATTTACATTTTACATTTACGTATTTTTTTAATTTTTTTCAAATATTTACATTTTTAATTCAAATAAAGCAAGATTATAAGATTTTGATATTTACATAAGATATGAATATAGTATCAAAAAGTAAGTGTCAAGTTCCAGAAGAAACATTGGGGGTATTTATTAATTTGGGCGCAGGGTGGCGTTGGAAGTGTGCTACAATTTTCAGTGGGATGTATGATTTGGCGCTAAAATAAAAAGGATTACAAATGTCTCCCCATTCATGAAGGGGAAATAGAAAATATATAACTTTATAAATAAGGCACAAGAGTCACAGCATGGGAAAAGAAAGCTTTCCACCAGTTTGAAAGACAATAATAAATGCCCCCTATTTTTTTTACTAAATCCAGTAATTCATACATGTATTCCAGCCTTATTGCTTTGCTATAAAGATTCCCTTGAATTTTTAAAAGTGAACTATTCTGTATTTCTCCATGCTCTTTATCCTATATGTGTAAAATAAGGGTGACATTTTAATTATAGGGCACTTTGATGTGTCTAATTCTAGCATAGTATATTAATATAGCTTCTCTCCAGATTTTCAGCTAATTAGAAGGAATTCAATTAAGTTACTGTATATGAATTCTATACATGGCATCATATTAAATCTGCATTATGCATAATATAGCCATAATAGGGTTGGATTCATTTCAATTACATTAATAATCTGTTTTTAACTTTGTTTTTTGATACAATTGTCTATATTCATTTTGTAACCACTGTTAACTGCTGCTTACATAGATTATAGAACAGCTACGGATATGAAATTTATTTTAACTCTTGGACAACCCCTTTTACCTAATTTTTTATCATAACCTAGTTTCACGCAGTGGATGGATTAATGTGAATTTAGAGTATCATTCTCAGTTTATGCAATCTGGCCTCACTCCATTGGTGAGAAGAATGATAATATGCTGCAATAACAAGTGTAATGCTTCACTTCATTATTAAACGAATGAAATGAATGCCCCCCCCCCCCTCCTTTCTGAAAAGGAGATTTGGAATCCAAGTGGATACATTGGTTAAAGACTATGACCCTGCAAGGGTCATTGTATTGTAGATGTTTACTTAACATATTGCTCTCTCTGGATCTACATAAAGAGAAGAGTGAGAAAGGTCTAAAGGTATTAGTTTTATCTTCAGTGCAGGAAGGTCATCATCTGAAATATTGTATTTCTATACTTACGCCATCAATTTTAGTCATATCTGATTAATCATGATAGGGTACATTTATAGTTTCATCTTCAAATATATTCTTTTTTGATGTCTGTGAATGATTTTCATTGACCGCTATGATAGCCGGTTGTGATATGCAGGTGAATTAATGTGTTGAGCGATTTTATATATAACTCCACCACCTGTACAGTGTCTCCCTCATAAATTTATATACAAGGTGACTGTGAGAGATATCACATTTCTCACCAGGCGCCATCTTGTTCACTGTCTCATGAATTAGACACCATTTTGTGTAATCTGTTTAGATAAAGCATTTGTCCCTCACTCGTCTTTCTTTTCAGCTCCTGCCTAAACTAAAGGTCATGTTTTGACTAGTGGGAGCCTTCACACGAACATTTAGTGATAAGACCCTGTTTCCTTCGAGTCTAGTGTTTTTTCAGAAGAAACAATACATAGGGGCAGATTTACTTACCCGGTCCATTCGCGATCCAGCGGTGGGTTCTCCGAAGCTGATTTGTGTCTTCCGGCAATTCAGTAAGGTAGTGTGCCCGATGTCCACCAGGTATCGCTGCTGCGCTGAAGTCTGCCGAGGTCTGCTGGAGTTCACCAAGCTAGGCTGGGTGCAGATAAGTGCGTGTCAAGTGACACATTTTTTTTTTTAAATACGGCAGTTTTTCCGAATCTGTCGGGTTTTCCAACGGCCACGCCCCCCAATTTCTGTCACGTGCATGCCGGCGCCGATGCGCCACAATCTGATCGCGTGCGCCAAAAACCTGGCGCAATTCAGGGAAAAACGATAATATTCGAGAAACACGTCGGAAAAACGCGATTTGGGCCCTTAGTAAATGACCCCCATAGAGTTCATCAATATTATTTTGGGAAAAGTAGCCTAAGGAGAGGTGTTCAAAGTATATTCAAGCTAGCCTATAGCATTTCAGTGTTTGATCAACTTTTCATGCTCTTTGCAAAGCATTTCTGTTTTCCATATACGCGTCTGCCTGCTTGGAATAAAGTGTGATTTTTAGTATAGTTACGACTGGAGTGGAGTTGTGTCTGTTATGCTCTGTCATCTCAGTACTGTTATCTTATCCTCTTTCTGTAACAATTTATTTGGAAATCCCCTTAAAACTGAGAAGGGTTGTTGGAGCCCTCATGGATTTCTATTCATTGACCCTCATGGATTTCTACTCATCTTCCAGCTATACAATACCCTCTCTGGAATTTATATGCATCCATTTCTATACAACCTCCCATCATTAAATTATATAAAACATACTCCCCATACAGATTGTACATGACAGAAGAGAATCAATTGTGTGTGTGTTTTTAAGACACATATAGAATTGATTATGAGAGCACAGCAAATACTGATGTTAGGTAATCTTTACTGTAAGCCCAACAGAAAGACCTGGGATTGCCAGTGAGAAGGAGGTAAGTATTGATTTCATTATTTGTTTCTTTTGTTGGCTGGCCACAGACATGGGGCTAATGAAGTGGGGCACTGCATGTTAATTAATAAGGGTGGGCTAGTGAACCATATAGTAATAAAGCAGATATGCTGACCCTTATATTAATGAATAAGGGGGCTGTGCTACATATTCATTAATGAGGGATTGGTAATGATGTGCTTCATATTAAAGAGGGGGTGCTGGCACTGCAAATTCATTTATGAAGATGTGCTGATGGTGTACATAATTGTACAGCAACAAGGGGGTGTTGTTGCTTTACAAAAATTAGTGGGTGCCATACATAAATTAAGGACATAGTTAATATTCAGGGGAGACTATATTGTAGGTAACTGTGGTATCTTTTGGGGTGCAGTGTTGAGATGCACTGCAAGAGACTGATTACACCAGGGTGGCAAGAAATCAGCAAGAAATCAGGGACAGGAGATTATTGTTGTTGTTGTTCTATACCTGAAAGAGAAAAATTGTCCACCAGGCCAACACAGATAGTGACTAGCTGGAACTAATTTATGAAAATAATTTATGTATTTATGTAGGTAATGTCTATGTACTGGAACTAGCTTTATCCAATATGACAACTAGAATCGCATGTGTTAAAATACTTTATTGCACGATAATAGATTTAAAATACTGTAGATCATAAAAATAAAGTAGTAAATTCTTAATTTTGCCTTATTTTTCAGACCCCCCAAGGATACTTTATACCACATTACACTGCAAATCGCACATTGTAATGAATGTGTTAAACCGAGACAGCCTCCGGTCTTTGTATGACCCGAGGCTGTTGAAAATAACAGATGGATGCTCCCTGATGACATCACGAGATCGAAAATCTAGGCCAATAAGTGCTCCCTGCACTGCTCTAACAGAGTGTGCCATTTTTTTGGTGCACCTTTAACATATTGCATGTGACAAATCTCTGTCAGACTTTTCATGACAAATGTGGCGCATGGTCCGACTGAGCACTGAAATGCCCATTTCAGTGCAGAAATTTCTGTTTTGTTGAGTAGAGTGCACCAGAAATGTGTCTCGGACACCTTATAAAGGCCTTTACTGAATGTGCAAAGTAAGACAGAAAACTGATGCAAGGACTTTAGTAAATGTGGGCCACAGTGCTTTGGAACTTTCCCTGTAGAGTCAGGCAGCTCAAGGACCTGTGATGATGTCATCATCACATGATCCTCCGGGTTCTCCTCTATGCCGCAGCCAGGGATCTGGGGACAGTGAGGCGTAAATAGGTGCGGGGTATTAAATGAGGGCAGGGGGGACTTACTAGGTGCAGGGGGATTAGCTGAGGGCAGGGGGACAATCTGATGGAAGGGGGGACTAGATGAGAACAGGGGGGAAAAAGCTGGGGACAGGGGGGAACAAGCTGGGGACAGGGGGGAACTAGCTGGGGGCAGAGGGGAACTAGACCTGTGGGCAGTATTGTAGTGGTTACATTCTTGTACATAGGGAGTAGTAATATAGTAGTTACATTATTGTATCTAGGAGGCAACTGACGTTGGAATGCCGGGCATCCTCCTTGCAACACTATGGGGCAGATTTTCTTACCCGGTCCATTCGCGATCCATCGGCGCGTTCTCTGCGGTGGATTCGGGTCTTCCGGCAATTCACTAAGGCAGTTCCTCCGACGTCAACCAGGTGTCGCTGCTGCACTAAAGTCCGCCGAGGTCCGCCGGAGTACACAATGCTATACTTGGTGAAGGTAAGGTAAGTGAAGGTGAAATATTCGGGTAACACATCGGGAAAACGCGAATCGGGCCCTTAGTAGATGACCCCCTGTGTCTCAAGTATCTGTATTGGGTTCCGTGCACAAACAGGAAGTCTTAAAGGTCGGGTGAGCAGATGTATTTTTTTCTATTCTGCCAGTAATTTATATTCTTGTCCATAGGGGGCAGTATTATAGTAGTTATACTCTTGTATATAGGATGCAGTATTTTAGTAACTATACTGTTGTCCATAGGGAACAGTATTATAGTAGTTATATTCTTGTACATAGGGGCAGTAATATAGTAGTTATATTCTTGTACATAGGGGCAGTATTATAGTAGTTATATTCTTGTACATAGGGGCAGTATTATAGTATTTATATTCTTGTACATAGGGGGAAGTTTTATAGTAGTTATATTCTTGTACATAGGGGGCAGTATTATAGTAGTTATATTCTTATACATAGGGGGCAGTATTATAGCTGTTATATTCTTGTACATAGGGGGCAGTATTATAGTAGTTATTTTCTTGTATATAGGGGGCAGTATTATAGCAGTTATATTTTTGTACATAGAGGGCAGTATTATAGTAGTTATATTCTTGTGCATAGGAGGCAGTATTATAGTAGTTATATTTTTGTACATAGGTGGCAGTATTATAGTAATTTTATTCTTGTACTTAGGAGCAGTATTATAGTAGTTATATTTTTGTACATAGGGGCAGTATTATAGTAGTTATATTCTTGTACATAGGGGGCAGTATTATAGTAGTTATATTCTTGTACATAGGGGGCAGTATTATAGTAGTTATATTCTTGTACATAGGGGCAGTATTCTAGTAGTTATATTCTTGTACTTAGGAGCAGTATTATAGTAGTTATATCCTTGTACATAGGGGGCAGTATTATAGTAGCTATATTTTTCTACATAGGGGACAGTATTATAGTAGTTATACTATTTTCGCCTCTGGCAGCAAAAATCGGCCCTGTGCAGCAGGTAATAATGGATAATAATAATAATAAAGATAGTAAAAACACCCTATAACATAAAATAAATAAATTTAATTGCAGCAGTTGGGTTACTCCACATATGTGAATATATTTGAGCCATATGTGATAATTGATCTCTTTTGTACTTTAATGCTAACTGGGGGACGGGGAAGGGAGATCATGGGAGTGGAACTGGTATATGTTAGACATATATGGCAAATACTGAATGTTTTATATATTCTAAACGTCTCAGATGCTAATATATTTTTGGGTTATATTATGGCTTTTAGGAGTGGTTTAATATGACAGTGTTGCTCTCAAATCAGAAAAGGTTGTTAGCACCTGCAGTACAGGGTCTTATGTAGAGGACAGAAATACTTGGTAGCTAGGTGAGATGCTCTTATGTTCTTAACCTAGTTTTGTAGAAAAAACTGTGGATGATAAGAAGTAGAGCACACTGATTAATAATGACTGAAATAGAATGAGTGATACATGCACTGTAAAATGAATTGTAAATTAAAGGACTATGCTAAAATATATACCCCGCTCATACAATGACAGCTTCTTTGTGCCAAAACCTTTTAAAGTAGGGAAAGTGGAACACACAAGTACTCACTTAATATGAAATGCCCAGCAGAAAAGATGTAGGCAGCTGAATGTTCTCTGAAGTAAATAGTTATTTACAGCTTTAAGAAAGCCAACTGTGCTCTATGATTTACTTTCTATTTATAATTCCCTATATAATAACTATGCAGGCTTCCCTTTTCACACTATTTGTATGGGGAGAGCTTTGCATGTAGATAAAAAATTGAACCTGGCTCCATTTCATTATAATTTAAGCTAGTGCTGACCAGATTATCTCTTGAGTGAAATGTCATTCCGTAAGGGCTAAAGATGTTACACAAAAGAACCTTGATGGCTCGCCAAATGGAAAGAAAATGTACAATCCTGCAGTAGCTTGTCTGCCAAAACACATTGGCATGTTTAGAGTGGTTCGGAGCATACCTGGAGAATCACACTACTGAAAAATCACATTTTATTTAATAAATTTATACATTGTTATTTATTAATTGTTGTTAGGGGACCATATAAAAATGTTTGGAACCTTTTTTTGACAAGGCTATGTTCACATCTGCATCAGAGATTTGTTATGTGATGTGTTATGATTCTGTCATAAACAAAGACTAAGTGCAGTTACCTATGTAGTCAAGCAATAAATAATTCAGCAATTTGCCAAAAAGGTGCTTATTGCTTGCCGTGTTTAAATTCATTGCTTCCATTTAACTCAATAAAACATGTGCGAACAGTTACCTTGTCACGGACGTACCCGCTATCCTCGGTACGGATCCCGGCTACACATGTGCCCTTCCATGTGGGATGGTGTCCCCCCGGCCCATACTCACTTCTACTGACTCCTGGTTCTACTCCGGTCCGGTCTAGGCCACACTCCTGCTGCCTGACTAGGCTGCACGCACCAGTTTTTTAAGATTTAAAGGGCCTGCGTCCTCCTGATCGGCACTGGCTAATCCAGCTCGCCCTTACAATCCGGCACCTCCCTTCCTTCCTGGCCCGGATCTTCAGCATTCTACAAGGAACTTCCAAGGTTTCCACACCTCGCTTCCCACAGCGGTTCCTGCTGAAGAAGAAAGCCCGTCAGCGTTTCAAGACGCTCCTGTCCTCCGTGTTTCCAGACCCCTCCGTATTCCCTGTATCTTCCAGCGTTTCCCGATGCCTCCGTGTTCCCTGTGTTCCTCCAGCGTTTCCAGATGTCTCCATGTTTCCTGTCTCCGGCGTTCCCAGACGCTCTTCTCCAAGGACTTCTCTGTTCCTGTCCGCCTAGGTCCTGTGCCAGCTCCTGCCTGCTTGCCTGCTGTGAGTTCCAGATCATCCTTCCAGGCCGCACTCCTGCTGTCACCCCAGGCTCGGACTGTGTCCTGCTACTCTCTGTTTCCCTGGATGCCACCGCGGGCCTAGTCGCACCCGTGGAACGACCTGGTGGCACCCCGCTGCAGCAAGACCATCCCGCTTTGGGGTGGGCTCACGTGAAGACCAGGTGCCACTTAGACTCCAGTCCCGGGTTGCGGCTAGCACCATCATCATCTCCCGCAGTGGTCCAGAGGGTTCACTGGTCCACAGACTCCTCCTTCCGGACTCTTCCCATAGAGACTTTTAGTTCTGTTGTCTGTGGACCGTTAAAAACCTTTTAGCTCCCCTATCTAGTGGATGCAAACAATCAGTGTTCTTCTGTAACACTGTAACACTGAAGCTTGGATCTCTAGAAATCTTATAAAATTTTAAGCACTCAAAAATAAAATGATTTTGAAAGTTGGAATTTCAATTGAACCCATTAATAAAAAAGGACTTCAATACCATACAGTATTTATAGTTTTGGTATATGTAGTGGTTTTATTTTTGGTCAGCTGCCAAAAATAATCTTTGAATTTAAATGTATGATACTTAACTTTTTCAAATCAGCAAATTCTTTTCAAAAATAGTCAAAAAACAGAAATACTGGAGCAATGTGGGAACCATGAGCCAAAGTGTGATAGGTTTGTGTTTTATTTTTCCAGGAATACATCTCTAATGACTTGTGGAAAATTTGTGTAATTGCAATTGTTAATGGGGATTCCATATTAATTGTAATAATGACCTTTAGACATATGGAGTGAGAAAACTGCGATCTGCCGGGCGGTGCATACTATGATGCGGCCGCTGGTGATGTTATATTATGCAGCCGCCGGCAGATTGTATGGATGCATCTCTGCCGGCTGTTATAGCAGAAAGAAGACAGAAGAGGACCTGCGACGAGCATCGGGAAGCCACAACGAGCATCAGGGACACGCGGGCTGGCTGTATACTTAAGGGGGCTGGCTGGTTATATACTACTTGGGGCTGGCTGTATACTACAGGGGGCAGGCTATATACTACTGAGGTCTGGCAGGTTATATACTATTGAGGGCTGGCTGACTATATATACTACAGGGGCTTGCAGGCTATACACTACTGGGGCTGGCAGGCTATATACTACTGGAGGTTGGCAGGCTATATACTACAGGGGGCTGGCTATATACTACAGGGGGCTGGCAGGTTATATACTACAAGGGGCTTGCTGGCTATATACTGGGAGGCTGTGACCAGTGTATTTCCCACCCTTGGCTTATACACGAGTCAATAGGTTTTCCCAGTTCTTGGTGGTAAAATTAGGGGCCTTGGCTTATACTCGAGTATATATGGTATGTGTGATAAATGTTAAATCACATTTGAGTTAATTAATATACAGTCCACTTTATCAGTAAGTTTAGAAAATTGAAAACGAAGTGAAATATTTTCCTAAATTCTTTGGATGTCCTTGTGACCAAAAGTAAAGATAGTTGTGTGTGCTGCTACTATAGTGGTCTGTGACCAATGTCAATTTTCTCCGTCTTTAGGCTTGAAATGTGTTTCAGATGTTCTGGAATAAATACGCGTTTTATCATCTGTCTGATACATGTATATCACTGAATGGAACAACTGTCTACAGGAAAAGCCAAGTCTTTGTCATAGTCAGTTTTAGGGGGTAATTGGGGGTAATCTGCTTGTATTTTTAAGGTATGCATTAGGAGCTGTCACATCATATGTACAGAAAAAAGTATAAGCTGACAGAGTATAAGCCAAGGCCCCTAATTTTACCACCAAGAACTGGGAAAACCTATTGACTCGAGTAGTATAAGCAAGGGGGGGAAATACACTGGTCACAGCCTCCCAGTATATAGCCAGCAAGCCCCTTGTAGTATATAACCTGCCAGCCCCTGTAGTAGTATATAGCCAGCCCCCTGTAGTATATAGCCTGCCAACCTCCAGTAGTATATAGCCTGCCAGCCCCCAGTAGTGTGATAGCCTGCAAGCCCCTGTAGTATATATAGTCAGCCAGCCCTCAATAGTATATAACCTGCCAGACCTCAGTAGTATATAGCCTGCCCCCTGTAGTATACAGCCAGCCCCAAGTAGTATATAACCAGCCAGCCCCCTTAAGTATACAGCCAGCCGCGTGTCCCTGATGTCGTTGTGGCTTCCCGATGCTCGTCGCAGGTCCTCTTCTTTCTTTCTGGTATAACAGCCGGCAGAGATGCATCCATACAATCTGCCGGCGGCTGCATAATATAACATCACCAGCGGCCGCATCATAGTATGCACGCCCGGCAGATCGCAGTTTCTCACTCCATATGTCAAAGGTCATTTTACAATTAATATGGAACCCCATTAACATTGCCATTACAAAATTTTCCACAAGTCATTAGAGATGTATTCCTGGAAAATAAAACACAAACTATCACACTTTGGCTCATGGTTCCCACATTGCTCCAGTTATTCTGTTTTTTGACTATTTTGAAAGAATTTGCTGATTTGAAAAAGTTAAGTATCATACATAAATTCAAAGATTATTTGGCAGCTGACCAAAAAAAAACCACTACATATACCAAAACTATAAATACTGTATGGTATTGAAGTCCTTTTTATTATGGGTTCAATTGAAATTCCAACTTTCAAAATCATTTTATTTTTGAGTGCTTTAAAATTTTATAAGATTTCTAGAGATCCAAGTTCAGTGTTACAGTGTTACAGAAGAAAACATGATTGTTGCATCCACTAGATAGGGGAGCTAAAAGGTTTTAACGGTCCACAGACAACAGAACTAAAAGTCTCTATGGGAAGAGTCCGGAAGGAGGAGTCTGTGGACCAGTGAACCCTCTGGACCACTGCGGGAGATGATGAGGTTGCTAGCCGCAACCGGGACTGGAGTCTAAGTGGCACCTGGTCTTCAGTGAGCCCACCCCAAAGCGGGATGGTCTGCTGCAGGGGTGCCACCAGGTCGTTCCACGGGTGCGACTAGGCCCGCGGTGGCATCCAGGAAACAGGAGTAGCAGGACACAGTCCGAGCCTGGGGTGACAGCAGGAGTGCGGCCTGGAAGGATGATCTGGAACTCACAGCAGGCAAGCAGCAGGAGCTGGCACAGGACCTAGGCGGACAGAACGGAGAAGTCCTTGGAGAAGAGCGTCTGGGAACGCCGGAGACAGGAAACATGAAGACATCTGGAAACGCTGAGGAACCAGGGAACACGGAGGCATCGGGAAACGCTGGAAGTGGAGGGATGGCGGGAATACGGAGGGGTCTGGAAACACGGAGGACAGGAGCGTCTTGAACGCTGACGGGCTTTCTCTTCAGCAGGAACCGCTGTGGGGAAGCGAGGTGGGAAACCTTGGAAGTTCCTTGTAGAATGCTGAAGATCCGGGCCAGGAAGGAAGGGAGGTGCCGGATTGTAAGGGCGAGCTGGATTAGCCATGCCGATCAGGAGGACGCAGCCCTTTAAATCTTAAAAACTGGTGCGTGCAGCCTAGTCAGGCAGCAGGAGTGTGGCCTAGACCGGACCGAGTAGAACCAGGAGTCAGTAGAAGTGAGTATGGGCCGGGGGGACACCATCCCACATGGAAGGGCACATGTGTAGCCGGGATCCGTACCGAGGATAGCGCGTACGTCCGTGACAAGGTAACTGCTCGCACATGTTTATTGAGTTAAATGGAAGCAATGAATTTAAAAACGGCAAGCAATAAGCACCTTTTTGGCAAATTGCTGAATTATTTATTGCTTGACTACATAGGTAATGCACTTAGTCGTTTATGACAGAATCATAAACATCACATAACAAATCTCTGATGCAGATGTGAACAGCTTGTCAAAAAAAGGTTCCAAACATTTTTATATGGTCCCTAACAACAATTAATAAATAAAAGTGATAAATTTATTAAATAAATGTGATTTTTCAGTAGTGTGATTCTCCAGGTATGCCGAACCACTCTAACATGCCAATTGTGTTTTGCAGCACAGCTACTGCAGGATTGTACATTTTTTTCCATTTGGCGAGCCATCAAGGTTCTTTGTTGTAACATCTTTGCCTTACGGAATGACATTTCACTCAGAGATATCTGGTCAGCACTAGCTTAAATTATAATGAAATGGACCAGGTTAATTTTTATCTACATGCAAAGCTCTCCCCATACAATAGGTGAAAAGGGAAGCCTGCATAGTTTATTATATAGGGAATTTAAATAGAAAGTAATCATAGAGCACAAGTTGGCTTCTTAAGCTGTAAATAACTATTTACTTCAGAGACATTCAGTGCCACATCTTTTGCTGGGCATTTCATATTAAGTGAGTACTTGTGTGTTCCACTTTCCCTTTTAAAGTTTTGGACAAAGAAGCTGTCATTGTTGAGCGGGGTATATATTTTAGCATAGTCCTTATTTACAATTCTTTTACAGTGCATGTATACTCATTCTATTTCAGTCATTATTACTCAGTGTGCTCTACTTCTTATCATCCACAGTTTTTTTCTACAAAACTAGGTTAAAGACATAAGAGCATCTCACCTAGCTACCAAGTATTTCTGTCCTCTACATAAGACCGTACTGCAGGTGCTAACAACCTTTTCTGATTTGAGGAGCAACACTGTCAATTAAACCACCCTAAAAGCCATAATATAACCCAAAATATATGCATCTGAGACTTAGAATATATAAAACATTCAGTATTTGCCATTATGTCTAACATTTACCAGTTCCACTCCCATGATCTCCCTTCCCCGTCCCCCAGTTAGCATTAGAGTACAAAAGAGATCATTATCACATATGGCTCAAATATATTCACATATGTGGAGTAACCCAACTGCTGCAATTAATTGTATTTATTTTATGTTATAGGGTGTTTTACTATCTTTTTATTATATACATTATTACCTGCTGCACAGGGCGATTTTTGCTGCCAGAGGCGAAAGAAGTATAAACTACTATAATACTGTCCCCTATGTAGAAAAATATAGCTACTATAATACTGCCCCTATGGACAAGGATTAAAACTACTATAATATGCTCTAAGTACAAGATAATACTAGAATACTGCCCATATGTACAAGAATAGAACTACTAAATAATCTGCCCCCTATGTACAAGAATTAACTACGTAATACTGCCCCAGTACAAGAATAAAACTATAATACTGCCCCTGTAGTACAAAAAATGATAACTACTAATACTGCTCCTAAGTGACAAGAATAAAATTACATAATACTGCCACCTATGTACAAAAATAAAATACTATAATACTGCCTCCTATGCACAAGAATATAACTACTATAATACTGCCCTCTATGTACAAAATATAACTGCATAATACTGCCCCCCTATATACAAGAAATAACACTTAATACCCAATACAAGAAATAACATAATACTGCCCCCTATGTAAAGAAATATAAACTACTGAATAACTGCCCCCTAGTACAAGAATATATACTATAAAACTTCCCTATGTACAAGAAATAGATACTATAATACTGCCCTAGGTACAAGAAGATAACTACTATAATACTGCCCTATGTACAGAAATATAACTCTGCTGCTGCTGCTACTGATGCCACCAACACACTATATCATTGTGCCACTCTGCGGGCTCCTGCTGCTACTGTTGCCATCTTCACACTATATCATTGTGCCACTCTGCAGGCTCCTGCTGCTTCTGATGCCACCTTCACACTATATCATTGTGCCACTCTGCGGGATCCTGCTGCTACTGATGACACCTTCACACTATATCATTGTGCCACTCTGCAGGCTCCTGCTGCTTCTGATGCCATCTTCACACTATATCATTGTGCCACTCTGCGGGATCCTGCTGCTGCTGCTACTGATGCCACCAACGCACTATATCATTGTGCCACTCTGCAGACTCCTGCTGCTGCTGCTACTGATGCAACCAACGCACTATAACATTGTGCCACTCTGCAGACTCCTGCTGCTGCTGCTGCTACTGATGCCACCAACGCACTATATCATTGTGCCACTCTGCAGGCTCCTGTTGCTTCTGATGCCATCTTCACACTATATCATTGTGCCACTCTGCCGCTCTTGCTGCTTCTGTTGCCACCTTCACACTTTAACATTGTGCCACTCTGCGGGCTCCTGCTGCTGCTGCTACTGATGCCACAAACGCACTATATCACTGTGCCACTCTGCAGGCTCCTGCTGCTTCTGATGCCACCTTCACACTATATCATTGTGCCACTCTGCGGGCTCCTGGTGCTTCTAATGCCATCTTCGCACTATATCATTGTGCCACTCTGCCGCTCTTGCTGCTTCTGATGCCACCTTCACACTATATCATTGTGCCACTCAGTGTAAAAAGAGTGCACTCTTTGATGTTGTAGTGGGATCTTGGCCCTCAGCTCAGTCCTTTCAAGCTGGCACAGATGTTACCTTGTCAGGCTGCATTCCCGCTTCGCTTATTTGGGGAAGTTGGCCTATGTAAGTGCACATGGAAGTGAAGAGTGAAGCGATTCTAAGAGCGGCGGCTGTCATGTGCGTGTCATACTAAAACACAGCATTGTTTGAAGACCAAACTACGCTCCCTATGCATATTTAAGCATGGCACAACTTTCTACAACACCCTACAGGCTCTCTGCAGCCAGGAAATGCCTGTTTTTTAACGTGATTCATTTTGATTCCATTCGGGTCGAATCAAATTTTTCGAAAAATTCGGCGAATCGGGGCGAAACGAATTTTAATAAATTTGCCCATTTCTAGTTGTACTATGTGTTTTCATCCAGAATATGTAGACT
Source organism: Engystomops pustulosus (assembly GCA_019512145.1). Classification (NCBI taxonomy): domain Eukaryota; kingdom Metazoa; phylum Chordata; class Amphibia; order Anura; family Leptodactylidae; genus Engystomops; species Engystomops pustulosus. The sequence goes on from CM033644.1 coordinate 80,680,584, forward strand.
GTGCAAAGACATGATTATGAAAACTACGGAATATATCACGAGTGGAAAAGTGTCATCCTCAGTTATTGCACTTTATTTAGAAGTGAAACTTGCAAAGAAAATATGAATAATTCTAAATAGTAAAGGCTGTAGATGAGTTTAATGGATCAACCGGTGAGAAACTTACCTGGGCATGGAATTCCTTGATAAATATTATCATAGTATTAGTTTAAGATATTAAAGTAAATCAGTAATTGGGGAACTGCATTCAGAGAGGACAAACAAGACAATGGGGGTCATTTACTAAGGGCCCGATTCGCGTTTTCTCGACGTGTTACCCGAATATTTCCGATTTGCGCCGATTTTCCCTGTATTGCTCCGGGTTTTTGGCGCACTTGATTGGATTGTGGCGCATCGGCGCCGGCATGCAGAAATCGGGGGCGTGGCCGAACAAAAACTGGACGGATTCGTAAAAAACGCCGCATTTTTAAAAAAAAGTGTCGCGGGACACGCGCTTACCTTCACTCAGCCTGGCTCGATGCACTCAAGTGCGTTCCAATGCTCTTCAGCGCAGTAGCGACATCTGGTGGACGTCGAAGGAACTGCCTTAGTGAATCGCCGGAAGACCAGAATCCACCGCAGAGAATGCACCGCTGGATCGCGAATGGGCCGGGTAAGTAAATCTGTCCCAATGAGCCCCAAACACCATGGCTCTCAAATTGCCCTGCTTGCTTGCCTCTGCATATCCTGTGTGATTCAGGACAACTAAAAGACAGTCTGTCCCTACGCCAAAGTAAAAGCATGGTACACAGTGACAAACATCACAACAAATAAATGAGGTTTCCAAAGCCATATATCACAACAGAGAGGGATTGCAGCACAGAATCACTAGACAAAAGGGAGTACAAAGAAAACAAGCCAAAGTCAAAATCACAAAAGAGCAAGATACAAATCACTAGAAACATGAGGAGCTGATAAGCTACAAGTTTAACCAGCACAGGATGAAGATTGGTCAGGAAGGGTATGTGATCTCAAAGCCCTGGAGCCCATGTTGATTAGGTCAGAGCGCAGAGATTCAGACAGCACAGAGGAGTGTGGAGCTGTCAATCATCAAGCATTATCTACTGCTGGAACAAGCCAGACTGCTGGAGACAAACAGGTGTGGTGCTGAATCAATCAATCAAAGCAGCACAGCAAGTAAACTCATGTTCACACTACGGAAAAAGGGGCACAGAGAAAATCTGCATCTCCTCAGTCAACAGCTTGGTCTGAGGAAGACGCTGGCACAGTTGTTACAAAATCTGTCTCCATTCCAAATATGTAAAGGAATGGATCAAGAGCTTATTCTTAGTGGTAAATTAAGATGGAATGGCTGTAATTTATACATTCCAATAAAATAGTAATGGATTTATAAAGCTATAGTGACCAAAAAATAAAAAAGTTGACATTAACGGAAAAAACATGCATGGCAAGCGGAAAACAGGTGCAGAGATAAGGAGTTAATCAACAGATCCTATTAAATTTGAAAGATTTTTGTTTGCCTAATCCGCGGTCACACGTTCTGCTAGCGTTGCGTTCATAAAGCGACGCTAGCGCACAGAGGGCAGGCTTCGGCCTGATTGCTTATGCGTTTCCAGGGAAACACATGTGATCGATAACCGATCGCAAGCATTTCTCTTGAAACCCGTATTAGATCGCGCCAAGGCCCGCCCCCTGTGCACTAGCATTGCTTTATGAATGCAATGCTAGTGGAACATGTGACCACGGCCTTAGAAGACACCACTAAAGCCAGTGATTGGCTGCAATGGTGACAGTCTCCTAACAGCAAGTCATCTGTCAACAGTCAACCAACAACAGTCCAAAAGAAATGCAGGAGCCAGCGATGGGTCAAGACAAGTAGGTTTACCTTACCTTAGTTGTTGTAAAACACAAAAGTTTATTAATAGGCTAGACAGAGTGAAAAGTTTCAGTATACTCACTGGCAGCTTAGTAATAATGTACTCTGGATATGTATGTTTTTTAAAGGTCTGAACTTTTTAGGTAATAGAATTCAGCTAACTGTACTAAAGTAAGTTCTAATCTGCTTGAAATACAGTCTCCACTGTTCGCTTTAGATGGAAAAATAGCAAGACAAAGCAATGATCTATGGTCTGGGAAAAGAAAAGATTTAGCTAATCGGCACATTCAGCTGCATTTTTGATAATCAGTTTCCTTGAAAGGTGATACATTGTAAGTATGTGGAATACCTGCAAAACATTATAGTCAATTTTACTAGGGATATCTTGTAGCAAATATAATATGCAATGCAAAACATTGTGCCTTCTGGGAATACATAGATAAAAACATTATTATAAAATGACAAGAAGTCACTAGAATAAATCCTTTAGATGTTACAACTTCCAAACTGCAATGCAATGCTTTTTCTGAATAGTTTTCGAAATCCAGACTTCTAAATGCCTTTTAATGCTGCTCCTGCAGTACATTATCACTGAGACAGCCAAATATATTCTATACATTTCTGCTTTTCACCAGTCACAAACACAAGTATTTTCTACAGGAAGCAACTTACCAGATCTTTTAATTCAATGCCAACAGAAGCTTTCTAAGGAAGTCAATTTACATTGATGGAATGTTTTTAAACACATTTCTTACTTGCCTACTTGAAGTTTAAAATTCAATAGAGAACAAGGTCAATGAAGTCTTTTATTCCTCCATGTTTGCACCAATTGTACTCCAACAGCAATATTTCACCTTGAAAGATAGCAAAGTGCTTTTGATTAAGATGTTGTTATACAATGCTGTTGCTATGTTCTGAACAAGAGTGCTGTTATAATAAACCGTAACAGTGTTTGCTGTAGCAGATCCATATATTTGAGCTACACAAAATAAGTCAGGTTGTGTGGGACCTAATCATGTAGGCAAACAAAAGCCCTTCTTTCTGAGTCTTGTATAGTTGTTTGATTGTTTGAAGTGGGAAAAAAGGTTTTTCTAGCATAAAATGCTTCCAGTCACATCTCATTTGATTCACATGATTCAGGAATACATTTAAGAAATGGGCTCATAGAACCTTCCTTCAAAGTTTGTGTTTTAATATAAATGACATCTTTGTATCTCTTTGCAGTCCTCTTTCAGCTCTTATTTGAAAACCTTGCTGCTCTCCTCCTGCATGGAGCTTCTATTTTATCTGACATGTTAGTGAGCTTCTGCCTTCCTCGAACGATGGAATTAAAGGACATCTACCAGACATCTCCCCAGCTCGTCGCCAATAACCTTCTTTTTCTATCATTTAGAAGTGCCACTTTCCCTAAAAATAACACTTTTTAAACTATATAAATGCCCCTGTTAAGTAAAATATACATGCCTCTAGGTCGATTGGCCGCCTACACTATGCTAAGACATCCAGTGACATCAACGGCTCTCCCTGGCCATTCTTCGCGATCCTAGAAGAATGTAGTGAGATAATGCTATGATTGTGCATGGCATAAGAATAGCAGAGGGAGAACTGGTGAAGTCACCATCTCTTTTAACATAGTGTAGGCGTGCTAATCGTCCGAGGGGCATGTAGAAATTACTTATTGGTGGAGCCATCAGGCTTATTTGCGTAGTATTGAAAGCTTTATTTCTATGAAATCTGGCACTTTTAAAAGACAGAAAAAGAAGTTTATCGGCGATGGGGACTGGACGGGGCATTTACCATCAGGTAATCTGATGCTGATGTCCTTAACGTAAACATTTCAGACTGGAAAGCAGATTAGGAAGGTTGGAGGGAGTAAGAGAGCTGCAAAGTCAGCGGAGAAGGAGGTTGTTTTCTTTAATAAGTATCTGTTACAGAGTTTCACTTGATGTTCACTTGTACCATTGAAAGTTAAAAGTTTAAAAAGTTTAAATGTGTTTAAAAGTTCGCTAATATTTAACTGATATGGTCTTTCAGTTTTAAACTGGAAGTTCAAGGGGTTATATGGTCCCTGAAGCCAGAAATGTGTGGATTTACTTATTTTTACACTACAGCACCTTTTCATTCATGCAGGCCAGGACCAAGCAACCAAGATGGCCACGGTGCTCCATATTGGCACTTCAATTGCCATGACACTCAGCTCCCACGAAGCAGAGAGTGATATAATGTATTTGCTTGTTATAATCATAAACAATTAAACAATTTAATAAAAAAATAGAACTGAATGCCACATAAAATAAGAGTGTTGAAATTTGTAACAGTTACTTTGAAATCACTGCAAAAAAGAGATTAACCCCTTCCCGCTCAGCGGCAGCAGTGACTTAGCGCTCAGCGGCGGATATATGTATGATGCCAGCATTTGAAAATGGGTTGGCTATATAGGGGGTTTTGATACTAAATATGTAAAATTCAATTCAAAACGGTATTTATCCCCAAAATGGTCAATTCTGAAAATAAAGAAAATCGATATTCGATTTGTAAGCTACGTGACGTCAAAATAAACTATCCAGACATTTCAAAAATTATGAAAATGTAAAGTAGACATATGGGAAATGTTTAACCCAAACTTAGTGCGTCCTATAGTTTAGTCAGGGTGAATTCCCCCCTAACCTCTAATCAAATACCCTACAATAAGGGGAACTCAAGAAAGATATATTTAAAAACCTTATAAATTTTTATTTCATATAATTAAAACTCATACAAACATTAATTTAGACAATAGCTAAAAAATGGTCCCAAGGTAACAGGGGAGACTTCAGCAGCACATCTATAGCAAGCTAGATGATGATTTTGTACAGTACATCAGATAAAACACATCTTTTTCTATAATAGGTAGTATACAGGTTATTACCTTGCTGTGGCTGTTTGTCTGCCCCGCGCCCCCACGTGCGTTTCACCTAATGCTTCCTCAGGAGGCGTGTTTAACTAGGAGGTATGTCCAGTTATTTAAGGTCCCGGGTATCTAACATGTGATTTCTAGGGAGGCTATGATAGGTGGAAATGTATGTCAGTAATCTACTTGATTGAGTCACCTGCTGTACGGCGCATGCCCTCCTGCTGCTTCCGCCTGTAGCAAGATGGCGACGTCCCTCTTCCGGCCACCGCCGCGCCTGCGCAGTCCCGAGACGGAGAGACAATCAATCTCCCCTGTCCGGGCATGCGCGTGCGCACAAGTATTTGCCGGAGGAAGCCGTCACCAGCGGAATTAGTGGTTGAGATGCGCTCACAGGTGAAAATAAAGAGAACGGAGGGGATAAAGAGAAAGATTATTTTTAGTATATATGAATCTTGTTAAGGCTGTTTCTCTAAGTACTAGTCCTATTCAACTTGATAGTGTAAAAAGCGGTGCTAGAAGTGGAAAAAATAAATAGATACAACGAAGAGTGTGTGTACGGTGGTATTCTACAGATATTCTATGTGTGAATAATGAGAATCATCCCTTTAGTATATATAAAACTTATTTACGTTTTTTCTATACGTGCTGGTCCTATTCCACTTAATAGTGTTAACAATGGTGCTGTAAGTGAAAGGAATAACAATACTAATAATAAAAATACTTAAAGTGTATGTGTGGTGATATTCTAGGAATATCTTCCATCAAATCTTCTTTGATCTTCTCAAATTAGCCTAAAAATGTGAAGTTACTAATCTCCCTCAGTGTCCCATAACATTATGTGTTGGAAGTAGGGAAAGTGAATACTCCTATTGTGCCAGACAAATTAAGTGTAAAAATCCTTGTTCCACTATCCTAAGTGATGCAAACAACAGTCCTATTTACCCTTAGTTTAGTTGCTAGTGGTTGTGCCATCCAAGCCCTGGATATCCCCGTTATAGTGCTGTGCCTGGGGGTTGTGCCAATAGTGTAGGTGTCATGACGCAAATTAATGATATACATAATTATACAGTATAGTTTATTGCTATTGCAAAGAATGGCACCTAATAAATTTAGTATTAGAAGGGACTCTCAATTTTCGAATACACTAGAGTCTTTTTTTAACTGATGCGAATTCAATGAATTAAACATTCAACAGGATACATATAATTCTTTGTACATATACATATGGAACAACTACATACATATGATTGATGGATCATCTCGTCCCTGGTAGCGATCCACCTCCCCTTCCTGTGATTTCTCTCCTTGCCTTTGGATTTCCTACCCGGGCGCACAACATGTTCATAGTAACTCTGTCATTGAATTAATTTTGTTTGTTCATCTTAGTTCGTCTTCTTTTTTTCTTATGGTATAGGGCTTCAATCTCATCATGATCTTCCACCAACAAGCCCCACCTCTTCTGGTAAGTACTGTCCCCCATGACCAACTGGACATTTCATAGAACTGGAATCAAAGAAACCATAATTAAGACCATATATATATACAACACAGGAAAGTGTTGTCATAAAAAGGATCCAAAACTTAGCGATTCATTTAATCCTGAAGGTGCCATTGTGCCTAATTTAAAAATCCATTTGCATTCAATTTGTGCCAATTTTTTCATCAGATCTCCCCCCCGCACACCCAAGTGTACCTTATCAATGCCTCTGAAGACTAGTCCCTTGGAATTGCATTGGTGATGTAGTTTGAAATGTCTTGGTAAACATCCCCATCTTGGGCCTTTCGTTCCGAAAGGATTGTCCTTTTCCGGGATATAATGACTGTGGACCATATGGGAAATTTTATTCAGCAATTTATTTAGGTGGTAAATCTATCTGATTTTGAATTTCGAAAATGGCAAATTTTTCAAAAAAAGGCATTGTTTTTTCTTTTTTTTTGTAAATAAATGCAAAACTTATCATCCAACATTTACCACTAAAATGAAGCACAACATGTGGGGAAAAAACAATCTCAGAATCGCTTTGATAAGTAACAGTGTTCAAAAGTTATAACCATATAAAGCGACGCAAGTCATAATCCAAAAAATGGGACTGAGCCTTAAGCTACAAAATAGCTGCGTCCTTAAGGGGTTAAAGACCATTGGTATTACAGTGGTGTTGCAACAGGGAACGGAATAGGTGAGCACAACTTTCTGTTTTATTACTTGTTCTGTAATGCAGCAGTAACTGTTCAGTTCTTCTGCAATGCCAAAATTGTGTATAGCATAGTAACTATGGAATTCAATTTTATTTTGTATAGAAGACCAGCCTAAGGGCTACATGTATCTAAAGCTGGCCACGGGCCAAAAGTTATTTATCCCCCAATTTATTTTCCAGTTACTGTATCCTAGGTTTACCAGGGATCTGATCAGGAAGTTTCCCAGATTAAAGATTCTTATTCTACCAGCAATGTAGAGGAACTAAATTTTTCTGGTGTCTGTGAACAGCTTCTCCATGATGGTATGTCTCTCTTCAGACGCAGTAATAGCTCTTAACAAAAAGGTCAAGGACCTAAAACAAATCAAGTCAAAATCTTTCTATTAGATAGCAATAATCATGGGATTTAGATCATCAGCTGTGGAAAGAAATTTGTTGAACAAAATTGTATGACAAAAAAATTGATTTCTTTTAAGGTGAAATAATCAGATAGGGGGTTATTTATCATATGTCAAATGATGTATATATCCTGTATAGCCTTTATCTCAACCCCAGGCCCTGCCCCTCTACGCCCCCTGGCATGAAGGTGGTGGATTGGGTAAAATAATCGCAAGTGTTTGTAATAAGCTATCATTTGTGATTATTTCAAGGCTTCTATGCCACTGGCATAGTATTGAAAAGGTAAGTTTTTTCAACAAAATATATATGCATTATTCCACCACATTTCATGAGATTAAAATATACAGTCTTTTTAAATTCTATGGTTTTACACTTCAGGACAAAATAAAAGAAACATGTGGTTCTTAGAATTCGGTACATACAACCTCATGTTAAAACAGATTCCACCATGTCATTATTTATTTATCAAAATACAAAAGCCATGTGTGAATAACTAAGTACATCCCATGAATCAATACTTGTTTACTCTAGGAATTTTGCTCTTGTTTTCTTCACAACTTTTCTCCAGTTCATTTGTGGGCATTTGTTTATATACATATCTCTTACGTTTCTGCCACAGCATTTCAATTGGGTTTAGGTCTGAACTTAAACTACAATACCTTTTTTTACCATTCTGTTATAGATTTGTTACACAGCCTATATATCCACCCACCACAACGTTATAAACCAGATAAATAAATATTTATACTAGTAACAATGCCACAGAATCAACTGACATTTAACATATATACGCAAAGCCACCAATAACTGAAATCCATGGGAGTGAGAGGTAGGAGGTACATGTAATTAATATCAAAATGACACCACAGTCCGAATCTACAACTGCTTGACAAGAAAAATCCCAAATGGACTACAACATGCAAGTTGGTCCAGTCCAGTCCTTGTTGATGGGACACATTTTTGGTAGGATACAGTGTCGGACTGGAGAATCCTCTGGTGGGCCCAGGTCTCTGCACTTTAGGCAGAAGTTCAAAAGAGTAAGCCCTGCCCACTAGCTCGGAGCTTGTACAGAGTTGTTGCAGGATGTGCTGGATTCCAGCCATAGCTGTGTGTGTTCTACTTTACTACACTAATGGTTTAACAGGCCAGAGTATACTTTAGAGTTCATTGGTGGTATTTAAGGGAGGTGCTGTTTAGATTCGGTCAGCTGGAAGATGCTATACATGGTGTTATGGCCTTATATTCCCTGCTCTCTTCCTTTGTTCTTTCATCCAGTTACGCTTCTAAATTGTTTGACATAACCAATGGAACAGGGCAGGGGTGCCTCCTATTCCCTCTCATTTTCATCCTATTTATGGAACCGTTAGCCACAGCCATAAGATCCTCCCCTGCAATCGCTGATATTAAAGTAGGGCAAACTAACCATAAAATTGGCTTATTCTGGGATGATGTGATTATTGCTATTACCAAACCAACTTTCTCTCATAATGTATGTAGAAAAGTAGAAGTCAGCTCACCTGAAGGCACAGCAGTATATGACCAGGAGTCCAAGCACGGATTCTCTTTGTTCCAAGTCCAAGAAATATATAACATGCAAATAATCCAGCTCCACGGACACTCCGGTTTAAGGAGTTTTCTGAAACGCGTAGACCATAGCCGTGGCTCTGTGTGTGTTTCCCTTTGCTTGGCTGTATATCTCCTTTTTGTACTTCAATAAAGCAAATATCACGTTTTTAACTACAACAGGAGTGTCCGTGGAGCTGGATTATTTGCATTTTATAACTTTCTCTCAAAGTTTTATAAGACCAATTTAGTAGAATATTCCATTACAAAATGAATGCTGGGAAATTCTTTGTGTTAGGGATCTACATTCCAGATCCTGTTAGTGATTACTTGCAAGTGGCTTATCCATTTACCTGGTCCTCCAGCCAGATTCCCTATCTTGGGATGTACTTAACGTTTCCTATTTCCATAACTTTACACCCCTTTTACAACAAATTGAGGCAGACTTAAAGGTCTATTTAGGTGGGTAGCAGCCATTAAGATGATGGTGCTTCTTAAAATATTATATATATTTAGGAATGTGCCAATCCTGGTAGATAAATCATTTATCAAAAATTGCTGTTGCACAGGGTAACTAAACATAGAATATTATGTTTATGAATGTTGTGCTGCCTTTCCTGACCTACCGCTATGTAACCGACTATGATCTTGACCTCCTGCCTGTCCCCAACCACGAGTTTGCCTTACGATTCTGTACTACGCTTTTGTATAACGCCGCAACAAGTCCAAACTGCTTTGCGGCTGGGTCTAGTGAAAACCGGGTACCACCTACACTTCCGTCCCAGGTGTCTGCTTGTGTCATTGTCCACAGTCTAGCTAGCCTGGAATGAAGTCTTTAAAAAAGGGGCTTTTTGGACAAATTAAAGACGCACTGTCTGCATGTGACCTCGCATTTACTCTGAGTGATCTCATCTCTGTGGCCACTCAGATTGACATGCTGGTTACTGAGCGCTATGAGGAGAAGCTTCTTGAACAAGTCCAAGTTAAGATCCACCATCTGTCCCGCCTTGCTCCTGTTTTACAAAGTCCACCTCTGCCACCCTCCAGGTCTGCTGCTGAGGAATCCATACATGTGGATAAAGCTCATCTAACACACCAAGAGCGCTCCTGATGAAGATAGGAGAACCTTTTCCCCTATTGTGCCAGCCTGGAACACTTTCTTGAGTCTTCTCCAGTCCGTCCTCAAGTGTTCAGGAAACGCACACACCTAGGGTTCCTGGGAGAAGCATCCCTAGGTGAGAGCAAAGCTTCACCATGACTGAACTTGCCTGTTTTACTCAGCTTCAGGACAGGTAGTCAGTTTCAAGCCACAGCCTTCTTGGAAATTTCGTGGATGCTACCGTGGTCTCTTAGCATCACCTTCCTGTGGTCCACCTAGAGAAGCCGCTGGCTATCTCCTCCGTCACTGGGCAAGTCCTCAGCAATTCCAATATATTACCGCACCGAGCTTCTGTCTCTGCAAGTTGGAGCTATGCACAAGGAAAGACTGTTATTTTATATGCTTCCCGATCTACGCCTGCCATTCTGCTGGGTCTCCTGTGGCTGCAGCAACATGCTCCAGTGCTTGACTGGCAGACTGGGGTGATTCCTCCCTGAGGTCCAGAGTGCCAGTCTCGCTGTCTCTCGGTTCTTCGGCCAGTGTCAACAATGTCTGCTTCGGAATCCTCCAAGCCTATGGTGGGTCTTCCTGCTGCTCATCTACTCTGAGAAACAAGCAGAGACTCTGCCACCACACTGTCCTAATGATTGTCCTATAGAGCTGCTGGTGGGCACGTCTCTGCCACGAGGTCGGGTATACCCATTGTTTGTACCCAAGACCACGGCTATGTCAGCCTATGTCAAGGACAATCTGCAGAATTATCCACAAGTCATCATCTCTTGCCGGTGCTGGATTCTTGTTTGAGGCCAAGAAAGATGGTTCTCTCTGCCCCTGCATAGACTATCTTGGGCTTAATAAAGTTACAGTGAAGAACCGCTACCCAGTACCCTTGATCACGGAACTCTTTGACCACTTTGCTGGAGCTAAGGTTTTCACTAAGTTGGACCTTTGGGGGCATATAATCTCATCCACATCCGTGAAGGGGATGAATGGAAGACTGCCTTCAACACTCGAGATGGACACTTTTAGTATCTGGTCATGCCCTTTGGACTCTGCAATAGGCCTGCTGTCTTGCAAGATTTTGTCAACGACATTCTACTTGGACGATATATCATGGTGTTCTCTACTGACCTGGAATCCCATCAGGCCCACGTATGACAAGTTCTCAGGTGCCTAAGGGCCAATCGCCTATATGCAAAACTCGAGAAGTGTCAGTTCCACCAGAACAGTCTTCTGTTCCTTGGGTATATTATTTCTGACAATGGTCTACAAATGGATCCCACCAAATTGTCTGCGGTTCTCCACTGGCCTCGCCCAGTAGGACTACGAGCTATACAGAGATTCCTAGGCTTCACTTACTACTACGGCACTTAATACCACATTTCTCCTCCCTCATATCACCTATTGCAGCGTTAACAAAGAAAAAAGCTGATCCTTAGCTCTGGCCTACAGTGGCTGAAGAAGCATTTCTTTAAATTGAAGTCTACCTTTGCCTCAGCTCCTGTTCTCACACAGCTTGATACAGAGAAACCGTTCCAGCTTGAGGTTGCCGCTTTCTCTGTAGGAGCTGGAGCCTTCCTCACCCAGAAAGGGCCCAATGGCTGAAAAGAGGAACTCCTCCATTGGTGATCAGGAACTACTGGCCATAAAACTTGCTTTGGAAGAGTGGTGTTATCTGCTGGAAGGAGCTCTTCATCCGATCTGTATCTACATGGATCACAAAAATCTCCTATACCTCCAGACGGCCCAGTGGCTCAATTCCAGACAGGCTCATTGGTCCCTCTTCTTCTGCCATTTCAATTTTATGATATACAGGCGGTCACCTACTTAAGAACACTCGACTTACATACCACCCCTAGTTACAAACGGACCTCTGGATATTTGTAATTTATTGTGCTTTAGTCCTAGGCCACAATGATAAGCTTTAATAGTTATCACAGGTGTCTGTAATGAAGCTTTATTGTTAATCCTGATTCTTATGACAACCCAACATTTTTAAAATCCAATTGTCACAGAGACCAAATAAGTTCTGTCTGGGATTATAATGATAAAATATACAGTTCCGACTTACATACAAATTCAACTTAAGAATAAAGCTACAGACCCTATCTTGTATGTAACCCGGGGACTGCCTGTACTTCCATCCAGCAGAGAAGAATGTTAAGGCAGATGCTCTCTCTCTTGCCTCTGAAGTCATTGGGGAAGAACTGGCTCCTCGTCATATTGTTCCTCCAGAATGACTGGTTGTTGCCGTTCTCGTAAATCTGTGGCATCTTCCTCCTGGCAAGATTGGGGACATATCTTTCGTGTGGCTGGGCACCCTGGGGTGCAGAGATCTGCTCTGCTCTCATTTCTCATTTCTAGTGGTGGCCAGATGCTCTGGCCACTGGTTCAAGTCCAAAAGGCTTCTCTACAAGACTAATTCATTGTAGAGCAGACAGTTTACAGTCAGACCCGGAAGGGATCTGACTGCAAAAGAGATTGGGCAACCCCGGGGCGCTCAACAGACCTCAGGGCTGCCCAGAAGAAGATTGAATCCCCCGGTAAGCGCTTCAGGGGGTCGGATCCTTAGGGTTAACACTCGCATCAAAGCCAGCTTTGATCGTGAGTGTTAGAGCAAGGTGTCAGCTGTAATATAAAGCTGACAGTCGCTGCTTCTGGTGCCAGCTCCATTCGTGAGCCGATGCCAGAAGTGGGACATAATAGATTGTGCCTGGACGGGAAGTATCGTCCCTAGTGCGCGAAGGGGTTAATATTATTTTTTATTGGAGGAACATATACATGACGTCTGGAGTAACAAGCATCCATTTTATAATAACTGTAAAATGGTGTAATTTGTATGCACTCCTTTTGATATTTGCGTCTTTAGTGCTTGCACATATTTTTATTATGTTTGTGAACCACAATTGTGTCCAACACTTATTAAAACTGTGCACCTAAAGGGGCTTGGTGTTGTGTGTTCCTAGTTTGCGCCACATTTATTACTAAGATGCGCCACAATTCTGTCACAACAGCATGAAGCAAAGTGCAACAAGAAAAAATAGATGCAACTGTGTCACATCCCAAAAACTGACCAAATGAACTAATTAAATAATGTCTTGCAACTTGCACAAAGAAAGTACAAACTAAAACTAGGCACATTGAACCACTTTTTATATACCTGGGCTATAATATTTCTTAGTTTACGGTAAAGTTTAGTTCTTTCTTGCAGACATCATGAAAGTGGTATTTCTGTATTTTGCGGATATATCAGGGTAATACAAAATTAGGGTTATATCCTCTTTATTGTGTCCTTGCATCTGTTTAATGCTACCCTGCTTTTCCATGAATCTCACTTACTGTAGCTCTTAATCTTTGACTATTGCACTGAAACATCTCTGCTGGTTTTTCGCCATACTAAGTCCATAAAATATGGATGAGGATCTGCTAAGTGTAATTTTGTTCCAATCTGTCTTTGCTAGTATGAACACTGGTATATTCTTTTTATTAGAAGTCTTGATTGATTTTCACCACGCCCATCAATCTCCTGTGAACTCTGCTCTGATGCACAGTTAATCTACTATAATGGATAGCATCTCTTATTGCTGCCCTGTCTGATTAAGAGAACTGATCCATTCTTCTTCTAGACCAGGGCTCTGGTATCCCATATAAGGTTTTGTGGACCAGTGCTCTTTGCCTGCTATAGTCTTATATTTAGCTATCTAGCATTCATTTAGATTTTTTTATTCTGGTATCTGATCCATTCTCTGAATTTCTGACTATTTGTCTATTGATTTTGTACTGGATTGTCCTTTTGGTTCTGATATTGTACTTCATTGTCCTCTTGGTTCTGACATGTATTTGGCAACTATCTTTTTCTGTTTTTATTGTTTTGTCTTTGTCTCTGTGTTTGCACTTTGGTTCAGGAAGGGAAAATTGACCACTATTTAAGTTAGGTAGGGTAATTAGGTAGGGAGAGCTGGGAAGAGTCTTAGAGCCTTTCTGTGAGTCTTTCCAGACCATTTAGATCATTCCCCAGCATTACATCATATTTCTGACCTGTTGCATAAACTCCACATCTCTCTTTGTCTTATGGCCCTTTAAGTTAGAAAAAACTAGCCGTAGCACATGGCCACGATGGCTGGCGCTCCTGAATGACATCATCTCCCTTTCTCATGCTGGTGTGAATAATTAGCAGCCTGGAGCACTGGACATTGCACCCCTTTACTCCAACCTACTATTTCTAACACTCTTTCCCAGGTGATCTCGTCGTGTCAACATTAAAGAAGACCACCACTGGGAAGAGGACCTTATGTGAGTATGTGTAGTTTGTCTTGTGCTATCCTTATTAGTAGTTTTCCTTTAAGTCATGTTTACGCTCACAATTAATTACAATTGGAGGAGAAAAATAATGCTATTTGTTGGTTTCTTCTTATGTCCTCTGTGTCATTTGACTTTTCTTTCCTTATGCTGAAGCAACAGAACTCCTAATAACTGCTGCCAGGGGCATAATGGCTGTAGAGCTGAGCAAAAAAGACATCTAGTTTAAGGTGTCATATGCATCTATAACTCAGGCAAATAACACTCCCAACATTGATTATGTTGGAAAATATTATGTATCAATCCATATAGATTGTAAGTACATATAAACAATTCATTACATCTCCAATATCAAAAGGAGTTTTACCACTTCCACTGCAGGGCTTATTCATCCTCACTTAATTCTGTTTTGATTCTCAATAATGCACTTGTAAATTTAATATCTGAGTTTATTTAGCTGTGTTTCCTAATGCCAAAAGCATCGAAGCTTTCAGAGAAACAATCTTCTACAAAAATATTGACTTTTTAAGGGTTCACTAAATCTGCAGCTATTTATTATGGTTTATACTGCACACTTTTATTAAACTGATTTGAAGTGCCCAGAGACATCTTTCATGCGAGATCATTATAATTGGTATTGATTTATTAGGTGTATGATAATGCATTTACAGACTGTCAGACCCTGTACTTACACATAAGCCAATCCTGAAACCTTAGTAAAGCCTTATTACAATGTTCCTGTTTTCTGGTTGTCTAACATGGATTTTCTGCATGAAAATTATATCTTTTTCAAAATGTTCAAGCAATTGGTGTTACTGTGAGTTGAACTTCAGCACAACCCTATAATCTAAAGTCTTTCCTTTAATAGTTGATACAGAGCTCAGCCTTTTCTGCAAATGCTCAGGTACTAATAATGCTGTTAGTATACAGAAGTAACTACAGGGAAAGTATGCTCCATTACTGTCAATATGTCCCCAAGAGTCATACTTTAATAGCACTTTTTCCTTGGTTAAAGATACAGATTTACACTCAATCAACAGATTTGCAAATTGGTTTTTGGTATCTGTGCCAAACTAAATCAGTGTTATGCATATTGACCAGAAACATCAATTTGGGATTAATTTGCAATAAAAATATACCAGATATGACGCTTGAGAATTTTATAGCCTTAAGGAAGGGCATTTCATAGTAGATCGGTCACATTGGAAGCTTCAGTGATAATTCAACTGTCATATTAATGTCTGCCAGCAAATTATTTTAATATAAATATTCAAATATATTTGATCACTAAACCTTCCTGAAGGTTTCAAAACCATTTATATAGCTGAGAACTAAATTTTGAAAATAAATGTAACCCCTATTTGTATATAATTTCAGTCTTCTAACTGTCTCCTAGGGATCGTGCTGGCAGTGAAGTTGTGCTGGTCAGTTTTGGTGTGATTAGTGATTGTAGCATCTAAGGAGTTTGACAGAGAATGGTGCCTCTTGCTGTCAGTACACTGGCACCCACACAATAAGATAACATGTTACACTTGAGATACCATGCTGATAAGAAAACCCTGGGATACTTTACCCTTCACAAGAACAGATTACACTGAACTGCCATTAAAATGGAGTGGGGTCAAACAGGTCCATAGATGCTTCATTCATATCTATTCATTCATAGCTGCTTAAGATGAGTTAAAGAGAATCTGTCACCAGGACTGTGATAATTAGCTGGTGACAGATTCCAATAGCCCAGTGGTGGCGAACCTATGACACTGGTGCCAGAGATGGCACTCGGAGGCCTCTCTGTGGGCACACGGGCTGTCTCCCAGGCACAGAGTTTGCCAGACATGGCATCTTCTTGCAGTCTCCGGCAGTCCAAGTAGTGCCCTGCTATTTTAAATTGACCCATCCTGTGCTGATTGGTCCTGTCCAAAGAGTGAAAAGGTGTGTACAGGGTCGGATTGGAGCTCCAAAATTCTGGTAGCAATAAGTTTGTTACTACCTAAATTGCCGAATTGGCACTTTGGGAAAAGCTATGTTTTTTGGGTCTCATTTTGGGCACTCGATCTCTAAAAGGTTCTCCATCACTGCAATAGCCTATGCTATGCCGATTTTAAAAATCCTTTGTCAGCATTCTGCATCATTTCAGTAGTTGAGAATAGCTTGTTTTACATTACCTGGTTTCCTGCCAGCAACATATGGTGAGTCCCAGTGGGAAGGGGGAGTTGGGAAGCTTGTGTGTGCCTGTGTCTCCTCATGCAGTCTTCCTTTCCTCCACCCTACCCCCATCTTCTATCTGCTCCATGACAGGAATAGGGGAGGAGTGAGGCAGCTGCATGAGTGTGCAAGAGAGGAGACTGACCAAGGCACACACAGGCTGCAGCTGCCCCCACCCCCACCCCAGGACTCACCAACACGCTGCTGGCAGGGAGCCAGGTTAGATGAATAAAACTTATATAAACTTCTGGAATGATTCATAATGTTGAAAATCTAATTCTTGGTGACAGGTTACCTTTACATACAGAGTTTGTCATATCAAGTGTACATTACTGCTTTGTGGGTAGGTGATAAGTTCTACACTTGGCACAACCCCTGTAAAGATAAGACTAAGCATCTGGAAGGTAGACAAAATTACTGCAGGTCATCACTCTAATGTACCACCACAGTCAACATGAGTTCAGTACTAGATCCCTGTGAAAATTTTCTGTGCTGATTCTGTAATCCATACTGTAATATTATAATAGGAAGAAACTAGTCCCTATAATGTTTTAAAACACTTTGATAAAGCTAAGTTAACAAATTAAAAATAAATCTGTTGCAATGTATTTGGAATGGTCCTTACCAACTCTCAGAATCCATTATATAGCAAAGATATCATCTCTTGTCAGAAAGAGTAAGCTAAAATCTACAATAATAAAATGAAGAACGGATATGAAACTATATAGGAGGATATGGATGTTATGATTAAATTCTTACAGTTTAACCGGTTAAGGGCCGGGCCCTTTCCTGTTTTTCATTTCCATTTTTCACTCCCCACCTTCAAAAATCTATAACTTTTTTATTTTTACACATAAAGAGCTGCGTGACAGCTTGTTTTCTGCGTAACAAATTGCACTTCATAGTGATGGTATTAAATATTCCACGCCATGTACTCCGAAGCGGGTAAAAAATTCCAAATGCAGTGAAAATGGTGAAAAAACGCATTTGTGCCATTTTCTTGTGGGCTTGGATATTACGTCTTTCACTGAGCGCCCCAAATAATCCTCTGATCGCTTGTTCAAGCTCTTCTTCACCTAATACAATGTAATACAGATGTCAAATGTTGGGAAGGGGTTAACCTTCTTGAAAGTCATGCTTGATGTTAAGGGGGGCTGCCTTTAAAGGTAGTAAAAAGAGGCAATGTTTTCCTCGTCCCATCCTAGAAAATGTATTTGCATATTTCTCAGAATCCCCTGGTGGAGCATCAATGGCTATAAGTCCCCACATGCCACAAGGGGCCTTAATTGGCAAAGTCTCTGTAAGGAGAACACTTTCTTTCTGACTATACAAAGAGGAGACTTTCGAGCTTCCCTACACAGAAGCACATGTTCACACAAACTACAATGACACACAGAGATCAAATCCACAACTCTTGAGCCACAAACCAAGAATGGTGTGTGTGTCTTTTGTGGTTCTAATTTAGTACCTCCTTCAATGCCTTGTTGGATTAACTACCGTATTTTTCAGACTATAAGGCGCACCAGATTATAAGGCACACCATCAATAAAAGCCTGCTAAAACTTCTAGGTGCGTATATAAGGCGCCTTGGATTATAGGGCGCACCTGATTATAAGGATGAATGACCAACAGGTGGCAGACCTGTGCACAATTCAAGGCAACTGTTGTCTCTAAGTATGGTTCATATATAAGGCGCAGTGGACTATAAGGCGCACCTATATTTCTGAGAAAATCAAAGGATTTTTTGTGTGCTTTATATTCAAAAAAATACGGTACTCTGTATTTTGTCCTATTCACCATCCAGCAGCTGCATGGCACCATCCATCCAGCAGCTGCATGGCAGTTTATCCAATGCAGACAGGGTCCTAGTCTTCAGAGGCATCTCAGCATAAGATCACCATCGCTGGACAGGTTCTAATAGTATCGTCACATATTGTATTTCTTACTATGATTCTGACATTAGAACTTTATGTATTTGTACATAGCCAAATAAAATAAATCTCTCCACCTCATCTATTGAGAAGCACACATGTACTGTAGATCTCTTTCCCACTTTTCCCTACTTTAGGTGTAAATACACTTTCTAGTTAGCGATATCTTTATCTATGATACAGATAGATGACCTTCTGACCTCTTTACTTGCCTTCTAAATTCATTATGAGTGTAACCTAGAACCTTATTCAGCTCTCATTCATTCCTCAATCTCTAATATGTAGATATAATGCAAAAACTGACCTTTGTCTAAACCATATTCATCCCAGTTGTGTAATCATTTTAATTCTGACCCTTCGGGTAAATCAGAAATTATGGTCATGCCTGTTTCCATATCTATTTTCTTTGTCTCTTATAAGTAAGTTATAGATCAGTGTCCTTAAATACGCTGACATGAAATATATTTCTACCTTAAAATATCAGAAATTAGCTAACAGATCAAAGGACATATACTGTTTTATAAATCTAAATGCACATATTAACTCTTATCTCCAATATAAGATATGTTATAATGTAAAAAAATTGGTTCCCTGGTTAGTGTTATGGTCATTGGTTAATATGTATAGTCTTTGGTAAACTGGGCCGTTACAGGCGCTCCCCGACTTACAGATGACCCCAAGTTACAAACGGACCACTGGATGTTGGTAATTTACTGTACTTTAGCCTTAGGCTACAATAAACAGCCTTAACAGTTATCAAAGATGTCTGCAATTAAGCTTTATTGTTAATCCTGGTTCTTATGGCAACTCAACAATTTTTAAATCCATTTGTCACAGAGACCAAAAAAAAATTGTCTGGGGTTACAATTACAGATCCAACTTACATACAAATTCAACTTAAGAACAAACCTACAGAACCTATCTTGTGCGTATCCCAGGTACTACCTGTATTTGGATTTTTGTATTTTATGTTTCAGAGCTGTAGAGGATCTGGAAAGACCCAGTGGTTATACTTACCCCAGATCTTTTTTATTAATTGAAATGTTACTATTTTGCTATCTAAAAAAAGTACCTAAAATGTAGGGAATGTGAATTATTCATAATTAGCTTGTCAATTACAACATCTAATTGAAATCTGCATGTTTTATGTATTGTGTGTTTTATAAAAATGTGTGTGCACCACGTGTTAATGTATGTATGTAACAGCTCAGCTGCCAAATACAATGCTCGTGTCCGTTTCTAACAGTTGACAGGATATGAGAAGCAAGAAACGACCTTTCAAGAGTCTGTCAAACTTATCAACAAATCAGTTGAGCTCTGAATGATCTTGATATTGGAGAGACATTTCCTTCAGCAGCTCCTGACTCCGCAATATAGATTCCACAGAACATTTCATTTCTTTGCCATTTATCTTTAATCCTTTGGCTGCCAGAGAGGCCACAGGTAAGGACTTTAAAGGCTTTGAGAAAATTAACAGTTTTTTAAAAGTTTGTTATATGTAACACAGTATAGGAAAATCTTCTAAGAAGTAAATAAGAATGTGGACTGCAATATTCTCTGAACTGTTCATTGCATGGCAAGAATATAATGAATCTCGGTTGGAGATATTTATTTACATTAACAAATGTGTTTACAGTGGTATAGTGTATGATTCATCACATGGATTTAGTGGTTTTAAGCATACTTACATGCAGGCGTGTGCCCCCTTAAAAAGGATCCATTCTTAATTTAGCTGTCAATGGCTTATTTTTCACAAAAAAGGACTTTTATAAGATGCAAATGAGCCTCAGGGGCTCTTTTGTATGTAAATACACTCCTTTTGGCTCCATCAGTAGTCACGAACACTGGCAGGGGAAGAGAGGGATGAGGTAGGCATAAGAGCAGAAGGAAGGCGTGAGAAATCAGCCTCAGGGGCTCCTTTGTATGTAAAAGAAGCTCCTTTTGGTTCTATCAGCTCAATCGACTGTCACCAACACTGGGAAGGGAGGAGGTGGACATAAGTGCAGAAGGAAAAATAGAAATAGTTGGGGCTACTCAGCAAACACTTCCCACCTGCAGATGATTTCTAAAAGCTGTGCTTTTAGAAATTCCAAAAAGTATCCAAAGCACCAGCATTCAGCACATCCTATGAGATATGAGAAATGTATCAATGGGGACCATTCTAAATGGAGAAATCCAGTACACTTTTTGATCCTACTGAATCCAGTTCCTGTTTTCCATTTTTTGCTCTTACCAAATCTAGTTCCTGCTTTCTATAGGAAATAAGTATAAAAGAGACGGACACACACAAGGAAGGTTAGCCATTGAGGAAGGAGGGAGAACCTCCGAAACGCGTTTGGCAGCAAGTGCACGTCTCCATTGAATCCACTTTTATTTATTTTATTCCCCACGCACAGCACCTGTGTTTCATAGAAAAGGAAATCTCTTTGAAAAGAGGAAAAGCAGCGTGATCTCCAAAGCAAACCGGGAAAGCTGATGAGTTGGAATTACTCTCAACAGAAACCGCATGTTGTAAGAAACGGAGCTCCGTAACCATTCAATTGGCCTCCACGCATGCGCAGTCAAGCAGAGACAACGCCGAAGGAGATACACGTTTACACAAAGTGCTTAGCAGGGGCCGTGAGTAACGTTACCACATCTCATCTTCATTTTTCATTGTTGCAACTAAAAGAAACATGTTGCTGACATAAGATATGAGAATGTATCACTGATCTTGTGGTGTTTGATACACCAACTACATACAACAACATATTGCACCATATCTCAACAACAAAGTATTGTGTGAATATCATTCTGTTCCTACCACAGCGCTAAACTCTACTGGGAAACTACACAGGACATTCTTTACAACACAAGGTTGCAATTTATCTGTTGAAAGTGCAGATTGCACACTACAACATTTTTTCAAAAAGTAAAAAAAAGTGTTACGACACTGCTTACAAGAACGTTACACTACAAGTGTGAATATATTATCCAGAGTGCAAATTACTTGAAAACATTATTAGTGCAATAAGTGGAGAATGTTGTTTATTTTATGCTATGTGACTTTTAAAAACTCTTTGAATTTTTGATGGTTGGAATGTGAACAGTTACCTACAACGGAATAAGATCTTATAAGCAATATCTTATACCACATATTCCTTTTTATTGTGGATTGTGTAATTAATTTATCACCTGTATGTAGCTACATATACTGGTCTTGTTTATGTTTTTTATGATTTGTATTAAAGATAATGTATTTTAGACATATCTTTCCTCATATTGTATATAGCTCCAATAGGATGTGCTGGTGCTTTGGATACTTTTTGGAATAAGTGCAGAAGGAACATGTGAATAATGAGCAGCCGACTGAGCCAGAAGAGGCTTATGTGATGTACATAGGAGCCCCTGAGGCTCTTTTGCATATTTTTAGTCCCTTTTCAAGAAAAAAGTTACAAACAGCTAAATGCAGATCGGATCCTGATACAGGGAACACATACCAGTGTGTAAGTATGCATGGGTTAAAACCACTAAATTCATGTGGTTGTTTTTCTTTAAAGGGATTAGGGTCAAATGAGGAAACAAACAAAAAAAGTGAAAAGTAGTATACTTACCCTACTAGCTAAAAATAACACCCCATCTTATAATCAGAGCTAACAGCTTGAAAATGATGCTTTACTATGATAGCCTTGTAAAGAAATTGAAAAGGAAAGTAGGAGTTTGCCAATGTCACACAGTATTCCAATTAATTTCTTTTATTTCTATACCAATGTGATGTTTATTGTAGATTATATGGATATAATAGAACAAACCATAGAAAAATATTAAATTTTTCAATGCTAATGCAAATAACAGTTGCAGGTTAGATCGCTTGTTCTATCTAAGAGTATCCATGCTGCTTAAAGGAAATCTTCCATTATTATTTAGTAAAATTAAACTACACACACTTGCATTCTTAGACCTACAATTTAATTAGGCAGTAAGTCGTAAAGTTGAGACTGCCATATTTCATAAAAAAGAAGTCTCAGGTTATACCCCACTGCATGCGAGTAGTAGTCATCCGCATCACACAATGATGTTCTGGTGGATGAATTTGTTAGATTGCAGAGACCATGTTCTTCAAAATAGAATTTGGGAAACTGACATAAAAGCTAAAATCTAGGATAAATGAAAGAGTTCATCTTTCATGGATGGTGAGTAGTGTTTAGCATTTACTAAGGGCCCAGCGGACCGCACTTTCCGTTTTGCGTCGCTGGGACAGGGATTTTGAAGGGGTTTTTTTTTGGCACACGCCATCCGATCGCCATGTGACACAAATGGGGGGGGGGGGCGTCGGATGGTCTGACGGATTGGTAAACATATTGGTAAACAAAATCTTCCTTTTTTGTCACAGGAAGTCCTGTCGAAGATTTTAAGCGAGGTCTTTAGATATGTGGCCAAAAAGGGTCCCTCTTTAGGGACTATACTATCACCTAGTATGTACAAATGTGGAAAAGTTCATAATAATATCTGGTTAGATCAAAAGGGCTTTTTTATGTGTGGGTTAAATAGATACGTAATGACAAGGAAAAAAGTGTTTGAATCGAGTGATGGATCTAGAAAGTATCAAATTAAGAATTACATCAATTGTGACAGAATATATGTAATCTATATAATAGAATGTAATATATGCAATCCAAAATATGTAGGGTGCCCATCCAGATGCCTTAAAGTGCGCATTGCAGAACATGTGAATGATTGCTCCAAAGAAAAGGAGCAACTGGCTTCCTTAGTTGGGTGGCGATACGCGTGGGGCAGTGTGTCCCAGCTTCCCTCACCTCCCCTTTGCGTTCATCCCGGTTGCAGCAGGTAGATATGTGCATCCATCTTGTACATATACCTCATTGCACTTGCTTATAGATTGTTCTGTTGGAGGATTGCTGGTTTACTTTTTGTTGATTCTCCCGGGATTATGAGCTTTGACCACATACACTGGATATTTCATCCACTATAAGATACATTTCTGGATTTTGTGCGGCTAGGGGGGTGTTATCTAAGGAGGGGGAGCGGGTGGTTTGTAGGGGTGACCAGCACTATTACATGCTAGGTCCCCTTGCTGGATTGTTTGTTTGTGTGTTGTTCACACTTTTAAATGTTTTTATGGTTTTTTTTGTGTTGTGGTGTAATTCATATCAATAAAAATTGTTTATACTTGTGAGTTCCACAAATCTGACCAAGGTCACATAGTTGCACGGCTTGTTATAACCCACAGCTCTGCCTACCCTCTGATGCTAACTATCTGTGCACCTGTGTGACCATGGTCAGATTTTTATCTACTGAAAGTAAACATTGAAGCTTCCGATAGAATAGCAGCTAGCCGAGATCTAGAAAACCATGAAATTGATGCAAAAAGTAAATTGGTAAATTGTTAAACTTTTCATCATACAAACAATAACATTAATTTGTTGAAATGGGAATAACCCTTTAATACCCGAAATAACGGTAACAAATAAGTATTCATCACATGATCGGAATCTGTAAGAGCATCGACCACGTATAAATGCATCATTGGTTTTTCACATGTATAAAATGTTGGTTTGTGTGAGGGCTCAAAACGCGTCAGCTACAATGTGCTTAGTTGTACGAAAAGGAATTTTGATACAGAAGAATAAAGTTTGGAAACTTTTAACACAGTGCTGAATGACTCATGTTTCTTGGAACTCTTTTTTTTTCAGCAGTTCCAACCATGTCAACATTAAAAAAAGACCAGGGCCAGGATCGAGGAGAAGACAGCTATAGGTAAGTATGTGTAGTTTAATTTTATTAAATAAAAGTAGTAGATTTCCTTTAAAATAAAGGCAGAACTTCCACAGTAGTTTAAGAGCAGAAATGCATTGGAATTACGTTGCACCAGTTGACCAACGGACAAAAAAAAAAATAGCATAGGAGTAAAGTGATGATTAAAAGTTCTGAAAATGTACATATTTTTTATGGAAACTTTGACACCTCATGGTCCTCTAAAGTAGATATGGTAAAAGTCTCATTAACTCCTCTGTGCACTACACTTTATATTAAAGGACAACTAGTAAGGAGTCTCTTAATATAGTAATAGCAAAAAGAGGTTACTTCATATAGAAGGCATAAATTAGACTGTTTTTGTTCATACCATTGTCATATATTTAACACTGCTGTTTCTCTACACTAAAGATGACTGTCATAAAGTAAAGATAAAGGAAGATTTCTTTGCAAGTTTTTGTTATTCTGTTGTGCCCTTCCAAACCCCATGAAGGAAGTTAAGTATTAGTGTACAAGCTGAGTGATAAGAAGTCTTATGATAGAGTTTTAGAGTATCTGCAGGAGAGGCAAAATGGGATAAATCCTATGGTGCATCACCTCATTAATCATGGGAGACAGAAGAGTCAACTGTGTTATCCATCTAATAAATGAAACAATAAAACAAGAGGACAAAACTATTCTCTCCCTAATCTTCCCTAGGTTTTCTGTCACGCTGCTTGCAGTTCACACACTCCCAACCCCCACACCTGTATACATACAGTGTCTCAGTCTAAAGAGGAGGCGATTTAAAGGATCATTGCTTTACTATATATTTATAGCTATTGTCTATGACTGATAACGTTGTTGTACTAAGAACTCCATTTCATATTTTTCAAGACTCCTCCTGAACAGCATGTATGAAATCTCAGAGATTTTTCTTTCTGAGATATTTAAAACAGAGGTTAAGCTCAAACTACAAAAACAACAATTGTTTTTCCAACAATGGTGCCTGTATCTGTCCCTGGGATGAACCCCCTTGAAATCACTCCCATACACAGATATTATTATTCTCCATGTAATACACTGCGGAGACTAAGGCTAATCCAATCGGTGTAGCATCTGCTCTTTATTAAGCACCAATGTAGTCTTAATTACTTTCCAGTAGGGAAGCTGTTATATGAAAACATGCATGTTACACAGCTCTTACATCGCCAAGAGCCAAGCACATCTTTCACAGTGATTTTTTCAAATACGATGGGTAACATGAATTTTTATTTCTGCCAGTTAAATTCTCTCATTTTTGCAACTTTTGACGCTTTTTTTATTGCAGGTTTTGGTGGCGTTTTTCAAGTACACCTCGGTCTCCACCTTGTGCAGTGTGCCTTCTGTATTTTTATTTTTCTCGATGTTCTGTTCGACTTTTCACTTATGTATCACTTTATCTGCTTATTTTTGTGCCTTTTTAGGAGCAAAAACTGCACCTGGTCCAGGGCAGGTGCAAATGAAAGATTTTTTTTCATGGACCCTGTTTTAACATGTAAATTGGAATAATTTCACTTGCTGTAAATGTTTCATATTACATTATTACATTGACCTGTTGGGTATTGAAAGTTTAGGCTGCTTTTTTTTTAATTCATAAATTTTTGCTTTTACATTTTTTTTTAAATGCATTGGTTACTTCTAAGGGTGAGGTCACACATGGTGTTAACTCATGCATTTTCAAACGCATTACAACAGTTGAGAAGAGCAGATTTGCCTATTTACATTTATGTTAACTTGGGGCTTACAAAAAACACAAATGTTAACAAACACATTAATGTTATGTTAGTTATATATGTGAACATCTTGTTAACACATGTATCTTGTAAACACAATGTTGACAGTAATGTAATTAGGCAAATCTAATCTTTTCAGCTGTTGTGATGCGCTTGAAAATGCATGTGTTAACACTATATGTGACCGCAGCCTCATATGTCATCATCTCCCTGGGTTGTGACTACAGTGCTTAAAAATGCAGGCCACGGCCTCAAATCCAAAATTTACAGTATTGTCCACTTCTGTACATAACCCCCTTACATGGCTCTTGTCAATGTGGATTTGAGACATTTGCAACAAAATGTCTCAAAAAGAAGCCAAAAGTTGCTCTTGCCAAGACAGAAAAAAACTAAACATGTATCACAAGATAAAAGACATGATTATACATAAGGCTCAAAAAAAGACTTTCCAAATGTCTGAATTATACTAAAAGTAAGATGCATGTCCCCCTAAGTTCTTATTAGGCCTCATATCTAAAAGTACTTAATGAGGTTGGCCACTTTACTTTTAGTTTTTTGTAATGTGCACATAAGTGTGGGGCAGGATATTATGTAACTTAAAAATAAATCCATTAAATGTTCTGCAGAAGTTTATTGAAATGTAAAGTAAAGCCTTCTGGTTCAGAAAAGTGTTTTAAGAACTAAGCTGTCATTACTGTCCATAAAATGTCTGAGGTTTGTGGTCTCTAACTGTCCATCTACCTTCCAGGACCTTAAGCTTGTAAAAATGAATACTATCATAAGGTCTTAGAATGTAATTTGTTCATTGACAGTTAGGAACACCTGACCAACCATCTGCAGTCATTATATGAACAGCTGATGAAGTAAAATAAATTTCTGTACCAGGGGCTTTACTTTACCAAGAAAGCAGCACACATTGTATTGTTAAATTACCTGAAATCCTGCCCCACACTCTTAAACACACATTCCCAAAACTTGAAGTAAAGAGGCCAACTCCTTTAATAATTTCAGAAACATGGTATCAGGGCCAGTACGAGGCATTTTGGTGCCCTGGGAAGACTTAGAGCTCATGTCCCCAGTATATAGCCAGAAGCCCCTTGTCCCCAGTATATAGACAGCCAGCTCATGCCCCCAGTATACAGCCAACCCTTTGCCCCCAGTCTATGTCCAGAAGCCGCTGCCCCAATATATAGCCTGCAGCCCCTGCCCCCAGTATAAAGCCTGCAGCTCCTCCTCGAGGAATGCCTATAAGAAAAAAACAAAATGTGTACTCACCTCCCGAGAACCCCGGCGGGTCCTCTTCTTTCCATCAATGCTTCGGCTCCAGGTCCCCACGCAGTGCCGTTGCTTGCATCATGACGTCAGCTGCTCTCTGACATCATAGTGTGTGCCAATGGCGGTGCAGACACTAGAATGTCAGCAGGCAGCTGACATCATGACGCTGAGGACAACATGCAGAGACACTGAGCCAAAGACAGAGCATGAATGGAAAGTACAGGACCTGTCAGGGGGAAGGGGGTGTCAGAAGGTGAGTACACATTTTGGTTTTTTTTGTGCTGAAAATCTCGGCTTATACTGGAGTATATACAGTAATACATACCAATGAATGGAAAGTACAGGACCTGTCAGGGGGAAGGGGGTGTCAGAAGGTGAGTACACATTTTGGTTTTTTTTGTGCTGAAAATCTCGGCTTATACTGGAGTATATACAGTAATACATACCAATGACTATGCCACACATTTAAATTTATACCAAAAATTATACTGCAAACATAAATATATATATCTGCAGTAAATAACCACACATAAATTTGCACCAGCATTCAATGCATACCTTGGCTGCCTTTGGGCAGACACAGATATCACTTACTGTTCAAATTAGGTTGCATCTGTTTACTTCTACATTTGTGTTGGCCTAGTCCATCTCAGTCATACCCTCCTGGCAGACTCCTCATAGTTGGCAATTCTTCTCCATCAGGTAGAGAATGTCATGGCAACTTCTCACAGCCATGACTTATCACTGTAGAATTTGCCTCCCTGGTGATTTTGGTATCTGGAGAACATCTGTACACTCAATATAATGTCCCCTAGATAACAACTATGTGCTCCTCAAAATAACCACAATATGCCTACTTATTATACAAATAATACACTGTGACTCCTCAATATATTAGAGTATACTACAGTACAAATACTAGAGTACAGGCAGTCCCCGGGTTACGTACAAGATAGGGTCCAGAGGTTTGTTCTTAAGTTGAATTTGTATGTAAGTCAAAACTGTATATTTTATAATTGTAGATCCAGACAAAAAAAAAAAATTGGCTCCAGTGACAATTGGAGTTTAAATTTTTTGCTGTCCAAGGATTATCAATAAAGCTTCATTACAGACACCTTACAGCTGATTATTGCAATATGGGTCTATAGTAAAGCATTCAGAAAGCTTCACCAGAGGTCAGAGGGGCCTGTCTGTAACTATGGGTTGTCTGTAAGTCAGGTGTCCTTAAGTAGGGGACCACCTGCATAGTTTCCTTTCATTAATTCATATTGAATACCAGCACCTTCTCATTCATTTAGACCATATATGTAGCCCAGCATATGCCCCTGGTATATAGGTAGCACAGCACATGCCACCAGTATACTGTATATGTAGCCAAGCACATGCCACCAGTATACTGTATATGTAGCCTAGCACATGCCCGCAGCATATATGTAGTCCAGCACATGTCCCCAGTATACTCCGTATGTAGCCTAGCACATGCCCCCAGTATATGTGTAGCCCAACATACTCCTCCGGTATATTTTGGTCCAGCACTGATCAGAGGCGTTAATCGTGGACTATAGTTGAGCCGAACCTGGCCCACAAATTTCTTGGAGGTTTGGATCTGCTCAACATTAATTGTATAGTATGTAATTGTGTTGTAGACCAAATTGAGCCAAAAAAGTGCTAAAATAAAAAATGTTAAAAATATATGTCCATATTCCTACATACATCATAAATAGCTAGATCAAAACATGCGACTTCCTCTTTAACATAAAGTGGTACTTTTCTTGCTGACAAAAAGAAATTGTGGAAAACCCTTATGAGAAAGTAAAAAATTATTTATTTAGAAAAGCGAAAATGTAAGCCATGCATTGTCCTGCAAAAATGAAGGCTTCCATAAGGATGTGTTTTTCTGGTCACTTGAAAGTCCGGTTATTTGATCTTTACAGTTATCCAGCATGTTACAGCTTTATCTTTTTAGAAAAAGACGTTATCAATAGAGTCATTCGCTACTTCTTATATATTGTGCATGCCTACTGAACTGACCATATTCTCTCCATAAAGAACATATGAGTCAGTACCTTCCCACTGATGGAAGCAATTCACACGCTCAGTATGCTTTGCTCAATCTCGCGTGCACACTTTACAGTGTATATGACAAATTGGCTACTGTGGTACTAATAGCATCATAGGTACCATTTTGCTCCAGACGTAGGTCAGTAAGCATTTCCCAACCTGCAATTTTCTCTGCGCCACTAGCTAGAAGGGCAGTTATTAGCAACTCCTCTGTGCAACTATAGATATTTCTCACTCAGACACAATAATTAAAAATACTATGGCCTCACAATACAATTTATTGCAGTACTTGACTTTCATGCTTTAATGCAATAAAAAGATTCTACATCCTGACAAGTTTATAATACGAATAGAATACTGTTCAAAGGTCTGGCTATCACTCTGGTTCCTATGATACAACTAAAAGAATATTTTCCAAGGCGAGGTAAAGGTTAAATATTCTAATTACTCTACAGAGACAATTGGTATCCTGGAATCGTCACTGCTGCGTATGCAAATCATTTAATGAGTATCATTATAATATCTTATTATATAAGTCCCAGTGGAAGGGTTGCTTACTTGTCAAGGTACTGGCTGCCAGACAGGCATCTACGACTGGGAATTTTTAGAAGCACTATTTCCAAACACTGTGGAGGACATTTGGGTACCTGATTACTCCTATAAAACAAGCTATAGCATTAAGTTGTCAAATAACAGGTAACAAAATGCATCCTTAAAGAGCCAAGTTGGGTTGTTGCCGAGGCATCTGTACAATGCTGGAAGCTGCTTCTACAAAGCGGCAGAATCATCGAAAAGCCACCTGTGTCTCCCACCATAATGTTGAAACAAATGGCAGGGAATACACCCAGAAGAGCAATTAGAGCAATTCCACACCATATACTGTACATAGGGAACATTGGGATTTCCATTCTCATGATTTTTGGGGGTCACAGTAGTGGGATCCTGTGGATAGGGGATCAGTTGTGTTACTGGAAATTCTGCTTTATTAGTTGCACTTTAGAGGTAAATTTCCAGGAAATATTGTGATCATTCCTACCCTGTATCTAACTTTAACATACCTTTTTCAAAGTGAATATAATAATAATAATTTTATAGATAAACAGGAGTACTGTGACCTCCCTTTTAGAATATAATCAATAGTTTCTTATACAAATGTATGTTTTATATTTTTCTATGCTTAAGACATGAATGTCAAAAGTGAAGGTCAAACCAATGACTTTCCTACTGATATTTCCTCAGCCTGAGACCTTGAGCAGTAATGAGAAATAAAACTGGAAACTTTAGCTGTTTCACTTCTCTAAACCCTTGGGAATGTTTCTCAGAGAAGGACATATTTGTTCTATATTGAAGAACACTAACTTTAGAAAATGAAAAAAAAAAAAAAACTGAAGCGTCAAGAACTGTAGATTTTGATTTCCTTCATCCAGAAAATCTTTATGTTGTCTATAAATGATCCATATGTTCAACATAATCAATGTGTCAAAGGATGTGCCGTGTGTTTTGTTGCCAGAATCCCTTACTTTTAGTCGCATACTTGCTGATCATTGTAAGTTCTTGTGAGCTGGGCCCTCATTCCTGTTGTTCCATCTGAGCATATTATTGTCTGTAATGTCTTATGTTATTTGTATATGTACTGCATGATCGGTAAACCTGAGGAAAATTATGCTGCTATTGAAATAAAGATTTATTATTTTTCTTATTGTAATTTTAAAAATACTAATACTTCTACTGCCATCTTGCAATCTTTGCAAAGATATTAAGTATTGTAAATGACTCATAGTATAAGTATCACCAATAGTACAATGTCTTTCATGTAAAGGAAATTTTGTGGATCACAAATCATCTAACAAACACTTTAATGTGTAGGACACAAACAAACCGACAAACCTTTCAGTCTTTCCCTCTGAAACTTACAGACTTCCTTAAAAAACTGAATATCAATTGTGCAGAGCATCTTCATATACTATACTACAGTGCTGTACTGGCCAACCAGAGTACCGATGATCCTCTGCTGATCACAGACTCTAACCCAACGGCTGGGTACAGACTCTACCCCAATACTAGACCCCATAGATGGTGGGCCCGCAGAACAATTTTATCTAGGGGGTACATGGAGCCCTAGTCCAGTTGTGTTTAATAATATGCTAATAATCTTATTAAAACGTAAAATTACATTTTGCAAATACTTGGGAACATCTATTTAAAACACAGATTTACAGATGTATAAAGTAATATCTAAATATATAACTTTACATCTTTTTTTCCCTGCCATCTTACAAATCCTTGGCTAGTAAATAGGTAGAAAATAACTGCACTTTATACTTTTATGTTTGCCATGATATTCATGTTCACATATCCTCCTTAGAGTGGTTTTAGTTGGAAGAAAATTATGCTCTATAATTGTGCAATTTAATTTGTAGAGCACAAAGTTTACAGTGCAAACACTTTAAGGATAAGAGGTGACTCTCTCTACCCATGAACATAAATATAAAACAGTCCTTTTTTATTTTACTGTTTTCTTGCTATAGTTAAATTAGCTTGACCTGATGTTAAAAGTTCTTGATATTTATAAACCACTAGAGATATTATTAAATACTGTAAATACTTCTGTGAATAGAGCTATACGGTGGTACAGAGATCCACTTAAAGATGGTGCGTCATACCTGAACTGTTGCCTAGCAACTGCAGACTAAAACATATTTTTTAATCTGTGTTAGTGAAGCTGATTTTGGTCAATTCCAAACACATAAAATGCCATTTTACATGAATTATTTAAGTTACGCTGTTGCTGTGATATGATTTTTATTGATCTGTTTTGATAGAAGAGATCATTGTCATAAGACACATCTTATTACTATCCTATCAAGAAACGGGTAGACAATTCTGCTAAATCTAATGTCCTCAAGTTTTCCTTCATGAGTGATGCATATGTCAACCAGGCAGTAGACATGATGTCCAAAAACGATTAGGAGGGTAAGGTCAGGCTATGCGTCAGGAATTCAGAATATCAGAGAACAATATGGCATTAGGTAAGGCATCCACAGCAAGTGCTCTTTCAATCACGCATCATTGCAACTCACACCAACTCATATTCACTGTGACTGGGATTGAGAACCTGCAAGAACCACATTGACACAAAGGACCACATGTACAGGGTACTGCAGGAAAGATTATCTATACGTTACAGCACAAACCTTTGTTCTCATATTTAA
Organism: Engystomops pustulosus; assembly: GCA_019512145.1. Taxonomy (NCBI): domain Eukaryota; kingdom Metazoa; phylum Chordata; class Amphibia; order Anura; family Leptodactylidae; genus Engystomops; species Engystomops pustulosus. The sequence continues at coordinate 80,713,100 of CM033644.1, forward strand.
ACTCATGGAACATTTGCATCCATAGGTATTAGATATAGAATGGACTTTTTTTCATGCTACCTTTATAGTTTTGATTAACCTGACAGAAGGCAACACTGTTCCTCTGCCAAAAGAGCCCACATATCCATTCTATAAAGAAACCCATAATGTGAATAACAGCTATACATATTATTATAATTTATTATTAATACATATTATCACTCCCATTGCTCATTATTGTTACGGGTAAGAGCAATTTCCACAAAGACATTTTGGAGAACAAAGTTGCACTGCATTGAAATGATATTCCAAAGAGCACTCCCCCTTTCCATGTTTAATTATAGAATATATTAATAGGGCTTGAGTGCAGCACTGCTGCACAATAAATATTACGTAAGTCTTTGTATCAAAGAACTATGAAGATTTCCATCAAACGTATCACCTTGCTGTAAATTTTCAAATGTATCAAGCTCTGGAAAAAAAATGTAGTTTTGTAGCTTTGCCAGAATTCTTTGGGAACATAAATAAAGAAAAACAAGCAAATAAGTCTTAAATGACATCCCTAGATTCTACATAATGTTTGCAAAGGTTCTAAAAGTGAAAACTACATTGAAGATATTTCTAAAATATTTAAAAATATGTGGGATTTGACAAACTTGTAATTAGTGCAAATTTTTAAATGAAGTTAATTATAAATGTTCAATATTCTGTTAGACATTCATTAAGGGTACTTGCTTAAACTAGAGGGTCCCTTTAAAGTGCCCGCATTGTTACTGATAAAAAAAAGCTTCTGGGGGCATTTATTGTTTTTCTGCCAGAAATGGTGGCTAACCGGTTTTCTTCTATTTTTTACATCATGCATGGGTGAGCTTTAACTTGTGTCGTGATGCAAATTATCCCCTATGGCCCATAATATACATTTATAAAGTCTCTGTTTTATTTCTACCATATCACTTTATGTAAATACCCTAGTCAAATAATGGCTTGCTAAAGAAAACCTACCACTTGAAGTGGTAGATGTAAGATGCATATACCGAGCACCAGCTCATGGTGAGCTGGTGCCGGAGCTTACTTTCATTAGTATCCTAAACCGCTGTATCGCGGTTTAAACACTTTTTATTCTTTACAGCCGAAGGAGCTTCTGCGCACCAACCGCGCGACATCACCAGCTCTCCTTCACTTCCTATGTAGGTGCGCGCACAGTCGCTGTCGGCTGAAGAGAATAAAAAGTGTTTAAACCGCAATACAGCGGTTTGGGACACTAATGAAAGTAAGCTCCAACTACCACTTCAAGAGGCATGTGCCTAGCTATCCCCTCTTACAGAAAGAAGGAATGCCAGAAAGTTGTCACAGTAGGATATATTGAAGCCTTATGTTGTTAAATGTTTTTCTTTACTATTGAATCACAATATATTACAACATTAAATCTTCCTTAAAAATCCATTACACTTTTTTAACACATTTAGGGAAAAAAAATTAATTTATTTAATCCACTCTGTGGGTCATTTGTCTTTAGTCTGGAAATTTCCGCCTTTCTTGTCAGAGGGTGGTAAATCTGGCATCTGAGCATGTTGCTTTTTAGCAACTTTTAACCCCTATGCGCACCAGGGTGTAATAGTACGTCCCTGCAGAAAGATACTTCTACATCCAGACGTTCTACTATGCCCAGCTTCTGGCACCGGCTCATGAATGGAGCCGGCACCAGAAGCAGCTAGCAGAGGGGTCAGCTGTAAATAACAGCTCTCACCACGCTCTGACACTCGCAATTGGAGCCGACTCAGATCGCGATTTTTAACCCCTTATACGCCATGGTATGTAAAGGTGTTCCCCTAAGCATCATCTAAGCATCCCCCGTGCCACTTACCGGGGTATCCCAACCTCTTCTGGGCAGCCCTGAGGTCTGCATTAGTATTGTAGAGCAGTGTATTGGACTTGAACCAGTGATCAGAACAATGCTGGTTAAAGTTTGTATAAAGTAATGAAAGTAAAAAAAATGTCACTTTCCCACACAAACACTTAATATAGTACAAAAATAAACACAATTACACAAAAAACCCTCACAAATTTGTTATCAACACGTCCGTAACAATCTGTATAATTAAACAGAATCAATGTTAAACCTGCACGGTGAATGCCACAAAAACCCCCAAAAAAACTTTCAGAAATAATAAGTGATTAAAAAATGTTACACAATCTAAAATAAAAGAATAATAAAAAGAACAACGCTTCTCACAAAAAATTTATGCATCTGAAAGGATGTTGATTCTAAAATGAACAAGATTTTCTCCAAATCAGTAAAATTGAATAAAATTCCCCCCTTCCCCCCCCACACATATTTCGCAATACTGTGTCCATAATAATCTGTGTAATAAAACAGTATCATTACTGGGCCCGCACAGTGAATACCATAAAAAAACACCAAAAAAAAAGCTCTGAAAAAAGATAATTTTAATTTATACCCTTTAAAAAATACTCTAGAAAGTGATTAACCCCTTAAGGATGCAGGGTATTTTCGTTCATTTCTCGCTCTCCATCTTCAAAAATCCATAACTTCTTCATTTTTCCGTGCACAGAGCTGTGTGAGGGCTTATTTTCTGCGTAACAAATTTTACTTTCTTGTGACGTTATTTACTATTCCCTGCCATGTAGTGGGAGGCCGGAAAAAAATTCCGAATGTGGAAAAATTGAAAAAGCCTGCATGTGCCTCACTTCTTGTGGGCTCAGTTTTTACAACTTTCACTCTTCGCTCCAAATAACACCTCTACTTTATTATTTGGTTCGGTACGATCGCGGTGATACCGGTTTTATTGAGTTTCAATACATTTTCAAAAGTTAAGCGAGTGTGTACGAAAAAGGAAAAATTTTCTTTGCCATCTTCTGACGCTAATAACTTTTTCATACTTTGGTGTATGGAGATTTGTTATATGTCATTTTTTGTTATATGTCCTCATTTTGAGGACTGTGTGACATTTTGATAATTTTTTATTACATTTTTTATGTCATGTAAAAAAGGTGTAAAAGTCGCATTTTGGACATTTGGGCGCCATTTCCTGTCTTGGAGGTCATCGCCGTCAATAACCGTTTTTATATTTTTATAGATCGGGCATTTTGGGATGCGGCGATACCTAATTTGTCTGTGATTTTTACTTTTTATTATGGTTTATATCAGTTCTAAGGAAAGGGGGGTGATTTGAACTTTTAATATTTTATTATTTTTTACATTTTTTAAACTTTTTTTTTCTTTTTTTTTTCACTATTTCTTAGACCTTCTACAGTACATTAACCCTAGATGGCCAGATTGTTCCTACCATATACTGAAATACAACTTTATTGCAGTAAATGACATTTCTGCTCACTGTAATGGATAGGCAGAAGCCATTCAGCCTCGGCTCAGACGAAGACCCGAGGCTACCATTGCAACCGATCAACTATGATGATGATGTTTGGGGGAGCGACGATCGCAGGTAACATACCGATCCCATGCGCCGCCATGCTTTCAGCGCCGCCGGCGTCTTTGCTGGCAGCAAAGAACAGGTTAATGACCGCGATCAGTGCAAGCACCGACCACGGGTGTTAGCGATGGGTCTTTGCTGCGATATGCAGTAAAGCCCATCTCTGTATGAAGAGGGTACCCAAATTCTAAGCCTCATAACATTCTAGTAAAATACATGGAATCTTAGAAAACTATGCCAACATAAAGCAGACATTTTGGAAATGAAAGTTATGAATTAATTTGGGTGCTATGACTATCTGCTTTAAAAGTAGAGAATTTAGAACTTTGAAAATAAAGAATTTTAAACTACTTTGAAGTACAATATGTCACGAGCAAACATTCTCAAAACCCACTGGATATGTTAAACCATTCCAAAGCTATAACCACTTATAGTGACACAGGACAGATTTGAAAAATGTGGCTCTTTGGTTGAGGCCAAAATAGACTCCTAAATAGACTCCTAACAGAGTCCTTAAGGAGATAATGAAAAGCTACATAAACATCGCAAAAATGTGCCCAAATGCACCAATGCACCCAAAAAAGGTCTAAAAAAGAACTGCAAAAAAGAGAAAATACTGTTATACATCTTCCCCTTTGAGTATTATAAGTAGACCCATTACACTCAGTTAATACAGCTGAAGTGACTATACAGTATTTGTAGAGGCTCTGTCTGTCTCTTCCCTTTTTGCAGCTGCATTGAATGAATTGTACATGGAATGTAAACATTATGGGTAAAATGTTATTAAAGTTTGTATGCCAGTTTTCTTCCACCAGAAATTGTGATTATTTTTCCCCTTACACTATCTCCACACCATTTGGGTTTGGAGGGGCTTGAAGAGGTCCGTTCAGGCTATGCCAGGCAGGGTTGCAGATCTTCCCAATATTTTATGTGTACACTTTATACTTTATTTTTTTCACTTCCTTTATGTTTTTAATTCATTTTAATATCAATTAATCTTGTATTATTCTTTTATGTATTCTCATATTGTTAGTAATTAGGGACATGATGATTTCTGGAAACAAATATATTAAAATTGAATATTTATAAGAATATTATTTCATTAATATATACATAATTGTAAATAAATTAAATATTTCCATTTAATATTAAATATTTGCATTAGGTTTGTCCTACAAATCTAGTATTTTCCATGCCATTGCAGTTTATAAAAGAATGTATTTTGTGTTCTGTGTTGTTCTGCAAAGAAGATACCGTTTGGGGTAACGGAACAACGTGATGATGCACATTTGAAACTTCCTTTAAGGGTCAGCCATGAATTAGATTTCTGTGTGGAACTGAATAAGTTGGGGGATAAGATATCTCCCAAAGTGGCAGAATTCCTGGCAGAAAAACGACAGCCTGGCTGACGTGTATATTCAGTAGAAAATGTTACTTGGTTGGTAATGTTTTTAGTTCTTTTAGATCTGTCAGTGTAAAGTAAGTCTCATCTGGATTTGGAGGATAATCTGTCTTTGGTGCGTTGAATGAGCATTTTATTGTATCCTCTATCATGTAGACGTTGGGCTATCTGTGTGGATGTATGTATATATTGACTTTCCTGTGTACAGATGCATTTTGCTCGAATAAATTCCCCTTTAGGAAGATTTTTGACTACATGAGGGGGGTGGCAGCTATTAGCATGCAGGAGAGTATTGCCCGCGGTAGATTTGCGGTATACACTGCATATTACTTTGTGATTTTGTGGGGGGCCCATTGAGCATAGATCTAAAAATGTTATCGTAGTAGAGCTCAGTTTGTCCGTGCACCGGCACCTGATGCATGACCATAGAAGGGTGAGCTGAATTTCTACTTTTCCTTTTTTTACAGAAAGCATAGCCCAATATATTAAAGTAGCTCACGGCTGTAAGTAATTAATGTGCAAACGGTACTAATCAGTCGGGAGTGCTAAAAATGCCAACACAAATGAGATGTGCGCCAAAAACTTATATGGACTGTGCCTTTTTTAAAAATTTTGATTTCAGACAAGTTCTTTCCTGGTCTCCTTTGCACCAAAATGTGCGTCTAAAAATGCCGGCAAACTTCACATAAAATGTGGCGAATGATGTGGAAAATATAGGCCAGGACTACTTGCTCCAAAAAAAGACGGACTAGTCGGGATAGTCGGTAACAACTATTCTTTCTGGAGCCAACTCATTATAAATGATCCGCAACAATTATGCACCAAAAAAAAAGTGAGTTCCTGACACTTTTATGGCGCAGATACGATGATACATCTGCCCCATTGTATCTGCAGTTGTTTTATGGATCTTCTCAATATATTTGGTGGGTGCAGGAAGGCAGGGTTTACATCATAAGCAGGTGCACAATGTGCTAGCATTTTATAAACTTCCCCCATGTCCCTGGAAGGGCTGTTAGTGACTGGAACCAACATTAGTACAGGCAGTCCCCGGGTTACGTACAAGATAGGGTCCGGAAGTTTGTTCTTAAGTTGAATTTGTATGTAAGTCGAAACCGTATATTTTATCATTGTAGATCCAAACAAAAAAAATTTGGCCCCAGTGACAATTGGAGTTTAAACATTTTTTGCTGTAATGGGACCAAGGATTATCAATAAAGCTTCATTACAGACACCTTACAGCTGATTACTGCAGCCTGGGACTATAGTAAAGCATTCAGATAGCTTCACCAGAGGTCAGAGGGGTCTGTCTGTAACTATGGGTTGTCTGTAAGTTGGGTGTCCTTAAGGAGGGGACCGCCTGTATATTGATTAGAAACAATTAATAAAACAGAAGATTTCATTTAGAATTCACTTATCTTATTTCTGTTTGTTTTGGCTACTTTGGTAATTTATCAATCTCACTTTTTCCTTGTGTTAAATGTTTATTTTTCAGATCTCTTTTTGTGACATTTCTTACAAATGTCTCAAAAATGTCACACAAATTTTAGACAATTATAAAATATAAATGTAATTTGTGACATTAAGAACATCTGGAATAGAGGATAAATGTGTCTAACTGACGATAAATAAATTTCAAAAAGTCCGGAAAAGTCGCAAAAATTGCAATACGCCAATAGTCTCAAAAAAGATAGAAAAAAGGAAGAATAATGTGTATAAATGACCCTCGATATATATTGTACAATTAGGGTTGGGAATAGCCTCTGAATATACTATACAGTGAACTCACTATGTAGACAGTTTGTCTTAATAATGTACTTTTATGCTATTGAAAATACAACAAATTTCATAATAAAGTACATTAAAGTTAGGTTAATATCCTTTGCATTACACATTTATTAAATAAAATTAAATAGTACTCCCTATTGTCACAACTGTAAAACCCTGTAAAACAACAGCTCCTTTAGTTATAGTGAATATACTGCAATAACAGCAGAGCGGTGCATATGGCAGCTGATGGCCGTGCCAGCTACCAATAATAGTATGCCAGAACCACAATCATCCTGATAGTAACAATAGGAAGATAGCTTGTCCTCCTGGGAAAAGTGATGTGTACGGTTACGTTTAGCATCCACTCCTAATGTGTAATTAGAGTACAAAATCACAGTAAGACACACTTTTAACAGTTGAAATCACAATGTATTTTATTTTGCAAAGTCTGATTTGAAAGGGATATATTCAATAAGGATGGTGCTTTAACAATATATACACAGATATAATAAAAATGAAACATTAACAACCTGAGTAAACAATTAGGTTTGATTGATCATTTCCTGCTACAGCGCGAGGCCTCACACTAATGTGTGATTTCTATGAATACATGATCCCTGAGATATACCTCAGGGCATGTCCTATTCTTAGCCATGTTTGTGACTGTGACTGTGTGTGGCTACCTTGTCCCAACTGTCTGTCAAGCAACTTATTTTTCTTTTCTTGCGACCAGTTTGACCCTGAACTAGATGAGAAGTAGCAGGTCGGGGCAACAATATCCCTGACATTTGATGTTTTTGTGGGATGTTATGGATGTTGGCATGTAAATTGATTCTTTAAAAAAACCTCTTTTCTTGTCTTGCGGTCTATCTTTTATTGTTAGAATTATTATCTAACTATTTAATTAAGAGAACCATTAATTCCATGGTGCTGTAGAATCAGTAAGGGATTAACATACATTACATTAAGACAAGAACAAATGCAAGTACAAAATACAAAAACTACAGAGATCCAGAACAAGTGGAAGGAAGACCCTGGCCTAAAGGGCTCATGTTAATTTTATGGATCACCTTGGATGCATTTATGTGTTTTATTTTTGTTTCATATTTTTTGTGCTTTAATGTTGTTACTGAAGTTACACTCTCCTTGTGATTTTTTTTCTTTTTAAATTGTGTTGGTCAGCTTATACTTGAGTATATACGCTATACGTATAGCATGATGGCCGGTGGTTGGTATTAATTATTTCCGCTTTTTTGGACGTGACTTGTTTGTAGGAATAATATTTTCTGCACTTATTATGTGGTGTGGGGCTTATTGTACATAAAATGATGATGTGATAATGTTATAGTACAGATCCTTAGCATTATCAATGTGCAATATTTGATAGTGTTTGCACTTGCATTTTATTGCAATAACCTATAAGCAAGTATCCATTTATATTATTTGTCATCTTACTTCCACTGCTTTGATATTTGGGCGTAGGTATTAGATTTTCTAAATAAATTACATAGCACATATATGGAATATATATATTGTGCTTGTGTATGTCATACTGTCCATGGTTCTGTTTTATGTTTTTACATAATCTTTTTATGTGGGGTATTTTTATGCTATTTGTTGACTGTAATTGTTTATAATAAATTTTGACTCTAAACATATTAGTATTGTTAATTATTAATTGTATATGTTTATAGGGGTTGTGATTTATAGGTCAAATGTTCAGCACAGACCCGAACTGTACAGTTCATATCCGCTCATCCGGATGTTGTTATGGCTGATACTTTGCATCTTTGCCCCAAGAGGAGCTTGGATGCCTTTCTTGAATTATGCCTTACAGGGCTTTTTTTGTCTTCCTCTTGATCAACACTCAAGGATTATAGGCTGAACTTAAAGGAAACCTACCACATGAAATGGTAGGTGTAAGCTTCAAAAACCGAGCACCAGCTCAGGGCGAGCTGGTGCCAGAGCATATTTTCGTTATCCTAAACCGCTGTATCGCGGTTTAAACACTTTAGTATCTTTATATGTTTAGCCGGTTCGCCGCACTCGGCGCACCATGCATGCGACCGTGAACGGCACTCCGGCATTTCCTATTTAGGCGCACGGTCGCGCGCATGGTGCGCCGACCACATACCACGGTGTGGTGAACCAGCTTAACATATAAACATACTAAAGTGTTTAAACCGCGATACAGCGGTTAAGAGGATAACGAAAATATGTTTTTGAAGCTTACACCTACCATTTCATGTGGTAGGTTTCCTTTAACACATCCGCATCTTTACTCTATGAATACTCAAACTAGTACTTTACCATTGTCCCTTTTTATATATTGTAACATTTTTACTTTCGTGTTGGAGCCTTATTTATGCCACAGATAATGTCATGCTGAAGCATGAAGCAAATTGCATTAATATACCTAAAGATTTTACAAAAAGACAACAGAAGTAAATGTGACTAATTTGTGAATGACATTTTAAATTACATTTCTCATGTAGGGAATTTGCATTTTTAACAAATTCACGTCTTACAAGTTTGTCATCCATAGCCCAGTATAGCTAAGACTGTTGTCCCAATCTGCATTACCGTAGCTACTCAATTCATCAACAATATTGGAAATAATGTACTTAAACTGGCTTAGTGTAAACCAATTAGCAATATTAACTACTTAGTTAGAATTTGCAAGGCATTAGACATTTAAGCTAATACTAATTAAATGCAGAAGTTACCAGCTAATTCTGATACTTTATTAATATCTACCAACAACTGAGTGACTATACAAGCTATATAAGCCCAATATTAGAGAACAATTGTGCAACGGAAATGATATTAAATTATTATAGAGAATCCATCACAACAGGCTTACACATTTTGTGGACAAATTTCAAACCCCCATAAGACAAACCCTAGATCCCTGCACTTCTAAGCCATCACCCCTGTTGCCCTTCCATCTGTAACTAAGAATTCCAGGAGCAGCTCCTTTTGAGAGTTAACTTAATGGGGCACATTTACTTACCCGTCCTGTGGGATCCCCGAAAGTGCATTGTCCGACCGGAATGCATATCTGCCGCGATTCACGAAGATCGTGCCCTCAATATCCTGCATGTGTCACTTCCCCGCTCAGGTCCGCCGAGGTCACCTTCTTCTTCCCAGTCTATGTAAGTGCATTGTCTTGCGACACAAGTTGAATCTTAAATCCTGCCCTCAGTCTGCCTGAATCAGTCGGCCTGCCCCCGATTTCTATCAAATGAAAGCGGGCGCTGCCGCGCCAAAATCCGATCGCGTGAGTCACACATATCCCTTCTTAATACAAGTGACAGTGGCGTAAAGCCCGGGAAATGTCGGGAAGTCTGACGGAAATGCGATCCGTGGACCCTTAGTAAATAAACCCCAATAAGTTAATGCACGTTATGTCATGTTAACCAGTGCTAGACAATTTAATGTATTAACATCACAGAATAAGAACCATCTTAAACTTTCTCTGGCTCCTTAACCCCTTTCCTGTTGATGCCCTTTTATCAATTTTGGCTTTCCGCTAACACCTGCCATGAGCCTACTCCATAGTCATGTGAAGGACATGCAGGTGCACGGCTCGTTATATCACACGGCTCTGGTTACTCTCTGTGATACTAATGGCTCATGCACCTGCATGTCCATCACATGACCATGGACAGATTTCAATTCACTGGAAATAATCATAGAAGCTTCTACAGCAGGACAGCAAGCAGAGATCTAAAAAAAGTGAGGAATTGATACAGAAAGTATATTGGAAAATTGTATAACTTTTCATTCCACAAACAATATCAATTATTTGCTGAAAGTGGACAACCCATTTAGGTAGTACATATGACAGTTGTTGTTTTTATTGCCCATTATCCGCAAGAATAAATATGAAATATGCAGAGTAACTGAGTTATTGTAAATGTTTGTTTAGTCTCCCTAATTCTTTCTGTTCACACTTCACTTAAAAGATATTGCAGCAAGATAGCAGCTTTTTATCACAGTCTTCCTGTTGTCAGACCAAATGATTGACACTTTAATTCTTACTTTTATTCTGTTTCACTTTGTGTTATTAATTTAAAAAATATCATTAAGTTGTCCTGAGAGATTACTTTCCTTTACATTTTTTCTCCTTCTGTGTTTATTAATCTTTAAGTGTATGAAGACATTTTACAAACTATATAAATTTGGTATTTTCATATACACCCAGTACTCACAGCTTAAGCTATAGGCACTGCGATTGGATAGCCACCATTAAGGGACCATTGATACTCAACATCATTTATATATTTTATAATATTCAAATAATATTTGGTCGGTATTAAGGAAAGAAAAGTATAAAACTAGACTATGACACCCCCCACTTCAGTAGAATTACTACTTGTGTTCCCATTGCTCTATATTACCCCACTCTGTACACTATGACATCCCTGTGCCATCTAAAACAGACAATTAATCTCTCTGTGCACACTTCCTTAGATTTCCAATCTTTTATGTTCAAGACTTTTTGGGACACCTCTACTTTAGTTCATTTGGATTTTTATTTGTTTCCCATTTGATATTTGAAACCAATACTATTGCATTGGAATTTTTTATTTATTTATAATTAATTATTCAGTCCAAGTATAATATATATATATTAGTTGGAAATGTCCCTCCATAACTGGACACCCAAGGCACAGGCCCTTAAGTGTCTAATGGCAAATAGATCCCTGTCTAGGGCATCTGAGAATGTCAATATAAAATAAGTTATGTACCTGGGTAACTTAAAGGGCTTAAGCACAAATTATGGGTAGATCATGATTAATTCCCCACTTAATTATGCTAAACTGTTTTAGAATATACTGTACTGACAGTGTACTTTATTGTGCTTGTCTTTAAAGTTTTATCTTTATCATGCTTTAATTTACCTGTAAAGTCTAATTTTAATTGTGTGTAGTTTGGGCTCTAAAAACTTAAATGTATTTCTAGTATACCAATGTAGACCCATGTATCATCTGAGTCCAGCAGGATGTAGTGATTTAGGGTTTGCTTGCTTCTGCCTCTTTTCCTTTTACTCCATGTGAAGCCTCTGTTAAAAATTCTGTCAGCACAGCACATTGTGCATCAAAACAATGATCGCCATGCTGATCTGCGTTTTTATTGGTGATAGCATAATATCGACATGAGCTTCAGTTGTAATTTACTGTATAAAATAAGTTGTTGTTTGGTATTAATTTTAACCTTTAACATTTATGAAAATATGAATTCTCATACCTACATTTCTCAATAGCCCTTTTATCTTCTGTATGAAAACAGCATAGAAGACGCAAGGGCACTTATCAATGAAAGCATTGATTGTATTAATTAATAGGTTCCCTGCAGGAAACTTACGAAGCTCACAGGCTGGCCTTGCTAACAAGCCTTCGCACAGCCTGATAGAAGGCTAACAAGGATCGCTGAATGCAGGGGGGAGATCAAAGCAAGTGCTAATTGGCCAGAGATCCAGCCTACTCCTGATTTGTTGAATTGTGTTAACTTTATTAATAAAAAATTATATTTACTTTTCCCGGGAAAAAGTGAGATTATATAGCTAATAAGCGACAAATTCATTCAACAAAACATGCTGCTAGGTTTACAATTTTTCTCTTAAATTCATAATTTAATGCCCAAAATATTCATTGTATTATATAATATATTTTTACATCAATTTCACAGGGCACTGAATGGCAAATAAATAAAAATCCATACAAGTACAGCCACATGTCTAGAAAGCTCTCTATATAGATCATCAATCATTAGTACATACCAAGATCCCCAGGTGACACACAAGATTCTGTAGGTTTATTCTTAAGTTGGATTTGCATGTAAGTCGGAACTATTTAATAATTGTGGGCAGAAAAAATGGTTATAGGCGGCACTCAGATGACCCACTCCGGATTAAGTGCAAAACATGTTCTTTATTAGGCTAAAATGTGCAGCAATACATGGATAAAAAATTTTTTGGAACGCTAGAGATCGACGCGTTTCGACGTTACAACGTCTTAGTCATGATCACATAGACAATTGTACAAATAATCATTTAAATAAAAACACTCACCCAATAGATGGCCGAGAAAAATGAGGGCAAAACCGGAAGCGGCCGACTCACCGGAGGAACGCACCTGGGCGGCCAAACTCAATCCGCTGTTGGCGCGTCTGTACCGGTGACGTCACCTCCGGGAATCATGTGAACATCACATGGTTCTATACCCCTCATGTGACTAAAAGACACCTGACCTGCATGGTCACGTGACATCAAATCCCCGATAATCAATATCCTAGACCCGGCAATGCAAGACAATGGGTAGTGTAAAACAATACAATAAACAATATAAAAACAACAATGTTACTGGAACCTATGCAGTAAGTCTCAATAATAACTAATGTTCAATGTTCATGTTTGAGATGTTATAGGGACACATAAATAAATAGATAATGTATATAGTACTTGCCAGACTACCCCCATCTAGAAACCATGTACTGGTGTAGTAAATCGTTGAATAAACTATCAACAGAATATCAAACAAATATATCAGAAAGGACGCTAATATGTAAGAATTAAGTCCAGTCTCCTGTTGAGACCCTCTGGATGTCGGGTACCAAGTACAAACATCCAGAAGGTCTCCCTGTTCAATAACTTGCGTTTCACGTCTCCACCTCTCTGTTTAAGAGAAATTCTTTCTATACCACACCAAACAAAACCAGTTACATCTTTATTATGTGCGTCTCTGAAATGTCTTGATAATGTCGACACGTTAACTGCATTGTTGCCCACATCCGACAAATGTCGTCGAATGCGAGTTTTGAGTGGACCCGTAGTGTGCCCCACATACTGTTTTTGACAAATTGTGCATCCAGCCAAGTATATAATATTGGAAGAATTACAATTAATATAACTGTAAATATTGTATTCTTTCCCTGTAGAATATGAAACAAATGTTTTCTGTACATTAATATGTATACACGCTTTGCACCTACTGTGTCCGCACTTGTAGGACCCTGGAAATTTGAGCCAACTCGGAGTCTGAGCTTCCCCTACTGTACTCTCAAATAAACTGGGAGATAATAGCGAGCCCAACGTTTTGGTTTTTCTGGCTACACATCGGACACCTGTAGAGACAATCTGTGACAATTCTTCATCTTGTGAAAGTATAGGCAAATATTTGTTAATTATGTGTTTAATTTGACAAAATTGCTTACTATAGCAAGTGGAGAATACTACAGGTTGTGCAGTGTCGTGGTTTTGCATCTCTCTCTTATTAAATTTTCTGTTGGTGAGAAGACTTGATTGTGTTGTTCTAGAAATTCTCCTGTCCGCACTATCTAAACTCGGTTTTTTATATTTCCTCATGGTGAGCCTTTTCTTTAGCAGATCTTTTTCTTTTAAGAAAGTGTTATCTTCTGAACAATTTCTGCGTAAACGCACCATTTCCCCATAGGGGATATTCTGGATCACATGATGGGGATGACAAGATGACGCCAATAATATGGAGTTGCCCGCAGTATTTTTCCTATAAGGGCTAACTATAACCTGTTCTTTACTTCCCTCCAGGATGATATCTAGAAATGTGACCGATGGGCCCCCGAAAGAATGAGTGAACTGTAAATTCATGTCATTTGAATTGAGGTAGGTGGTGACAAATTGCTCAAACATGGCCTTTCCCCCTTTCCAGATCCAAACCAGGTCATCAATATAACGGCCTAGCCATATAATTGATTCCCGGTACGGATTCTGGGGGGAGAAGAGGAAAATGTCCTCCCACTGTGACATGTAAATATTCGCCAAAGAGGGCGAAAATTTAGACCCCATAGGGGCACCCTCTATTTGTAAATAGTAGGAACCATCGAATAAGAAAAAATTATGTTTTAGGAGGAATTCCAACACAATTATGATGTATTCTTTTAAGTTGTCACTATATGTGCTAAACCTGTCAAGATGTCTGCGGAGAAAAAATATGCCTTTATCATGCGGTATGGAGGAATACAGTGAAACAACATCCACTGTAGCCCATTCATATTTAGATTCCCATTTAAATTTATGCATTATGCGAATGAGGTGTCTTGTGTCTTGAAGGAAAGTGGGAGTGACTTTGGTAAGTGGTTGTAGGTAGTGGTCTACCCATTCACCCAGTCTCTCACTCAAACTGCCAATGCCCGCTACAATAGGTCTAGGGGGCGGGGGAAATATGCCCTTATGAACTTTGGGCAGAGAGTGAAAGACTGGCGTGATGGGTGATCGAACATGTAAGTATTCCTTAACTTTCTCTGTTAAAAGACCTCTTATGACACCCTCTTCCAAAACGTTGTTCATTTTGTGTTGAAATATATTAGTGGGATCTGCCGGTAGTTTCCTATATGTCACTGCATCGTTAAGTAAATCCTCATTACTTTTTTTGTATAGTAATGCATCTAATACCACCACATTGCCGCCTTTGTCGGCGGTCCTCACCACCAAATCTGAATTTTGTCTAAGTTCTTTCAAGGCTTTTCTCTCTCCAACCGATAAATTATGGTTTCTGCCTGCATGTGTAGAAAGACTGTTGCTTAAGGCTACTAATTCTTTTTCTACCAATTCTTGGAATTTGTCTAATACAATTGGTCTAGACCCTACTGGATAAAAGTTGGGGTTGCTAGTCACAAAACATTTATTAATACAATCATTGTTTTCCGTGAAATTACACATAAGAGATCTATAGCAAAGAGTGCTCGCCTGGTCCTCGAAGTGACATGGAACTTCTAATGAATTAAGATCATCAATATATATATTGCTAGAATCATTAATATCTAGTGTCTGATCTTGTATTCGGACATTGTCCTCATTGGAGAAATGTTTGCGTATAGTAATATTTCTGGCCAGTCTGTTGACATCGAGTAGAGTGTTATACAGGTTGAAATTGCAACTAGGTGCAAAACTTAACCCTTTCTCCAGTAAGTTAATTTGGTCCTGTGTCAAAATGTAGCTGGATAGGTTTAGAACAACATCTTTGGTTATTTGTGTTTGGTCTTCTGGTGTTGTTGTCTGGTTTTTATACCTGCTTCTTTTATGTTTGCGGCCAGCGCGCCTTCCCCGTTTTTTGATTTGTTTGAAGACGTTTCATAATGTTTGCTAGATGTCAGGTCCGGTAAGGAGGTGTCACTATGTGATTGCACAGAAGACGAGTGCCCATTCGTGGAATCATCTGTGTCAGAGAAACTGACTTTTCTTTTATATTTTTTGTTGTTTCGGTTCTTCCTCCTTGGATTAGAGCCGGATTTATTGTATTTTAGTATCGACTTCGGAGTTACACCGCCTTCCTGCATTTCATCATATTTCATTTTTCTCCAAGTGTATACCATATTCTCTTTATAATCAATCACGTCTCTCTGAAATTTATTGCGTTTTATCCCCATAATTGTTTCTTCCAATTTCTTAACTTTTTCTTGACATGCTGACAATTTGTCTTTATACAGATGGTTTGGCAAGTTCACCATAAGTTCCTCTTTAATAGTATTAATAGTAAGTTTTGTTTCTTCCAGTGCACATTTTTCCTCTGCTATTATGAGACTCATCAATTTTAATGAACATTCACTTAAGGTCATATTCCAATTGTCCAGAAAAATTTGAGAATACACTGTAGTTGGCGTTTTAAGTAGACGCAGTCCTCGAGGTATCATTTTTTTCTCTATATATGATTCAAGTGTCTCTGCATCCCACCACATGCGGGCTTCCTTTTCCATCAATTTATGCAATTGGTTCCATTGTACAAAATAGCTCGTTCCTGGATCCAGATCAGACGAATCGATATTGAAAATCTTTTTGGCGCAGTCCCGTCTGTCCCTATTAGGGTCTGATTCAGTCAATTCTTGTGTCTGGTCAGAGGATCCTGCTTCATCCATGTTTGCGCACGTAAAAAATATATATACAGCCTAAGAATACTGGAGAGGGTGTAACGGGGAGCAAATACCGACACACGTCAAGTCATGCAATGTAAAAAGCAAAAAGAAAATAACGGATCGCTCACCCAATCACCCGGTTGCTCTCCCGCACTTCAGTCCTGTAGTGGTGCACGCCGTCAGATCCTTGACTGTATAGATCCACAAAGTGGGCAGAAAAAATGGTTATAGGCGGCACTCAGATGACCCACTCCGGCGTGCGCCTGAATAGGAAGTGCCGGAGAGCCAGTGACGTCACTGAGTGAAGTGCCTGCAGAGGCTAATTCACATAAGGCCCTATCCAGAAAACTAGCTATATTGGAGAATATTGAGTTAGTGCCTGACACAATGGGTCTTCCCGGAGGATTGACCAAACTTTTATGAATTTTTGGTAGTATGTACAATACCGGTGTCACTGGATTGTCAACAAGAAGAAATTTGTGCATGGCTGTATCAATGATGTTGCTGGTTAGAGCTTCATCTAGAATACTTTTGATTTTTCTCAGCAAGGTGAATTTGGGATCACCAGAAATTTTTTTATACACCTGTGTGTCTGATAATTGTCTCTTAATCTCTGCAATGTATGAGCTGGTATCCATGACGACGACAGCACCACCCTTATCGGCAGATTTGATGGTGATGTCGCCGTCATGGGCCAGCTCACCAAGCGCAGAGATTTCCCCACTTGTAAGATTCGGATGTGTCAACAGCATGTTTTGCGTGTCATGTTGTAATTTGGCGATGTCACTTTTAACAGCAGCAAAGAATGCATCAATGTGTGGAGACTCAGTATCAGGAATGAAAAAACTCTTATTACTTAATTGGAATTGTCTAAGATTAAGTTCAGATGTACTACCAGCGGTAATGGTGGGGTGTACATGAAAATATTGTTTTAATTTAATAGCTCGAAGAAATTTCTGTAGATCTATTTCAATTTCAAACCAATCAGGTTGTGTTGTAATACAATATGAGAGACCCTTAGATAATACAGATAACTGGTCAGCAGATAAAGACTTAGAGGAGATATTTACCACCAATGTAGTTAAGTCCTTTTGCGAAGTGCCATCTTGGGGACCGCTTGTTCCAACCTGGGGTGCGAGGTGTTTCCTGGATCTATGATGTTTACGGCCTCCCCTCCTAGTCCTGGTGGATTTGAGGTGTGCATAGTCCTTGGTGTCTCCAAAAAAGATTCCGATTGGGGTCTTCTATGCCTAGTGTTTGTTCCTGGAGTAGAATTATGATTAGTTGTTTTGGTCTTGCGTTTGTTCGTTTCTTTTTGTCTATATTGTTGAGGGTCCATTTGCCAACTGTAGACTTGTCCTTTCGTATAATCTTCTGTGTCCCGGATTATAAAGAATGGGGAGGTCTGTAATATTTTTCACAGGCACATGTCAATTATGAGAGACAGAAAAAATTTCCATAAAATTACATTGTGCAATATAAGTAATTGTATTGCATGGGGTAAGTATGATGCATGGCACAGTGCTTTTATTTGGGTCTTTTTACTAGTACAATACATTCAAAACTATATGTTTACCTTAAGGTCTTTTTACTAGTACAATACATTCAAAACTATATGTTTACCTTAAGCTGTAAATAGTAACACACCTTCTTCATACTGCACTTGCTCCCTAAGATTTGGTTTAGGCTAGGAACAATTGCTCAGGGTAACAGATGTTTGCTAGCACAACAGCTTATAGCTATTAACACTCGCTGTAAGATGTGATCTGGGTTACCAACATAAAATAATCTCACAAATCTCAAGCTCAGAAAGCTCAAGCTACCTTCTGCTTTAATATTTAAAGAACCTGTCAAAGCCTCACAGCTGGCTAGAAGGATAGACAGAGCTATGCCCTCCTTCCTTTAAGCCATGGCACTCTTCCACCATGCTGAGCCTAGGTTTTTGGAGGAGTCAGACAAGTACAACCAACCTTAACAGCAGTGTGCAAGTAATTTTCTGCAGAGTGGCACAGCATGGAGAACTGGGAATCACCTTCTTTCAAGAATGTTTAGTGAGTTTGTAAAGAAGCTTGGTATTCAGAGCAGGAGGCCCAGTGCATATTCAGCAATGTGAGCGGAAGAAGCTCATCTGTGCCGCTATCATCTGAGGTTTTGTTTTGCTCTGGTGTTGCAAAATTTTTTTCTTCTTTATGCTGTCTGAATGAAATCACTCTGTTTCAGCGCGGTACATATTCAGCCATTGTGCACAACCTGTATTTATTTTTTGCACTTGCTGTTTATTTTTCCATTGAGGACCTTTCCCTACAATAAATATTACATGCTCAAGCCGACATTACTTGCACACATCCATTTACTGATAAATTGTGCTCGCTGGCATGCTATTAAGAATTAAATATAAACATTGTGAGAAAATCGTACAATGCCCTTTAGAAGGTAAAAATAGTCAGTAGTTTCTAAAATAATAAAAAAAAGCATGCTGTAGCTTTGTAAATTCTACCTGAATTCATAATAAGATGATATGTGCTCGTTTACATAGAAATTACCGATCCTGGCGATAAACATAATTCCCATGAATATGTAATCAGAAAATTCAGGCCCATTTGCATATACACTGGCAGTAGTGGAGCTATTTAACTCTTTTGCAAAACATCAATATAAAACTTTCAATAGCAAAAGATGGATGACACTTATCACTGGTAATAAGCACAAAATCGGATACACAATGAGTGACCTTGATGAACTAAATCCTGACAATGAGGGGAACAAGCTTGTACCACATATATAAAATAAACAGGATATCTCCACTAACAACAGAACATTGTGCAGCATTCATTAGTGTTTGTGAGGCTGGTCGAGTATACAGGCAGAGGCAGTCTCAGGCCGATGCAACACGACTGTGTGAATAACGGCCCATGGGCTTGCTGGATTTGAGCACAGTTCCAGGGATGGACTTCTTGTTGGCGAGACGCGAGAGGGGAGCATTGCTCGTCCTTCACTGTTCGGCATGTATGGTCAGAAGAAAGGAGTTGGAGGATGAGGAAATGGACAGTCAGGTCCAGTGAGGGGAGTGAATTCTTCGAGTTGGGACTCTTGCGCATATGCAATATTTCAGTCTAGGCTGCCTATCCCGTTACCTCGTGTTCAAAGAATTTATTCCAGCATCGATTATGGGTATTCACTCTCCTGGACCCGCGGCAAGCAAAATCTTTCCAACTTTCATCCCTTGGAGATGAACGGAGTGTGAAGAACTGCTGACTAACCAGCGTCCACGGTGCACAGCTAAACAGTATTTCCCTTCTGACGCGCTAGTGGCAAGGGCAGTACTTCTGGCGGGACAAGTACGAGGGAGAGTAGGCGAGTCGCAGCTTGTCCAGCACTGGCAGGGGTACGCTTTACAGCTTTGCCAGTTTTATTATGTCACCAAACAGCAAGACACTGTCCCTGCCCCCAGTCTTCAGCATAGTAAGGGCTGATCTTTACAGAAAGATGGTGAGGAGTAACGTAGCTGACCATACCATCGTCCTAAATAATCACAACAGCTCCTACAACTACGGGGTTTAAAAAGCTGGACATGTGTCAAAAACTGGCTCTGTATGTTCTTGTGAGGTTCTTGGGCCTCTTCCTGCCCCTGCCCTAGCCGTGTGTCTGAGTCGTGTTTTCAGTGCAGCTGGTGGCATCAAACTCACCGATAACGTCACCCTGTCGACGACAGCGCTTACAGGCTGACGCTTATCAGATGAATAAAGCCTGGGATTTCTCAGGATTTCCATTCTCCCACCAGGTGAATATGTCGTGCACTCCTCCTGCTAGCAATTTCCTCCTCTCCTCTCGTTTGTACACTAAAAGCAGTAGGCACACTGCTATTTTTGGGAAATAATCCAGGGAAAGGAAGCCAAAAACGCAAGACGGGGTTTCTCTAGGCTATAGTACTCTTGTATTTAAATTTTTTCGTGGAGGGGGGGCGCGACAGCAGACGAATGACCAAAGAGTGGGGGGGGGAATGCCTCACAGGAAAGTGGTGGTAATTGTAAAAGCTTTGGTGTTGGGGGATCTAGAAACGTCAAGCAGTAATCCAGACATCACTATCCACATTTAAATGGTCTCTCTAGCAGCCTCCCCACGCGTCTTATAAAGACATTATAGCTGCCTCCACACTTGTCTCGCAATTTCGTAGCTTCGGAGGGCAGCTATACACCATAAGCATCCAAGACTCTAATATCAGGATAGCTGCCTCCCAGTCGTCCATATAGCTGCCACATACAATCTCCCTTAGGCAAAGGGCGGCTGTGTCAGGCAGAATTTTGGGTTTTTTTATGGCTTCCACTCAAACTTGTTAACTTTGTCCACGCCTGCTGTGTTCTCCACAAATTAACTGTCAAACTTTTATCATTTACCGATATTATTTCAGCTCTTGCACATTTGTTTCAACATTCCCTCACCCGCCCTAACCAAACTTATAAAGAACAGTACTACACTTGAGCTTATCCAAAAGGTTCTTAGAAGTGCGTGTTTTGTCCCGGCTGCTTGAAAATTATAATTTTTTTCAAAGTAATCGGTCTTCTGCCCCAAAGGTCCATTTTGGGTGGTGAGGAGCCGAGAGCAGGGGCTTGGACGCAAGAAAGCTCGCCCTGGCATGCGACCGCCAGCTCCTCCCAACATCAACTACATATTTTTACTGCAGCACCTTTTAATCTAGCTACTACTTTAGCTGCATCCATACCATCTCCACTCATCCATAAACGAGCTGTTTCAGGCAAAATTTTTGGTGTTTCATCAACATGATACATACATGAACTCGCCTCTGATCTTCACCATGCTGGAGACCTGAATGTTGTCAATCATAGCACGCAATATGGAATGCTCCATACTGTCGCTCTTAATCATGGAACATTCGAAAAACAGATTAAAAATAGAACCCTATGCTATTCCATTATCCTAGATAAATATTTAACGACCCCGCCTGCGTTTAAAATTAATTATTTTTTTAAAGTACAACCTTCTGCCCCCAGGCCCATTTGGGTGGGAGGAGCCGAAGACAGGGTTGACAGCGAAAATCGCTCCCTGCAGCGGACTCCTAGCTCCATCCAGATTAGGGCAGCCTAGAGGCATCCATGCATACGCCCGCTGCCTGTTTTCTGTCCATTTCGCCTCCACGATCCTCCTAGTCCACACAAAAAATGTCTCCATGCTTCAACTTTAACTGTCTATACCCGACTGCTGAGCGCGGAGGATCACAGCACATCATCCCTTACAAACGACTGTGTCTCGGCAGAATTTTCAGTGTTTCACAAATAAAAAAAACAAAACAACCAACAAAGACCCCACACTCCCCCCAAAAAAAAAAAGTAATAGGACTCGGCACCTCTGATCGCCGGCCATGCTGGAGACCTGAAGTTTTCAATCTTAGAAGCAATTTGATGCCCCATCTGTCACTCTACTCATGGGAAGTCGTCGTCCATGGCTGCCTTCCACATGTCGTCCTCCTTTTTCAAACAACAAAGCTGTTGTCAGCTATTTTTTCGGGTGTTTTCACCAGATTACTTTAAGCGCCCTTGGTTCAACTGATGTCCCGCACCATGCTGTTTCGACTAATAACTTCACCTTTTGTTACATAGGAAATTCATTTCAGCATTCGCTCACATCCTGGTTCCTCTGCGCCCTCCATATAGTGTAGGGTTCCATTTGTGGTATTCGCAGCTACTCTCTCAGGTACTGCCTGGCTTCCTGATGCCTTCTATGCAATCATTGATATGTATCAGCCCATAGTTCTCACGATGTGTTGCCATAATGGCATAATGGCGGATTAAGCACTCAGAGACATCCAGTGCTTCTCCCCTTGCTGTTCCGTCTCATTTTCCGTGGATGTTTCCACTCATCTTTTCTGAGGTTTCAAGGTGTTTGGGCCAACTTCTCTGTGCATACCCTTGGTCCCCTGAAAATGGCTCGATCTCCTATTGACCTTCATGGGGTTTCGTTATTCAGAGAGCATCACTACGAGCATCGGGAAAAGTTTTCTCGAAACGCCCGAGATTTTAGCCTCATCTACTACACAGATCGATTTAAGAGAACTTAGGAGCATTTTTTTCTGAACAACTGCACACACCTCACTATTGTTTGGATAAGCATTATAATTCACTATGATGAAAAAGTCCATCCCTGGACTTTGCTCAAATCCCCGCAGCCCATGGGCCGTATTCACCCAGTCGTGTTGCATCGGCCGAGACTGCCTCGCCTGTATACCGACCAGCCTCACAAACACTAATGAATGCGCAAAGTTCTGTTGTTTGGAGATTCCTGTTATTTTATATAGTGGTACAAGCTTGTTTCCCATTGTCAGGATTAGTTCTCAAGGTCACTCATTGTGTATCGATTTTTGCTTAATCCAGTGATAAGTGTCATCCATCTTTTGCTATTGAAAGTTTATATTGAGGTTTTGCAAAAGAGTTTAAATAGCTCCACACTGCCAGTGTAATGCAAATGGGCCTGAATTTTCTGATTACATATCTGGGAATTATGTTTATCGCCAGGATCGTAAATTTCTATGTAAACGAGCACATATCATCTTATTATGAATTCAGGTAGAGATTTACAAAGCTACAGCATGCTTTTTTTTATTATTTGTAGAAACTCCTGACTATTTTACCTTTAAAGGGCATTGTACGATTTCTCACAATGTTTTATATTAATTTTAATAGCATGCAGCGAGCACAATTTCAGTAAATGGATGTGTGCAAAGTAATGTCGCTGAGCATGTAATATTATTGTAGGGAAAGGTCACTCAATGGAAAAAAAAACAGCAAGTGCAAAAATAAATACAGGTTGTGCACATGGCTGAATAGTACCGCCTGAAACAGAGTGATTTCATTCAGACACATAAGAGAAAAAAAATTTGCCAACACCAGAGCAAACAAAACCTCAGATGATAGCGGCACAGATGAGTTTTCCGTCACATGTCTGAATATGCACTGGGCTCCTGCTCTGAATACAAGCTTCTTTACAAAACTCACTAAACATTTCTTGAAAGAAGGTGATTCCCAGTTCCATGCTGTGCCATCTGCAGAAATTACTTGCACGCTGGTCAAGGTGGTTGTATGTCTGATCCTCCAAAAACCTAGGCTCAGCATGGTGGAAGGTTCCATGGCTTAAAGAGGAGGGCATAGCTCTGTCTATGCCTTCTAGCCAGCGTTGAGGCTTGACGGTTCTTTCTTAAATATTAGCAGAAGGAGCTTGAGCTTTGAGCTTGAGATTTGTGAGATTATTTTATGTTGGTAACCCAGATCACATCTTACAGCGGAGTGTTAATAGTATAAGCGTTGTGGCTAGCAAACATCTGTTACCCGAGCAATGTTCCGCCTAAACCAAATCTTAGGAGCAAGTGCAGTATGAAGAAGGTGTGTTTACTATTTACAGCTTAAGGTAAACATATAGTTTTGAATGTATTGTACTAGTTAAAAAGACCCAAATACAAGACTGTGCCATGCATCATACTTACCCCATGCAATACAATTACTTATATTGCACAATGTAATTTTATGGAAATTTTTTCTGTCTCTCATAATTGACATGTGCCTGTGAAAAATATTACAGACCTCCCCATTCTTTATAGGTTTAAAACAATTCACAATGAGCAGTGTATACAATCAGGCTATAAGACACTGGTACAATTGATCACCATCCGGATCAATACTTTTCTGCCTCTATGCTGCGCTGGTCGGGAGCGCAGCATAGAGGCGAATTTAAATCTCACCTGTCCCGGTTCCACGAGGCAGGGGTATGCGCAGCTTGAAGCCGGCGCACATGATGACTTCATCGGATCACGTTTGCCGGCTTCAGAGCCGGCGCGTACGGGAGGCCCAGGCCAAAGACAGCCCAGGCCAGTAGCTATGTAGCAAGTAGATAGAACAGAGAAAGTCCAAGCAGCACAAGCCTTGCAAAGTAGGGTGGGTGCAGGCGTCCTGGGACAGGGCGTGGGTCCCTCAATAATAGATTGTAGAAAACGGGCAGCACTCCAGATTTAGGGTGAAACAAGGTGATTTCTTTATTCCATAGTCAGCAATCAAACAGCGACGTTTCGGGCCCTGAGGACCTTGTTTACAAAATTTGTGATACAAAAGAATTATACAAAAATTCATTAATATACATTGATAAAAGTGCATATAGTGAAGTATGTGCATAAAAAAAGTATAAAAGCATGATATAATGAGAGACATGAAACTGTATCCTCTCGTGGATGTCCAGCTACACACCTTTACATACATATAAAGTGCAAACGTGCCTCGTGCATGAGAGGTACAGGGGTCTAAGACGTCAGTGTCTCCCCGTGTTGAAGGTGTCCTCCGTTATTCAAAGTATATGATTCCCAGAATAAAAATTCAGTGAACGCATGCTGGAACGCACGCTTCGGAATCTTCACTGCGCAGATGCGCAGCCCGGTGGTGTGAGCTCTTACATGCGGTAACTAGGCAACCTCAGAAGAATACATTGTAACAGGTGGTTTGACAAGCTCTTGTAAAGGTGAGCAATTGTTGCAGATAAGTCTGCGTAAGGTTATGTAGTTATACGAGGGATCAGCCATAACAGGACAAAATATTGTTAAGAAAATTTTTAACACCAAAAATGGGCAGTGGTTTGTTAACCCCTCCGGGGAGAAACAATCCACTGGGGGAACCAATGCTTCCGTTGTTAAAATCCCTTATAAACTTAGGGGCCGGAAATTGTCTCCACTCCCTATGTGTATACAATAGGGTAACAACCCATTAGTCCCCGCTAGATTCCCTCAGACTATGGAAAATACGAAGTCTAAACAACAAAGAACCTAGTAATGAATATTGCACATTGGAGGTGCCAAGTAACATGCATAAACAAAAGAAAACAGATCTTGTGTGGAATGACCATTCACAGGGAGACATCTGGATCAGGCTCAAGGTATCTAAACAGAGAAATATCATATGGGTTAGTGCCATTATCAAAAAATTCGAATCACAAAAATCGCTGGTCACTTAATCACAGATGACAGAATGTGCAACAAGATGCAAAAACGGCAAGATTCATAGTGTCCATCATTTGTAATCTACCTAAAGGCCATGAGAGGTTTTAGTGTGTTCAGTGTATGTATCCACTGTAGTTCGCGTTTCTTAAGTAGTATGTTCCCTGTCGCCCCCTATCCTAGGTAAGGGTACATGAATATTACACGACAGCGTAAATCCTTTTCAAGTGTCCTGCTTCATGGAAATGTTTGGGTACTGGAAGATCTTACGGTTTGCTCGTTATGGTGTATCTGTGTTGGTTTAATCTAGTTTTAAACTCTAATGTGGTTTCGCCCACATAGAGAAGTCCACAGGGACAACTTAGTAAAAAATTACAAATGAGCTTCCACATGTTAGGTAGTGTGTGATCTTATGCCCATTTTCCATGTGTTCAAAGCCCGGTCCTTTGATCATATATTTACAGTTTAGCATTTGCAACAAGGAAAACATCCCTTTTGTAATTGGCCTAATTATTGTTGGCGGCTTTTTCTAAGTGACCCAATGTCTGCTCTCACCAGACGATCACCGATTTTTTGTGCATTCCTGTAATTAAGACATAAGAGGCGGGATTGGAATTCGGGAAACAGTGACATTGCTGCCAGACAACTAGTCCAATGTTTGTGTATAATTTTTTGCAATATGTGACTTGGCGTGTTAAAAGTGGTAACAAATGGTATTCTGTCAGTGTTATATTGTCTTTTGCTGTGGGGGTAATAATTCTGCGCGGGATCTCTGTATTAACCTTTTGTAATTCATCTCCAAAACTTTTTTGGTGGTAGCCTCGCTCTCTGAATTTATGGTCATAGACATAGATTTTTTTGAAGATTTTGTGGTTACACTTGTAATTCTTTAGTCCTAATAGTTGGCTATAAGGCAAGAGTTAATTGTTGTGCGGGGTGGCTACTTCATAGCGTACTAAGGTGTTGCGGTCTGTCGGTTTGGTGTAGATATCAGTCCCAAACGTTTGTCTTGGATAGGAACTGTACATCAAGAAATTGTAACTCGGTTCAGAGGAACTTTTGTAAAATTGAGGTGGCAATCAATTGTATTAAGAAATCATGAAATACCTCCAACTCTGTTTTGACCCAGTCCATATACGAAGACATCATCAATAATCTCCACCACCTAAGACAATGTCTATAAAGTGGGAGAGAAAGATGATGTCTTCTTCCAAAACTCTCATGACAATATTTGCATATGTGGGTGCCATATTGGCACCCATGGCGACTCCCATGTTCTGTAGAAAATATTCATCACAAAAGAGAAAATAATGTTTTTTGAGTACAAAATCCAATAAGGTAAGTATAAAGTCCTGGTTTTGAATGAATATTAGGGTGTTGATGATTTTCTTAACTGCCTCTAAACCTCTGGAATGGTCAATAGAAGTGTATAGAAACAACGTCAAAGGAACAAGTAGAATGTTTTGTGAGGAGGACACAGGTAGTTTTCAATTTGTTGATAAAGTCAGTTGTGTCACGTATATATGAAGTGCCTGCAGAGGCTAATTCACATAAGGCCCTATCCAGAAAACTAGCTATATTGGAGAATATTGAGTTAGTGCTGACACAATGGGTCTTCCGGAGGGATGACCAAAATTTTAGAAATTTTGGTAGTATGTACAACTACGGTGTCATGGATGTCAACAAGAAAGAAATTGTGCATGGCTGTATCACGATGTTGCTGGTTAGCTTTCATCTAGATACTTTTGATTTTTCTCAGCAAGGTGAATTTGGGATCAACAGAAATTTTTTTTCACCTGTGTGTCTGATATTGTCTTAATAAGCTTGCAATGTATGAGCTGGTATCCATGACGACGACAGCACCACCCTTATCGCAGATTTGATGGTGATGTCGCCGTCATGGGCCAGCTCACCAAGCGCAGAGAGAGAGATTTCCCCACTTGTAAGATTCGGAGAGTGTCAACAGCAGTTTTGCGTGTCATGTTGTAATTTGGCGATTGTCACTTTTAACAGCAGCAAAGAAGAATGATCAATGTGTGAGACTCAGTATCAGGAATGAAAAAAACTCTTATTATTATTGGAATGTTAAGATTAAGTTCAGATATACCAGCGGTTAATGGTGGGGTGTACATGAAAATAGTGTTTTTAGATTTAATAGCGACAGAAATTTCTGTAGATCTATTTCAATTTCAAACCAATCAGGTTGTGTTGTAACAAATTGAGAGACCCTTAGATATACAAGATAACTGGTCAGCAGATAAAGACTTAGAGGAGATATTTACCACCAATGTAGTTAAGTCCTTTTGCGAAGTTGCCATCTGGGGGACCCGATTGTTCCCACTGGGTGCGAGGTGTTTCCTGGATCTAGGATGTGTTTAGCGCCCCCCTCCTAGTCCTGGTGGATTGGAGGTGTGCATAGTCCTTGGTGTCTCCAAAAAAGATTTCCGATTGGGGTTCGTTGCAT
The DNA here is from genome assembly GCA_019512145.1 of Engystomops pustulosus. Lineage (NCBI taxonomy): Eukaryota > Metazoa > Chordata > Amphibia > Anura > Leptodactylidae > Engystomops > Engystomops pustulosus. The sequence goes on from CM033644.1 coordinate 80,741,041, forward strand.
ACTTAGCCACCCGGCGCCCGTTGACAGCTAGATGTTCCCCCATGGGCTTGCTGGATTTGAGCACAGTTCCAGGGATGGACTTCTTGCATCATAGTGAATTATAATGCTTTATCACAAACAATAGTGAAGGTGTGTGCAGTCTGTTCAGAAAAAGCATGTCCCTAAGTCTCAACTGCTTAGAGATATCCAGAGTCTCTGGTGCGGTAGGTAGAGATGAGCGAGCGCTAAAATGCTCGGGTGCTCGTTATTCGAGATAAACTTTTCCCGATGCTCGTGTGCTCGTCTCGAATAACGAACCCCATTGAAGTCAATGGGAGACTCGAGCATTTTTCAAGGGGACCAAGGGTCTGCACAGAGAAGCTTGGCCAAACACCTTGAAACCTCAGAAAATGATGGAAACACCACGGAAATGGACAGGAAACAGCAGGGGTAGCATGCATGGATGCCTCTGTCGCTGCTTAATCGCGCCATTATGCCAAAATTATGGGCAACAGCATGGCGGTGACAGAGTGACCTAATGAGGCTAGATAGCATCTAAAACATCCAATAATTGACCCTGACACTATAGAAGATGGCAGCGGCGGCAGTCTAGAGAGCGCTGAAATGATTTCCTATGTGAACAAAAGGTTGACGGTATATTTAGTCGATAACACAGCATGGTGGCGACATAGTGACCAAGTTCTTTAACGTATCTGGTGAAACACCCGAAAAAATAAGCCTGACACAGCTCGTTTGATAAGGGGACGACATGTGGAGGCAGCCATGGAGACGACTTCCATGAGTAAGAGTGACAGTATGGGGCATCCATATTGCTTCTAAGATTGAAACTTCAGGTCTCCAGCATGGCGGCGATAGATGTGCCGAGTTCCATTATGTATCTGGTGAAACACGTGAAAATTCTGCCTGACACAGCTCGTTTGATAAGGGGATGATGTGCTGTATATCCTCTCGCTCTTCAGCGTCTGGGGTATAGACAGTTAAAAGTTGCGCATGGAGACATTGGTGGACGCTATGGAGGATCGTGGAGGCGAAATGGACAGGAAAAAGCAGGGGCAGTATGCATGGATGCCTCTGAGGCTGCCTAATCTTGGGATGGAGCTAGCGGTCCGCTGCCAGGCGAGCTTTCGCCTGTCCAAGCCCCTGTCTCTCGGCTCCTCCCCACCCAAAATGGGCCTGGGGGCCAGAAGCGTTTACTTTAAAAAAATAATAATATTCAAAGCAGGCGGGGTCGTTTAAATATTTCATCTAGGAATAATGGAATAGCATAGCGGTTCTATTTTTAATTGTTTTTTCGGGAATGGTTCCATGATTAAGAGCGACAGTATGGGGCATCCATATTGCGCTGCTATGATTGCAACTTCAGGTCTCCAGCATGGTGGCGACAGATGGGCCGAGTTCCATTATGTATCTGGTGAAACACTCAAAAATTCTGCCTGACACAGCTCGTTTAATGAGTGGACGATGTATGGATGCAGTAAAGTAGTAGTAGATTAAAGGTGCTGCAGTTTTAAACTAGGTTAGTTGGATCTTGGGGATGAGCTGCGGTCCGCTGCCAGGCGAGCTCTTGCTGTCCAAGCCCTGTCTCTCGGCTCCTCCACACCCAAAATGGGCCTGGGGCCAGAAGCGTTTACTTTGAAAAATTATAATTTTCAAAGCAGGCCGGGGCTACAAACACACTTCTAAGACCTTTTGTATAAGATCAAGTGTAGTACTGTTTCTTATTAGTTTGGTTATGGGGGTGAGGGAATGTAAACAGATGCCAAGAAGCGCTGAAATAATTTGGTAAATGATAAAAGTTTGGGACAAAGTTAACAATTTTGATGTGGAAGCCATAAAAAACCAAATCTGCCTACACAGCTCGTTTGCTAGGACGATTATGGTGCAGCTAATATGGACATCTTTGGGAGGCAGCTATGGAGATTATGTTGTAAGTAGCACTGGAGAAAGGTGTGGATGCGCTAAAGACGACGTGTGGAGGCTGCTATGGAGACAATTATTGGATAGTGCCTGTATGTGCAGTCCAAAAATTTTTTCCAACCCGAGGACAGGTAGGTTGGTCCTCCAAAAAATGAAATAGATGTGAGTGCCTGTATGTGGCATCCAAAAAGTTTTCAAACCAGAGGACCGGGTAGGTGCCCTCCAGAAAAATTAAATCATAGATTACTATAGCTATGCAGTTGGCCCTGGCAAAAATAGCAGTTTCTCTGTTATTGTACAAGAGGAGGAGAAGGAGAAAGGAGGAGAGGAGGTGCATACATTATCAGGTTGAGCTTCTTTCATAAAACTGTAAGGCCTTGTAAAGCGTAACCCCTGCCAGTGCTGGCAAGCTGCCTGCTCGCCTACCCTCCCTCGCTACTGGTCCCGCAGAAGTACGCCCTCTTCGCCACTAGCGCTGTCAGAAGGGAAATACTGTTTCAGCTTGTGCACCAGGGCCTGCTGGTATTCTGCATTCTCACCTCCTTTCCTCTCCAGGGATGAAGTGGAAAGATTTTTCTTACCGCGGGTCCAGGAGAGTAATACCCATAATCGATGCTAGAATACATTCTTTGAACACAAGGTCATGGGATAGCCGCCTAGCATGAAATCTGCCATATGCGCCAGAGTCCCAAAGCGCAAGAATTCACTCCCCTCACTGGCCTGACTGTCCATTTCCTCCTCCTCCAACTCCTCTTCTTCTGCCCATACATGCCGAACAGTGAAGGACTGAGCAATGCTCCCCTCTTCTGTCTCGCCAACATTCTCCTCCTCTTCCTCCTCATCCTCCTCCACCTCCTCCGATATGCGGTGAGAAACAGACCTGTGGGTGCTTTGGCTATCAACAAGGGAATCTTCTTCCCCCATCTCTTGTGACGAGCGCAAAGCTTCTGACTTCATGCTGACCAGAGAGTTTTTCAACAGGCCAAGCAGCGGGATGGTGAGGCTGATGATGGTGACATCGCCACTGACCATCTGTGTTGACTCCTCAAAGTTACTCAGAACCTGACAGATATCAGACATCCATGTCCACTCCTCATTGTAGACTTGAGGAAGCTGACTGACCTGACTACCAGTTCTGGTGGAAGTTGAAATCTGGCAGTCTACAATCGCTCTGCGCTGCTGGTAAACTCTGGATAACATGTTAATGTTGAATTCCACCTCGTGGGCACGACGCACAACAGTCGGTGAGCGGGCAGTTGGAGGTGGCGCTGTGCTGCCCTGAGAGTGGCAGCATCTGTGCTGGACTTCCTGAAATGCACACAGATGCGGCGCACCTTCGTGAGCAAATCAGACAGATTGGTGTATGACTTGAGGAACCGCTGAACTATGAGATTTAATACATGGGCCAGGCATGGCTCATGTGTCAGTCTGCCGAGTTGCAGAGCCGCCACCAGGTTACGGCCGTTGTCACACACAACCATGCCTGGCTTCAGGTTCAGCGGTGCCAGCCACAGATCAGTCTGCACCGTGGTGCCCTGTAATAGCTCTTGGGCGGTGTGCCTTTTATCGCCTAGGCTCAGCAGTTTGGGCACCGCCTGCTGTCGCTTAGGGACGGCACTGCTGCTGTGCTTAGAGCTACCGACTGATGGCGCCATGCCCACGGATGGTAATTTGGAGGAGGAGGTGGAGGAGGGGTGGGAGGATGAGGAGGCATAATAGGCCTGAGAGACCAGGACCGAGGTAGGCCCCGCAATCCTCAGCGTCGGCAGTATAAGAGCAGCCCCAGGGTCAGACTCGGTCCCAGTCTCCACCAAGTTAACCCAATGAGCCATCAGCGATACATAGTGGCCCTGCCCGGCAGCACTCGTCCATGTGTCAGTGGTCAGGTGGACCTTGTCAGAAACGGCGTTGGTCAGGGCACAGATGATGTTGTCTGACACGTGCTTGTGCAGGGCTGGGACGGCACATCGGGAAAAGTAGTGGCGGCTGGGGACCGAATACCGAGGGGCAGCCGCCGCCATGAGGTTGCGAAAGGCCTCGGTCTCTACCAGCCTATAGGGCAGCATCTCCAGGCTAAGTAAATTGGAGATGTGGACGTTGAGGGCTTGGGCGTGTAGGTGGGTTGCACTGTACTTCCTCTTGCGCTCCAGCATCTGGGGTTTGGAGAGCTGAACGCTGCGCATGGAGACATTGGTGGATGCTGTGGAGGATCGTGGAGGCGAAGGTGTGGTTTCCGCACGGGAGGTGTTTGGGCCGTTGTCCTGGGCAGGGGGCTGACTAGCAGAGGCAGCAGATGACACAGGGGAAGGAGCAGTGTTGTGCCCGGCCGGACTTGAACGGCCTTGGTTCCATTGAATTCATATGCCATTAGCATTCATATGCCTGCGCATGAACCTAGGGAGTGTAGCTCTGCGGCGTTCCCCTGCTCCCTCATCAGCAGGTGGTGTCTCACCCCGCCCAGGACCACGGCCCCTGACCCCTGCAGTAGTTGGATACCCACGCCCACACACTCGTCCTCTACCCCTAGCCCTCGGGTTCAACATTTTCAAAATTAAAGTGTAAACTGTAAATTTTTTTTGTGTTTTTTTGGTGTTTTTTTGTGTTTTTGCTTTTTTTAACAAAACAATGCAATCTGATTGCTATGGCTAGTTTCTAACCTACACTGACAGCACAGAACAGGATTTTGTGCTGTGACTGATGACTTTTAGTTTAAAAAAAAAAAAAGGCAGACTGTGCCTAATTCAATCAAACCCCACTTAAATTGTCCCACTTAGGTGTTTGAGATGGATATGTGTGTCACTAAGAGCTAAATACAACGTTCGCAAGTCTCCCTGCAAATTCGTCACAATATAGTACTAGCTGCACTACTAGTGCCAGCAAGGCCAGCCACAAGCAAATAAAAAATATATATACATAACGCTATTGTAGCCGTAAGAACGCCGGTTGGGTTCTTGTATGGCTAGCTTCTAGCCTACACTGACAACACACAACTGGATTTTGTGGTGTGCCGGTCACTTTAAGTTTTGAAAAAACTGCACTACTAGTGCCAGCAAGCCCAGCTATTAGCAAATTAAAAAAAATATATATAACGCTATTGTAGCCCTTGTGTAGAATCACTCCTGCCTAACACTAATCTAATAGAACACCCTAATGCTATCACTGAGCAGCAGCAGCTCTCTCCCTAACGGCATCCAGACAGAGAATGATGAGAGTAGCGTGGGCAGGGACTAGTCTATTCCAGGGTCACCTGATCAGGCCAGCCAACCACTGCTATCGACGAGTCTCCTGGCTTGTGATTGGCTCTGTTTCTGCCCGCCAAAAATCAAAACAGTGCTCAAATGAGCTCGAATGAGCATCTAGCTCGGACGAGTGTGTTCGGTCATCTCTAGCGTAGGACATCAGCCGGTCAGAGCAAATAAGACCGTGGGGGATATTTATTATTTGTTTAGAGTGGATGCAGGTATGCTCTTTTAAATATCTCCCTGATTCCACCCCCTTTGTCATGTGAGAAGTGCATGGCAATGCCTGTACTAAGGTGTGAGGTTGGGGGACATATTTGCTACATTTAGAAAATTAATGAAAAAACATATGCCATATGTCAAAAAATGTATATCTGTATTAATAACATGTAAACAATCCATAATATATACACTAGACAAAAAAAAAGATGTAAACCCCAAACAAAGACCATAAGAAGGATTTAGGCACCTGATAATGCCCTCCAACCAATCTTCTTATAAAACCCTTTACCAAAACATTGTCTCAATATATATAAAATATGTATAATGTCATCTGAGGCAAGATCAAGCCTGGCTAAAGGTGCTATGAGGATGGGCCTAATACCCTGTGCCAATAATATACAAGGAGTAAAATATGTTTATGAATGGGAGATCCAAAAATTAATAGCCAATCACTCAATAAAGCCATTACCATAAAAAGCACTTTATACAATGCCAGGTCTAAATGTTGAAAAGTCAGAACAAATGCATGACAACCACATATAATTACCATGTACCAGAGACACATGGTGGAACATAATGGTACATAATGCAGTTTTGAGAAAGTAGTGATGTTACTTGTTCAGTACTACCCTGTTTCCCTGAAAATAAGACAGCATCTTACATTAATTTTTGCTCCTAAAGAGTCACTAGGTCTTATTTTCAGAGGATGTCTTATTTTTCCATGAGCAAGAATTCACAATTATTGCTGAACAAAAAATGTATTCTGTAATAGCCTTATAACTATCTAAACTCTGAATTTCATGTGGCTCCCTTTCTAATGAAATCTTTGGCCCCAATCTCTAATGTTTAGCAATAGCACTTTCCTTAAATGAGCCCTTCTTGGCAGAGTAGCTGCTTTTACCATATTTGCATCGCAACAGTCAATGATTTCATCCCACAAATTCTTCCTCCTTGTCACAGACTCTTGCAGCATCTAAAAGATCAACTAATATTAATGTATGGCTTGGGGGAAGCTGCTGCGATGACTGCCGATAGGTATTATTTTTAGGGGAGGCCTTATATTTCTAGGCTTCAACAAAATTGTACTACATCTTATTTTCAGGGAATATCCTTTTTTAGGGGAATCAGGGTAGTATATTTCCTACATCTCTCATATATTCTCCCACGGGCTTCCTAAGGAGAATACATGACCAGTAAATTCTCAAGCATTAATTTACCAAACTAGCCATACAAAACACTAGGATAAAACATTGATCCAACTGTCTAAGACTTATTTTGTAAGCTTCTTGACTTTGGAACTGTTGGCGATTGATACTCAAAAGTATAAGAGGACCCTAATCATAATGTCAGCACTGAGACCCCCACTGATCAGCAAGTTAGGCCCTATCCCATGGATAAAGCCTACCTTTAGTTTGTGGGAAAACCCCTTTAACAAAAATACAGTATTTCTCAGAATCCAACCTATCTCTATCAGTCCTGGTGTTTACAAATTTTACTATAAATCTTCTGATTATGGTCGAGTCTACTCATAAATAACCTTTATTGTCTGCACACTGCAGTGCTCTCTGCAATGCAGTTTTTTTGTTATATATATATATGCTTAACAGTCTGTACTTACCAGCAAACTTACAAAATTTGTATTAAATTCTGTTCATTCTTCACCACCATTAAATATATGTTGGCAGGTTGTGAAAGGGTTAAAGAGGAATTGATCACAACAGTGGGGGTCATTTACTAAGGGCCCGATTCACGTTTTCCCGACGTGTTACCCGAATATTTCCGATTTGCGCCGATTCTCCCTGTATTGCCCCGAGATTTTGACGCACGCGATCGGATTGTGGTGCATCGGCGCTGGCATCCACGCGATGGAAATCGGGGGGCGTGGCCGAACGAAAACCCGATGGATTCGGAAAAACCACCGCATTTTTTTAAAAAAATCGGTCACGGAGCTTGCACTTACCTTCACTCGGCCCGACTCGGTGTATTCCAGTGCGTTCCGATGCTTTTCAGTGCAGCAGCGCCACCTGGTGGACGGCAGAGAAACTACCTTAATAAATCCTGGCCGGACCCGAATCCAGCGTAGAGAACGCGCCGCTGGATCTCGAATGCACCGGGTAAGTAAATCTGCCCAGTGTATTTTTCAGTGGCCCATAATCTGGTGTCCCTTACCCAAACTAAGAGGTCAGTACTATAAATAATACATTATAGTTCACAGTTTAGGGTCTGGGCACAGATTTTCTTTGGAATCCTCTGGTCAGGTTAGTACAATTTTTATAGAAATAAACTTACTATTATCGATGTGTAATTTGGGTTTGATGAGATCGTCTGAATAACGGGAAAAATCTTGGTAAGGGACCCGGACTTCAGAAGACACTTTGACCCAAGCATAAACCCCCTTGAAATCAATGGGAACCCAAATTTTAACATCCAAAAATGGCTGTAAAATAGGGTTATATGGTTAAAAAATGGAGGGAACAATAGGGCAGGGTAAGTACTTAAAATAATAACATAACATAAAAAATAAGAAACAATCATTTAAAAAATTATTATATCCTACAGTACCAGAGATTTAAAATTTCAGGTACTGCAGGATTTATCAATTTTAAGTTTAAATTCCAATAATGCAGAATATGTAATTTTTAAGTTAAATTTCGGGTAATATGATATTTCACTCTCTTCCAACTTATTCAGATACTGGCACAGCAAAGTTGCATGGGATCCATGAGTGGTTCATCCTGAGCTATTGTTTTCTGTGGGTGTTCACATGTGGCGTTTTTTTCCACTGATTCATTGCTGTGGAAAAAAAATTGAAACATGTCCTGTTTTTTTTCACGGATGCGGATTATGGAAGGCTATGGGTCCGCAAAATCAAAAAAAGAATTACAGGTCCACATTTTTAACTGATGAGGCTGAGAAACCAGATGTTGTGCAGTATTTTTGTGGATACAAATGCAAAACAGAACCACACGCAGCGTATGCGCAACGCACACGTCAATGTAAATTTACCCTAACAAGAATGTGAACTGATCATTAGGGGTACAATCAGGTAAGTATTTATAGCCCATTATTTCAATTTGAATTCTTATAAGGCAATGTACGTCCCTTACAGCTATGTCATTTTAGATCAAAATCTAATGCTGGGATGAGAACAAATTTATTTTGGCTTATTATCATAGATATTTAGATTATTTTTTTTAGAACACAACTGTTTTTAGAACTTAGAATGCAACATTGGAAAAAGCTTTGTCTATTTATTTAACCGGAAGGAGTTAAAATAATGAATTAAGACGATTTTGTCTACATAAAATGTAGGAGCTGAGGGTAGGATGTGTGAAGCAGCCAGAGAGAACAGATCCTTGCTAATTAATTAGGGACCTTTTAACGATCTTTGCGAACAAACAAGTTGTACTTTTCATTATGACTGCATGGCATATGTTGCTCTTCAAGTGACTAAATTGTAGCAAAGTGTTTTCCGCCTTTCATACTTTATGAACTTGTGGGTTCTCTGGTTGAAGCAGCTGGGACTATTTGAGTTTAAGGAGGCATTTTATATCCTTCCAAGGTCACCGTCACATTCACTAAGACAAATACTTCTTTAACTTTTCTCTGTGAAAATCAAGACTAACAAACAGTGTTTACAATTATTTATCAACACACATTGCCACAATACATGGTCATTTTATTATTTCAGTTTGAAAATGTTTAGATTGCTGTAAAAAAGACAATAATCGAACAAGACGATTGTGCAACCCTTTAAAGGGGTATTCCGGGAATATGAGCGTCTGATACAAAAACCCATGATGCTATAAATAAATGAGTACAACAATACTCAATGTCATTAGTCACAAAATGGTGCTTAAATAGTTTGATTTTATGATTTACAAAATATATGGCCTCTCTAAAGTAGGTGGAGTTATCACTAAGATGGACGCCACTGAAAACTACAAGTCCCAAGATCCTTTAGTTCTCAGTAACTCCTCCTACATCCTATGCTCTGCTCCCAGTGGTGATATATAACAGGTTTTCTTGCTCTGTTACCATAGTAATGATGTGTAACTGCCATCACCAAAACACAATACTGCACTTCAACCAACCGACTACAGCCAAATGTAGCGGTGATCACATGACCAGCCCAGGCAGGTGCAGGACATGTGATGTGGACATGTGACCAGCGGCCATCTTCTGTCCTGTGTCTGCTCTGCAACGGACCGCACGGAGGAAAGTAACTGACTGATTAAAGGGCCAGTAGCATTTTAATTCTCCATCAGTCTGTCACCAGCATTTTCTGCTAAGGGGAGCATAATTTTAATTAACAACTAATTACACATTAGCTTATATTTTGAGTACCCATTTGTATATGAATTATTATTCCTGGAATACCCCTTTAACTAGCTGTGTTGTTTATTCAAGAGCTGGTAGTGCAAGATACTTTACCACTTTCCCAGCGTCGGGCAGTAGGCATGAAGAGAGCTCATGGGCATCCATCTCCATACAGGGCGGGAGTTTTCTGCATTTTGCAGCAAAACACCCACAGTTATAACTTGTGGTCAGTGCTGGTACCGATTGCAGGTGTAAACCATTTAATTGCTGTTTACAAACCTTGGATGAGATACCAGTTTCCGTTGTGTATGATCCCCAAGTGTATGCTGGAAGACCAATGGCAGAACATGGCATTACTGCATTATTGCAGAAGTGATATTTTGTATCTTATTTCTCATGCCTTTTACATGTATATACATTTATTTCTCTGTATTTATTTTGATTGCACATATTTACTGTACATTTCCAGTGGAAACAATTTAGTTAGTCAGGATGGAAAATACTAAAATTGTTCCCAATGAAAGCTGAAACTTGCAATGAAAAAAATACAGTGAACATATATAATAGAAGGTGTTGGAAATACAACAGATGCAACAGGGATTTTTGCATTCAAATGAAAGAGACAAATGCATGTCTTTCTTTGTCCCTTACTCCATAACAACGTTACATAGATTTTTGGATGGAAAGTTGGAAAAATATGCAAATAAGTTTTCCTAGATGGTGTAAGAATAACCATGCCTCTTTTAGCTGCCTTGTAAGGGAGCTGCCTTACAGCCTTACAAGGTAGAAAAAATAGGTGTGGTATTCCTTATCCCATCCTGGAAAACATTTTTCCATGTTTTCCCAGAATCCCCTAGTGGAGCGTTCATTGGCTAAAAGTCTCCACACAAATCCTGGTTTTGGCTCACAATAAGGGAAGGATATAGTTGAAGATCTTAGAGCCCTTTCACACTGGTGTTGTTTTTCACATCCGTGGTTCAGAGAGTTATTTAAAAATACACATTTTCTTTTCTAGCCATCATTAGATGGAATTTACCAGCATCGACTTTCAAACGAAAAACTGGCGGAATTTTTTTACTCCTTGCTGCACATCTTCCACCTAATTTAAGAAGTGTCGGTGGCACAATTTTTGTGGTTTTCCGACACTCATGACTAGTTTTGTTTTTTGGCACAAAATTGTGGCGCCACTTGTGAATCCACCACTTTTCTGGCGCTTTTTTTTCTGGTTTTGTGCACAATTTTTGGCACAAAAAAGAGCAGATAAAAGCTGGTCTAGGGAGTTCTATTTAACCTTCAACAATGTGGAGACAGTTCTAATCCTTTTTTTGTGTGCGCCAAATCATTAATCCCTTGTGCCACAAACTTACATCACAATAAAAGATGTAGCATGTTTTCTGTGCCACCATGCCCCCCAGAATATTGCCACAATGTATGTAATGCTTTGCAGAATATGTTAGAGATATACACTCTCCGGCAACTTTATTAGATACACCATGCTAGTAACGGGTTGGACCCCCTTTTGCCTTCAGAACTGCCTCAATTCTTCGTGGCATAGATTCAACAAGGTGCTGGAAGCATTCCTCAGAGGTTTTGGTCCATATTGACATGATGGCATCACACAGTTTCTGCAGATTTGTCGGCTGCACATCCATGATGTGTGTTGCAGGGGACATTATTCATAACTGGACCCTCTGCTCTATTATTATATATATTACATATAGTGTAAATGGATTCAGTATATACTGATAGCAGGCACTGATATTCTGTGGTGACATGTGTGTGTACTGAAGCCATTGGGTCATTAACATATCAAAAGGCTTTGAACAGTAAGAAGCCACCATGAACCAGGTGTGAGATTCCCTGCACACTACTGGGGTCTATCCTGAGAGGGTCTTAGGGTGGAGTTATAAGGGGGTGGGCAGGGACTACACAAAGGGATATTTAAGGTGGAAGAAGCAGAAATCGAGGTCTCTTGCTTCCTGGCCCCCTGGACAACTAGCACTTAAGGAACCAGGTTATATAGCGTGTGTGCTTTCTGTGTATGTATATAACTTTATAAGAGTAATTATAACATAGTACTTATTATAACATAGTAGACTTTATACGTGTACCTATAGATATTCCAGGTGTTATGTGTTTTACCATATATATACATAGCTAAGTTTTTACAGTGAGTGTGTATATATTAGTGTAACTATATGTATAACCTGTAGCCGTATCCCATTCACACGTGGATCTGTGCCCTGCACGTGTATTGGAGGATTAGATATATAGATGCTATTGTGCATGAGTCTCTATACCAGTGGTTCTCAACCTTTCTAATGCTGTGACCCCGCAATACAGTTCCTCATGCTGTGGTGACCCCAAACCATGCAACTCGCAGTAAAAACACAGTAAAATTGCGGCTCCGATGGCTTTAGGCGACCCCCGGTTTTGGTCGTTCGACCCCCACTGGGGTCCCGACCCACAGGTTGAGAACCACTGCTCTATACGTACATGTATATGGTCAGGTACTGGATGTGACTCCTGCTTCAGGGTATATCCAGGAGCTGCTGTAGTATTAGATTATATTGTATATACATACACATTACTGGCGGTCAGGAAAAGAGGTTTGTGTGCAGTTGTGTTCTCTATGTATTTTGTATTGTATTTTATGTAGTTACTTTGTCACATGTATGTTGTTAGTAAAGTCTTTTTGTATATAAGTATCTGCGAGGGTTGTATGTTATTCCTGTGATATATGAAGGACTGGAGTAGGTGCTTATGTAAATAGCACAGACTAAGGGGCTGGACAGAACCACTAAAGCCTAGAGTAACTGAATAGAAACCAAATCCCCAATCCCCTTTATCAATGTGAATCTCCCGTTACACCACATCCCAAAGATGCTCTATTGGATTGAGATCTGGTGACTGTGGAGGCCATTTGAGTACAGTGAACTCATTGTCATGTTCAAGAAACCAGTCTGAGATGATTCCAGCTTTATGACATGGCGCATTATCCTGCTGAAAGTAGCCATCAGATGTTGGGTACATTGTGGTCATAAAGGGATGGACATGGTCAGCAACAATACTCCGGTAGGCTGTGGCCTTGCAACGATGCTCAACTGGTACCAAGGGGCCCAAAGAGTGCCAAGAAAATATTCCCTACACCATGACACCACCACCACCAGCCTGAACCGTTGATACAAGGCAGGATGGATCCATGCTTTCATGTTGTTGACGCCAAATTCTGACCCTACCATCCAAATGTCGCAGCAGAAATCGAGACTCATCAGACCAGGCAATGTTTTTCCAATCAACCATGCCACGTTCAAAGGCACTCAAATCACCTTTCTTCCCCATACCGATGCTCGGTTTGAACTGCAGGAGATTGTCTTGACCATGTCTACATGCCTAAATGCACTGAGTTGCCGCCATGTGATTGGCTGATTAGAAATTAAGTGTTAACGAGCAGTTGGACAGGTGTACCTAATAAAGTGGCCGGTGAGTGTATATGTTGGAGATTGCTTGATAGTCAAGTATGTGAGCCTTTAGGATGATGAATCTAAAAAAAACTGCAGTTAGTGATAAACCGAATGTATTTACTTATTTCAATACCACATGATACCCTTAAAGAAACTGCACATTGTTTACAGTATTTTATATCCTATATGCCAATAACAATATGCTGAAGTCCATACAGATATGGTCATTGAAAGTGTATGTAAAAAGGAAAAAGAAATACTGGAGAACAAAAGATACAGTATTATTTCTGAATTATTCTGTATAATTGATAGATAGAAGGAATAAAGTTCTTCATGTACATCTGACTACAAAAAAGGCTCCACAATTATAAAATGCCTTTAGGAAAAGAAGACCTACAGTCTTTATACAAAAAAGAGTAAAGAAATGGGACACCAATTACAGATTAATGACACAAATCTAATGCTAGGACATGCAGCTAATTTTACAGCTATTGGAGAACAAAGTAGATTTTTAATCTAACGACGACTTATATTAACATTGTTTTTACAGTAAAAATGCTTGAAACAATTTTGATTATTTCAGTGATTCTTAAAGGAAATCCATCACCAAGTAGTGGTGCTGTCCCATGTAAGAGCAGCTTGATGTCACGACAGGGTCCCTGATTTCAGTGCTGTGTTACTTATTGCAAGTCTTGCAGTAGTTTTCTTCAAATCAGTGCTTATCTGCTGCAGCAGGAGCTAAGCATCTTTAAATATTTAAAGGGGTTGTCTAAGATTTTGCAAGTGGGAGATGGCAGTGAGGGGTTGCAGAGGTCCCACTTGTGTTACAACTTAGGCCTACTGCCTCACTGGGGGTCCCTGTCATTGTTGGTAATAGCACTTCATGCTAAATCATTTGTAATACAAGGTTTATATATTATTCATTAAAGACACAATAGAGCACATTTACTAAGGGCTTTGCGCCAGTTTTCTGTCGGACTTTGAACATTCTTCCTAGTGCAAATGCTGGCACAGGTATTTACGAAGTGTCTACACCCTATTGTGGCACAGCTGCACTAGGCACTCTTTCGGGCCAGTTCAGGGAGCGCCAGATTCATGAAGAACGGGCGCCAGAAATCATGAATCTGGCTCACCCTGCATTAAACACAAGCAAGACACACTTGCAGTTTGAACCTTTGTTAGTAAATGTTCCCCAATATGTAATAAAATGTGTTAGGGGAACTGTTGATATACCTGATGGAGAAGTGAGTTATACAGTGATAAGAGATCCAAGCACCTCAATTTTCTTGAAATTCCGAGAATAATAATTTTTACTGTGGCAATTATTTTTTTCTCTACCTATTACTTGATGAGTGGGATTTCTGTATGTTAGCACCCACAGCCTCAACCTATTGAGTACATCCAAAACTATTTGTATTAGTAACCTGTGAATTGCTAGATGTATATAATCAGTCCTGTGGTAATTGACTAACCTAGAATGAGACAACCATGACAGTGCAGTTCCCAGGCACACAGAGCAATGCCCTGAGTTTACTGTGAATCTCATTTGCACACCAAACTGAGTATCCATCTAATACCATCCTAGAGCAAACAGCTGATTTTACAGCATAAAGAAACAGACAACAAATTTCATTCCTGTGTTTAATCAACCTTGGCTTTGTTACTTCTCTTTTCTGCTAACAAACAAAAAGTAATTATATACAGAATAAGCACAGAAACACAAACAGAAATACTAGATTACTTTTATCCAAAGGCACAAAAGACTAAATAAAACGCATTTATATTGAAATACAGCTACTAAAAAAAATGCATAAAATGTTAAATTAAGTGTCAACAAGAAAGTTACATCAGGTATAGATACTCAATTATGTTCTGTACATTTTACCCTCTATCCAGTACTTGAATAAACCAAAACTAACCGATGTATATAGTCACATACAAAATATTCACTGCATAGTATCCGGAAGAGATGAGTTCTACTAGACACTTAACAGTATCCTATAGTATTCATACTGTGAAGAACAGATGACCTATTTTTGAAGGTATCTAATCCACCATGAAAAAATAAAACCTTAAAATGTATAAACAAACTTTAATGTATGTCAGCAGACCAAATGAACTCTTATTCAAAGGTAATTGCAATTACCATAAAACACAAGCCCTATCTGTCAACAGAAAAAAATCCAAAGTTTCTTTCATTCTAATCCTTTTTTTAAGATTCAAAAAATGCCTTCCAAAATCACATGTGCCATACATCAGTCTTATCTGCTGAGAAAATGTTGTCACCTCATTAAAATCTCACTGACAGCTATATCATGTTGCTTGCTTCATGAATATAATAATATAGGCACATATAGAGTGCGACCACCTATCCACCTAACTACATCTAAATTCCTGGAGGGATAACATCTGAAGGGTATCAGCTTCCAATCACCTGTCAATTATTAAGTTGGACACTTAATCAACTATCCTGAAATACCTTTCCAGTCTTATAGCAATCATATCAACAATTGTATAAAAAGTACTCCCACATACAAAGAAGAAAAACAGCAATCCAGTTAGTAGGTCACAATAAATATGTAAACAAAAATTTCTCTTAAAAGACAGATTAATGGGAAACAATGTTGGTTTTACTTTTACAGTGGATACGAATATTCAGAGCCCTTTAAATGTTTCACTCTTTGTTTAATTGCAGCCAATTGTTAAGATAAAAAAAACTTCTTTTTTTGCTCAAAAAAAACTTCTTTTCTTTGTACACTCTGCACCCCATCTTGACAGAAGAAAACCAGAAATGTATATTTTTGTGAATTTATTAAACTAAAAAAAATGAAATAGAACATGGTCATAAGTATTCCCACCCTTTGTTGTGACATTCATATCTAAGTGAAATGCAGCCCATTTCCTTCTGATCCTCCATGGGATGATTCTAGTCATTTGTTGAAGTCCAGCTCATTAAACTGACTAAACTTGAGTAGGAAAGCACATACCTGTCTATATAAGAACTCACATTGCATGTCAGAACACATGAGAATTATGAGGTCTAAGGAACTGCCCAAGGAGCTCATAGACAGAATTGAGGCACAGATCTATCCAAGGTTATAAAAGAATTTCTGCAGCTCTCAAGGTCCCCAAGTGCTATGGCCTCCATAATCCTTAAACTAAGCAACTGTGTGAGAAGAGCCTTTTTTTTTAGAGAGGTAAAGAAGAACCCCAAGATCACTGTGGCTGAGCTCCAGAGATGTAGTACTGAGATGGGAGAAAGTTCCACAAATTCTATCACTGCAGCCTCGTGGCCACCGGTCACGGCTCTATGGCAGAGTGTGCCGATAGAAGCCTTTCCTCAGTGCAAGACATTGAAATTGAAAGCCTGCAGACACATGAAGGACTCCCAGACTATGAGAAATGAGATTCTCTGGTCTGAGGAGATGAAGTACTGACATATCCTGGATGGATGGAAACCTCTTCTGGATGGAGTGCTGTGGACCTCAGACTTGGCCAAAGTCTTCCAAAAAGTTAAGCTGCACAGCTAAAATAACAAAGCAGGGGCTTCAGAACAACTCTGTGACCACTCTTGACTGGCCCAGCCAGAGCCCTGACCTAAACCCAATTGTGCACCTCTAGAGGGACTTGAAAATGGCATCCAACAATGTTCATCATCCAACCTGAGGGAACTGAGGAAGATACCCAAATCCAGGTCTGAAAAACTTGTTGCATCATTCTCAAGAAGACTCATGGCTGTAAAAGGTGCTTCTACTCAATTTATCATATAACTGAGGAGATTAAAGGGTACACATCATATACTGTATAGTTATGTACAAGTTATATTCACAAATGCTGCATACCCTCAAATTTTTGTAGGTAAATATTTTGTTGCTCCCCATCCATCAAACAGCAGAACAGTAGAACTACCCTGATGCTGCTATTGTACAGATACATAGATACAATTCATAATGACACAAATCTAATGCTAGGACATGCAGCTAATTTTACAGCTACTGGAGAACAAAGTAGATTTTTAATCTAACGGTGACTTATATTAACATTGTTTTTACAGTAAAAATGCTTAAAACTATTTTGATTATTTCAGTGATTCTTAAAGGAAATCCATCACCAAGTAGTGGTGCTGTCCCATGTAAGAGCAGCTTGATGTCACGACAAGGTCCCTTATTTCAGTGCTGTGTTACTTATTGCAAGTCTTGCAGTAGTTTTCTTCAGATCAGTGCTTATCTGCTGCAGCAGGAGCTAAGCATCTTTAAATATTTAAAGGGGTTGTCTAAGATTTTGCAAGTGGGAGATGGGAGAGAGGGGTTGCAGAGGTCCCACTTGTGTTACAACTTAGGCCTACTGCCTCACTGGGGGTCCCTGTCATTGTTGGTAATAGCACTTCATGCTAAATCATTTGTAATACAAGGTTTATATATTATTCATTAAAGACACAATAGAGCACATTTACTAAGGGCTTTGCGCCAGTTTTCTGTCGGACTTTGAACATTCTTCCTAGTGCAAATGCTTGCACAGGTATTTACGAAGTGTCTACACCCTTTTGTGGCACAGCTGCACTAGGCACTCTGTCGGACCAGTTCAGGGAGCGCCAGATTCATGAAGAACGGGCGCCAGAAATCATGAATCTGGCTCACCCTGCATTAAACACAGGCAAGCCACACTTGCAGTTTGAACCTTTGTTAGTAAATGTTCCCCAATATGTAATAAAATGTGTTAGGGGAACTGTTGAGATACCTGATGGAGAAGTGAGTTATACAGTGATAAGAGATCCAAGCACCTCAATTTTCTTGAAATTCCGAGAATAATAATTTTTACTGTGGCAATTATTTTTTTCTCTACCTATTACTTGATGAGTGGGATTTCTGTATGTTAGCACCCACAGCCTCAACCTATTGAGTACATCCAAAACTATTTGTATTAGTAACCTGTGAATTGCTAGATGTATATAATCAGTCCTGTGGTAATTGACTAACCTAGAATGAGACAACCATGACAGTGCAGTTCCCAGGCACACAGAGCAATGCCCTGAGTTTACTGTGAATCTCATTTGCACACCAAACTGAGTATCCATCTAATACCATCCTAGAGCAAACAGCTGATTTTACAGCATAAAGAAACAGACAACAAATTTCAGTCCTGTGTTTAATCAACCTTGGCTTTGTTACTTCTCTTTTCTGCTAACACACAAAACGTAATTATATACAGAATAAGCACAGAAACACAAACAGAAATACTAGATTACTTTTATCCAAAGGCACAAAAGACTAAATAAAACGCATTTATATTGAAATACAGCTACTAAAAAAATGCATAAAATGTTAAATTAAGTGCCAACAAGAAAGTTACATCAGGTATAGATACTCAATTATGTTCTGTACATTTTACCCTCTATACAGTACTTCAATAAACCAAAACTAACCTATGTATATAGTCACATACAAAATATTCACTGCATAGTATCCAGAAGAGATGAGTTCTACTAGACACTTAACAGTATCCTATAGTATTCATACTGTGAAGAACAGATGACCTATTTTTGAAGGTATCTAATCCACTATGAAAAAATAAAACCTTAAAATGTATAAACAAACTTTAATGTATGTCAGCAGACCAAATGAACTCTTATTCAAAGGTAATTGCAATTACCATAAAACACAAGCCCTATCTGTCAACAGAAAAAAATCCAAAGTTTCTTTCATTCTAATCCTTTTTTTAAGATTCAAAAAATGCCTTCCAAAATCACATGTGCCATACATCAGTCTTATCTGCTGAGAAAATGTTGTCACCTCATTAAAATCTCACTGACAGCTATATCATGTTGCTTGCTTCATGAATATAATAATATAGGCACATATAGAGTGCGACCACCTATCCACCTAACTACATCTAAATTCCTGGAGGGATAACTTCTGAAGGGTATCAGCTCCCAATCACCTGTCAATTATTGGTTGGACACTTAATCAACTATCCTGAAATACCTTTCCAGTCTTATAGCAATCATATCAATAATTGTATAAAAAGTACTCCCACATACAAAGAAGAAAAACAGCAATCCAGTTAGTAGGTCACAATAAATATGTAAACAAAAATTTCTCTTAAAAGACAGATTAATGGGAAACAATGTTGGTTTTACTTTTACAGTGGGTACGAATATTCAAGGCCCTTTAAATTTTTCACTCTTTGTTTAATTGCAGCCAATTGTTAAGATAAAGAAAAACTTCTTTTTTTGCTAAAAAAAAACTTCTTTTCTTTGTACACTCTGCACCCCATCTTGACAGAAGAAAACCAGAAATGTATATTTTTGCGAATTTATTAAACTAAAAAAAATGAAATAGAACATGGTCATAAGTATTCCCACCCTTTGTTGTGACATTCATATCTAAGTGAAATGCAGTCCATTTCCTTCTGATCCTCCATGGGATGATTCTAGTCATTTGCTGAAGTCCATCTCATTAAACTGACTAAACTTGAGTAGGATAGCACATACCTGTCTATATAAGAACTCACATTGCATGTCAGAACACATGAGAATTATGAGGTCTAAGGAACTGCCCAAGGAGCTCATAGACAGAATTGAGGCAGGGCACAGATCTGTCCAAGGTTATAAAAGAATTTCTGCAGCTCTCAAGGTCCCTAAGTGCTATGGCCTCCATAATCCTTAAACTAAGCAACTGTGTGAGAAGAGCCTTTTTCTAGAGAGGTAAAGAAGAACCCCAAGATCACTGTGGCTGAGCTCCAGAGATGTAGTACTGAGATGGGAGAAAGTTCCACAAATTCTATCACTGCAGCCTCGTGGCCACCGGTTGTGGCTCTATGGCAGAGTGTGCCGATAGAAGCCTTTCCTCAGTGCAAGACATTGAAATTGAAAGCCTGCAGACACATGAAGGACTCCCAGACTATGAGAAATGAGATTCTCTGGTCTGAGGAGATGAAGTACTGACATATCCTGGATGGATGGAAACCTCTTCTGGATGGAGTGCTGTGGGCCTCAGACTTGGCCAAAGTCTTCCAAAAAGTTAAGCTGCACAGCTAAAATAACAAAGCAGGGGCTTCAGAACAACTCTGTGACCACTCTTGACTGGCCCAGACAGAGCCCTGACCTAAACCCAGTTGTGCACCTCTAGAGGGACTTGAAAATGGCATCCAGCAATGTTCATCATCCAACCTGAGGGAACTGAGGAAGATACCCAAATCCAGGTCTGAAAAACTTGTTGCATCATTCTCAAGAAGACTCATGACTGTAAAAGGTGCTTCTACTCAATTTATCATATAACTGAGGAGATTAAAGGGTACACATCATATACTGTATAGTTATGTACAAGTTATATTCACAAATGCTGCATATCCTCAAATTTTTGGAGGTAAATATTTTGTTGCTCCCCATCCATCAAACAGCAGAACAGCAGAACTACCCTGATGCTGCTATTGTACAGATACATAGATACAATTCAAATCTTCCAAGGTCTTGACAGATTTGGAAAGTGATTAGAAAATTGTCTGCACAGTTAATTGGTCAGGTTGCATTTATAGAGTAGAACAGAATACTGTAGGGGGAAATTGTGATAAATCTGAACATAGTTTCAATATTATGTTAAATTAATATACAGTCATGGCCATAAGTTGAGAATGATACAAATGTTAATTTTTAAAAAGTCTACTGCATCAGGTTTTATAATGCCAATTTGCATGTACTCCAGAATGTTATAAAGAGTGATCAGCTTAACAGCAATTAATTTCAAAGTCAACTTCATTGCAGGCCTGCCTTGAAAGGAGCAGCTAACATCGTTTCAGTGATTGCTCCATTAACACAGGCGTGGGTGTTGATGAGGACAGGGCTGGAGATCAATTTGTCATGATTAAGTAAGAATCACACCACTGGACACTTTAAAAGGAGGCTGGTGCTTTGAATGATTGTTTCTCTTCTGTTAACCATGGTTATCTCTAAATACACACGTGCAGTAATCATTGCACTGCACAAAATTGGCCTAACAGGGAAGAGTATCACAGCTAGAAAGATTGCACCTCAGTCAACAATCTATCGCACCATCAAGGAATTCAAGGAAAGAGGTTCCATTGTTGCCATAAAGGCTCCAGGGCACCCAAGAAGGACCAGCAAGTGCCAGGACCATCTCTTAAAAGTGTTTCAGCTTCGGGATCGGGCTACCAGCAGTGCAGAGCTTGCTCAGGAATGGCAGTAGGCAGGTGTGAGTGCATTTGCACGCACTGTGAGGCAGAGACTCTTGGAGCAAGGCCTGGTGTCAAGGAGGGCAGCAAAGAAGCCACTTCTCTCCAGAAAAAACATCAGAGACAGACTGATATTCTGCAAAAGGTACAGGGAGTGGACTGCTGAGGACTGGGGTAAAGTCATTTTCTCTGATGAATCCCCTTTCCGATTGTTTGGAACATCTGGAAAACAGCTTGTTTGGAGAAGACACGGTGAGCGATACCACCAGTCTTGTCTTATGCCAACTGTAAAGCATCCTGCAACCATTCATGTGTGGGGTTGCTTCTCAGCCAAGGGAATTGGCTCTCTCACAGACTTGCCTAAAAACAAATCCATGAATAAAGAATGGTACCAGAATGTCCTCCAAGAGCAACTTCTCCCAACCGTCCAAGAGCAGTTTGGTGATCAACAATGCCTTTTCCAGCATGATGGAGCACCTTGCCATAAAGCAAAGGTGATAACTAAATGGCTCAGGGAACAAAACAGAGATTTTGGGTCCATGACCTGGAAACTCCCCAGATCTTAATCCCATTGAGAACTTGTGGTCAATCATCAAGAGATGGGTGGACAAACAAAAACCAACAAATTGAGACAAAATGCAAGCATTGATTGTGCAAGAATGGACTGCTATCAGCTAGGATTTGGTCCAGAAGTTGATTGAGAGCTGCCAGGGAGAATTGCAGAGGTCCTGAAGAAGAAGGGTCAACACTGCAAATATTGACTTGATGCATTAACTCATTCAATAAAAGCTTTTGTTACTCAGAATATGATTGCACTTGTATTTCTGTATATGATAAAAAAAAATCTTACAAACACACATAAAAACCAGAGGGCAACAGATCATGTGAAAATACAATATTTGTGTCATTCTCAAAACTTATGGCCATGACTGTAGTTGTAGGTATTCAGGAAAATTAACCTTTTAATAAATTTAGCACTTATTGCTCCACCCCCACCCCCACTTAAATATGCATCTCGCCTGTCTGTCAACCTTGGTTAATTATGTAAACTCACAAGAAAAGATGTGCCATAACAACCCAGAAATAGATATCAAAATTACTTTATTACTATACAAACAACAAAGACCAGACAAACAGTATAAAAACAATTAAAAGGTGTAGTAACTACACCGAAAAACTCGATGTGGTGAGTGGGGTGAGAGTGATCATCCCCAATTCATATAATATAGTAAGGTGCATGTAGAAAAAACAATACTGTTACAATCAATATGGTCAGTAGATGTACAGACAAGATATACTTAACATAGTCAAGGCATAATAACCGCATAGACCATCCTAAATGCAAAACCTGAAGTCAGCATGGCTGTACAAGAGAGAGCAAAAAAACCCAAGTAACCAGGGAATGAGCGTGTCCACCCCACGCGTTCCGTCACTCACGGTGACTTCATCAGGGGAAGTGTGGACAGGGAGTTTGGTTGGCGTTTTTATGTGCATGTGTTGGGGGCATAATTAGCCCACCCGCGGTCACCCTCTCACCTGTGCAGTCAGGTACGGCGCCTAATTTATTTCCGGTAGGAAGCCTCTGAATGAGCGCGCTCAGAGGATATACTGAATACTGCGCGTGCGCCAAAATTACTGCATATCGCGCGTGCGCCAAAACCTTGGTTAATTATTGTTAACTAAAGTTTGTTCTGTAATAAAGTTATCTAATTCATTGCTTAAAATATTACATTGCAAATCGAAGATGAGATGCTTTGGATTCAATTTTAGTCAGAATTTCCATCAATAAGCATCCCACTTTGCTAACAAAACCTTCAAAGGAAGCACTTTTAAAAATGATAGTGAACTTAGTACAGCACACGGTATTGACTATTATTTAGATACCGTATATACTCGTGTACAAAAAATGTGCTGAAAAACCTCACCTCGGCTTATACACGAGTCAATGAAAATAATAAACTTATATACTCACCCTTCGGTGGCCCCAATGCGCAGCGCGGCTCCCCGATGTCGGCACGGCTCCTCTTCTGGCTTCCCCATGGCTCCTCTTCTTTCTTCCGTCTTCTGTAACATCAGCAGCCGTGTCATAGTATGCGCCTGCCGGCAGATAACATGGCCGCGCCCTGCAGGCTGTTACAGAAGCCAGAAGAGGAGCCGCAACGACATCGGGGAACCGATTAGCATTCTGAATAATTTCACTATTTTATATAAGTTAAATTCACATTAACTGGCTCCCTGCCAGCATTGTGTGATGAGTCCCCAGAAGGGGAAACTGCAGCCTGTATGTGCCTTTGTCAGTCTCCTCTATCCAGCTCCCTCACCCTTCCCCACTTAATGTCATCTATATTGAGCAGGGGACTGAGGGAGATTCTGTGCAGTAGAGAAAGAATGCATGAGACACAGGATACACGGACTGCCTCTCCCCCAGGACTCTCCACATGCTGCTTGTGTGATTCTGAAAAGAGTGCGGTAGTGTACTGTTAGTATTGTTGTAGTGTTTAACACTTTTGCACTAAACCCTATTTAGAGGTTTTTAACACCAGCATTTTTAGAAATGCTTGATGGACATTTCAAAGTTTTTTTATATTAAACAAAGCACTTTCTACAGTTTTTTTCACTTGTTTCATATTCCTGTAGTACTCAAAGCAGGTCGCTTTACTGATCTTTTTTAAGTTCTGTAGAGACATAAGAAGAATTAGCATTGAATTAGATTGTGCACTATGGTTATTAATTTATGGCTGCATAAAAAACCTTTATAAACAGAATGCTAAAAATGTCAAAGAAAAGACTGTGTGAATCCACCCTTAGGCTGCAGACATATAGGAATTCTCACAGCTGGCCAGCCATTGCAAACTTTGTGGTAGCTACCCTGCTGTGGTATGCAATAGCAGCATGCAACTTCAGTATTATGTCTGTCCATGAGTGTCCATTGCTTCAGGGTGCAATTGTACAGTGTTTCTAAATAAAAATCCACAATTTTTCACTTTTTTTTTAAAATGTTTTTAGCCAAAACCAGAAAGTAAATGAAGAAAATTAAAGGACCCCTCTTTCCCACTGGATCCACATTCAGCTCAGTAAGATGCTTCACAAACTGCAGTGGCATTTCCCCCAAACAATGTTGTGAAACAATCCTTATATAGTATAAAAGAATTGGATTAAGGCAAAATTGAAAAATGTCTAAGGGCAGTAAATAGAAATAGAAAGTTTATCCCTCACCTTATGTCTGATATGCAGTAAATGCCAGAGGCATAGCTTCCATTTATAAGGTTTGAAACAATTCACCAGCGGGCACAGAGGAATGAAGGGAAGTTACAGTATAACTGTAGTAAGAAACCTACACTCGGAATAAATAATTTGCTGAGCAGCTCCTCGGAGAAAAGATCATGCCGCAACCAAAGGATACTCATCAAAAGAAGACCTCAATTGAAAACAAAGAACAACATTTAATCTTGTGAAAAGAAATTCTACAGAAAGAAATCTTAAACTAAATCTTCTTAAGTGGCAGCGAGTGGATATGAAAGGGCATAAGTTACATTTTCTATATCAAGATGTCTCCTATGAATTGGAGATACCAGTAACTGGTCTTAGCAGCATTAAAGGCATATAAGGAATGATTTCTATCTTTTGTATCCATACATACACTAGAACTTCCATATCAGTAATCCATGGTCTGCCCTTTTATGTCATGCATAAAGCCTCTTGGATCAGAGAGCCACATAGACCGTATTACATCCCATCAGTTTATGAGCATTCAAGGCACATTTAGTAATTCAGCTTTTTCCACTACATTAGAAATGATTAGGAGCTATTTATAAGCCGTTGTACTCAAGCTTTTAGTTACATATTTGCTTTCTATGTTTTGCTATCTGCAGCATATTTTATTAGGTTTCATTATGAGAGCTATGTTTCATTTCTACACCTGGAAATTTCCTTTCCACTATCCTGTTTGAAAAATTTGTACTGATATTTATTAGCTTTTTCCAGAATGATTTTTCATCGGTTTAGATAAATGCAGCAGCTCATAATTGTAATGCATTTTATTAGGTTTTCACTACTTCTCGAAATCCTAAAAGAAGAAAAACATTACTAGGACATACCCTTTAAAGCATGATGCATTATGTAAATGTGAGTATAGACCAGCTACACCATTTTTCAGGACACAGATGGAAATTGAGTTTTCAAATGACAAAGCAATTTATTGACATAGCTCCTTATACTAGAAAATCCAATGAATCAAAGCAAAATCTAAAAACAAAATACAAAAACATGTGAACAATAGTCCAGTTCATTATTGAGAGCAGTCCTAGTCACAGATATACACTCACCGGCCACTTTATTAGGTACACCTGTCCAACTGCTCGCAAATCTAGTATACCCTGGTAGCCTAGCCTCGGGACTATGGTCCTAATTAACCATAGGCCCGACTGGAACCTGACCCTACAATGACTGGCCCTGTTATAGACCTAATCGGCAGGTAGAGTCAGGTTAAGGTCTTTTATAGTGTCACAGAGGTGCCAACAAAGGGAATTGTGGCTCCTGTGCTGTGGGATGCAAGTCCTGAAAGGAGTATGAAAACCCGAATCCCGACAAGGCTTGTTTCGCCCTATGGGGCTCGTCAGGGGATAAATGGGTTCATCCAGCAGGCGTCCTTGTCCCTTGCGGGGGCAACTTCGCAGGTAAGGCAGTAAGCCACTGGACCCCAGGGTTTAGATTAGGAGCCGATACCATACTCCCTAAACCCACCTTGCCTGGCGATACTCACTGCAGGTGAGCCCACGTTTTTCATCATACACTATAATTCTCAGGCCACCCCGAGCTGACCCTCATACCCTGTGATCTATCTCATTTTTCAGATCAATCACGGATGCCGAGGACCTCTACATGCAATGCAAAAGACTCAAATACACACTTTGTTGTAAATAGCTGTAAATAAACGAGCACTATTACATTTACTAATCACGAGTTGTACTTTTTCTTTAATTATTGTTACCGTATATACTCGTGTATAAGCCGAGATTTTCAGCACAAAAAATGTGCTGAAAAACCTCACCTAGTTGTTGTAAAGTGTAACTGAACCGTGAAGAACTGCTATAGGGACTTTGTAGAATATGTGATAAAACTCATAAATTGATTCTTTTTGCCCACCATTCTTTACTATGCAGGCTCATTTCATGGATTACCTAGTAGAGATGCATTCAGTTTGAGACCAATTATTTAAACAGATGTGCAAAAACCCTGAGAGGGCCCTCCACTGTGGAACTACACTCACCGGCCACTTTATTAGGTACACCATGCTAGTAACGGGTTGGACCCCCTTTTGCCTTCGAGAACTGCCTCACATTCTTCGTGGAGTAGATTCAACAAGGTGCTGGAAGCATTCCTCCCTCAGAGATTTGTCCATAGGACATGATGCCATTCATACGTTGCCGCAGATTTGTCGGCTGCACAATCAATGATGCGAAATCTCCCGTTCCACCAATCCCAAGATGCTCTATGGTGACGATCTGGTGACTGTGGAGGCCATTTGAGTACAGTGAATCATTGTCTGTTCAAGAAAACACAGTCTGAGATGATTCCGCTTTATTGCAGGGCCAGTTATCTGCGAAAGTAGACCATGCAGATGTTGGGTACATTGTGGTCATAAAGGAATGGACATGGTCAGACACAATTACTCAGAGGCTGATGGCGTTGCACAGGATGCTCTCAATGTGTACAAGGGCCCAAAGAGGTGCCAAGACAATTATTACCACACCATGACACCACACCACCAGCCTGAACGATTGAAGTGCGGCAGGATGGAGCCATTGCTTTCATGTTGTTGACGCCAAATTTGACCCTACCATCCGAATGTCGCAGCAGAAATCAAGACTCATCAGACCAGGCAACCGTTTTTCCAATCTTTACTGTCCAATTTGATGAGCATTGTGCCAAATGGTAGCCCAGTTTCCTGTTCTTATTGAAAGAGTGGACACCCGGTGTGGGTCTTCTGTGCGTAGCCCAATCTGCTCAAAAGTTCGACGGATACTGTGCGTTCAGAGATTGCTTTCTGCCTAAGCTTGGTCACACTGTTGGGCCTTCTATCAGCTCGAACCAGTGCCCATTCTCCTGACCTTGGGCATCAACAAGACATTTCCGCACACAGAAACTGCCCGCTCACTGGATGTTTTTATTTTTCTGACCATTCTCTGTAAACCCTTAAAAATGGTTGTGTGTGGAAAATCCAGTAGAACAGGCAGTTTCTTGAAATTACTCAGACCAGCCCTTCTGGCACAAAACAACCATGCCCGATCCAAAGGCATACAATCACCTGTCTTCCCCATGTTGATGATGCGGTTATGAACAGCAGGAGCAGGAGATTGTCTTGACCATTGTCTACATGCACTAATGCCACCTGAGTTGCCGCCATGTGATTTTGGCTGATTAAAAATGTAAGTGTGTAAAGGAGCAGTTGGACAGGTGTACTAATAAAGTGGCAGGTAGAGTGTTATCTGGACTAGGACTGCTACTCAATACTGAAACTGGGACTATGTTACATGTTTTTGTATTTTGTTTTTAGGAATTTCTTGTTCATGGATTTTCTAGTATAAGGAGCGCATGTACAATAAATGGCTTTGTCATTGAAACTCAATTTCCATTGCTGTCCTGAAAAAAGTTGGTGTTTGTAGCTGGTTCTATACTCACATTTAATAATGCATCATGCTTTAAAGGGTATGTCATAGTAATGTTTTCCTTCTTTAGATTTCGGAGAAGTAGTGAAAAACCTAATAAAAGGCATTACAATAGTGAGCTGCGCATTATCGTAAACGATGGAAAAATCATCTGGAAGAAGCTAAAAATATCAGTACAAATAGTGATGACAGGATAGGGGAAAGGAAATTCCAGGTGTTTGTTAGAAATGAAACATGAGCTCTCATAATGAAAACCTAATAAATCATGCTGGAGATAGCAAAACATAGAAGCAAATAGTACTAAAAGCTTGAGTACAACGGCTTATAATAGCTCATAATTCATTTCTAATGTAGTGAAAAAGGTGAATTCTAAATGGTGCCTTGAATGCCATAAATGATGGGATGTTATACGGTTCTATGTGGCTCTGTGATCAAGAGGCTTTATGCAATGAACATAAAGGGCAGACCATGGATTAGATATGGAAGTCTAGTGTATGTATGGATACAAAAGATAGAATCATTCCTTACTGCCTTTAATGCTGCTAAGACCAGTTATGGTATCTCCCAATCATAGGAGACATTCTTGATATAGGAAAAGTAAACTTATGCCCTTTTTCATATCCACTCGCTGCACTTAAAGAAGAATTTAGTTTAAGATTTCTTTATGTAGAATTTCTTTTCACAAGATAAATGTTTTTCTTTGTTTTCAATTGAGTCTTATTTGATGAGTATCCTGTGGTTGCGGCATGATCTTGTCTCCGAGGAGCTGCCTCAGCAAATATTTATTCGTGTGTAGTTGTCTTTACTACAGTTATTACGTGAATTCCCTTCATTCCTCTTGTGCCCGCTGGCTGAATTGTTTTCAAACCTTATAAAGGAAAGCTTATGCTCTGGCATTACGCATATCAGACATAAGGTGAGGATAAAACTTTCTATTTCTATTTACTGCCCTTAAGACATTTTTCAATTTGCCTTAATCAATCTTTTATACCTATATACGGATTGTTTCACAAACATTGGGGGTCATTAATTAAGGGGCCCGATTCGCGTTTCCCGACGTGTTACCCGAATATTCCGTTTTTGCGCACGCGCTTGTACTTAAATTGCCCGGGATGTTGGCCGGCACCGAATCGGATTGTGGCGCATCGGCGCTGGCATGCGCGCGACGGAAAATCGGGGGGTTTGGCCCGATCCGAACGAAAAAACGACGATTCGGAAAAAAACCGCCGCATTTAAAAAAACCGAAAATGTGTCGCATAAGGAAAGCTTACCTTCACCTAGGTCCAGCTCGGGCATTCCGGCTGCGCATGGTTACTTCGCGCAGCGCGCACACCTGGGTGGACGGCGGAAAGAATACCTTATAAAATCCGGCCCGGACCCGAATCCAGAGCGGAGAAGAAAGCCGCGCTGGAAAAACGCGCATGGACGGGTAAGTAAATTTGCCCCAGTTTGGGGGAAAATGCCACTTGCAGTTTGTGAAGCATTTTACTGATCTGAATGTGGATACAGTGGGAAAAGTGGTCCTTTAATTCTTGCATTAATTTCAGGTTTTGGCTAAAAACATTTTGTTAAAAAGTGAAAAATGGGATTTTTACTTTAGAAAAACACTGTACAATTGCACCCTTGAACGCAATGGACCACACGGGACAGACATAATACTGAAGTGCCATGCTGGCTATTGCATTAACCACAGCAGGGGTTTTAGATACCACAAGTTTTGCAATGGCTGACCAGCCTGTGAGAATTCCTATATGTCTGCAGCCTAAGGGTGGATTCACACAGATCTTTTCTTTTGACATTTATTCATTCTGGGGTTTATAAAGGTGTTTATGCAGCCATAATTAATACCCATGTAACACAATGTAATTCAATGCTAATTCTTCTTAGGGTCTCTACAGAACTCAAAAAAGATCAGTTTAAAGCGACCCTGCTGATGAGTACTACAGGAATATGAAAACAAGTGAAAAAAACTGTAGAAAGTGCTTTGTTTAATATAAAAAAAAACCTTTGAAATGTCCATCAAGATTCTAAAATGCTGGTGTTTTCAAACTCTAAATAGGGTTTAGTGCAAAAGTTGGTTAAAAACACTACAAAACCATACTAACAAGTCCACTACCGCACCTGGTCAGATCACACAGCAGCATGTTGAAGAGTATGAGGGGAGGCGTCGTGTGTACTTGTGTCTCACTGCAGTCTCTGCACACTATGATGCGGCCACGTTTCGGCGCGATGACATCATCAGCGGCCGACAGACGCAGATCGTAGTTGCGGCCCGTCGGCAGATCGGGGGGCAAATGGACGCGGACTGCCGGCTAGCGAGTAAGCAAAGAGCCCGGGAGCCAACATTGAAGAAGAAAGAAAGAGGAGCGGAGCCGCTGCCCGAGGAGACTCGGGAACGCTGCCGCCGAGGATCCGGAAACCGGAGGGTGAGTATTATTTTTTTTTTTCCTTAGTTGAATCGTGATAAGCCGAGGGAGGTTTGGCAGCAAATTTTTTGTGCTGAAAATCTCGGCTATTACACGAGTATATACGGTAACAATAATTAAAGAAAAAGTAAACTGTGAGTAGTAAAGTAATAGTGCTCGTTTATTTACAAGCTATTGACAACAAAGTGTGTATTGAGTCTTTTGCATTGCATGTAGAGGTCGCGCATCGTGATTGATCTGAAAAATGAGATAAGATCACAGGGGTATGAGGGTTCAGTCGGGGTGGCTGAGAAATTATAGTGTCTGATGAAAACGTGGGCTCACCTCAGTGAGTATGCCAGGCAAGGTGGGTTTAGGGCGTATGGTATCGGCTCCTATCTAAACCTGGGGTCCAGTGGCTTACTGCCTTACCTGCAAGTGGCCCCCGCAAGGACAAGGACCGCCTGCTGGATTTTGTGAACCCATTTATCCCCTGACGAGCCCAAGGGCGAAAAGCCTTGTCGGAGATTCGGGGTTTTCATTCCTCCTTTTCAGGGACTTGGCATACCCAGCCACAGGAGCAACAATTCCCTTTGTTGCCCTCTGTGACACTATCTATAAAAGACCTTAACCTGATCACCTTGCCGATTAGGCTATAAACAGGGACAGTCATTGGTCGGGTCAGGTTCCAGCGGGCATATGGTAATAGGACACTTAGTCCCGAGGCTAGGCTACCAGGGTATCTAGATTGCGTCCAAATTTAGGGTTTTACATAGGACTTTTTTTGGGACTACAGTTGTATTTAAAAACACTAACCCACACGGACATAAACGCTTATCTTCTCACCCTTTACTTCTCGTTCTCTGTGCACTCCTTTGGATTACCGATCTACCCCACTGTGACCCACTTACCATCTTCACTGAATCTGGGGCAGCCCGATCCTGCAATACTTTAAGAGTTCCAACAGAGTCCGCATCGGAAGCCACTGAGATGTTAAACGTCCCGGAGTGAGCCCACATTTTCATATACACTTAATCTAGGCCACCCGAGCGACCCTCATACCCTGTGATCTATATCATTTTTCAGATCAATCACGGATGCGAGGACCTTAAATGCAATGCAAAAGGACAAATACACACCTTTGTTGTAAATAGCTGTAAATAAACGAAGCACTATTACATTTACTAATCACGGTTGTACTTTTTCTTGATAACTGGACGTGATTATTGTAGGGCTTTTCAGTTAGACCCCTGAGCAACCCAGACGCAATATGTATTTTATAGGGAACAATAATTACCAATGGTTGACAAACAGGGCGAGATTGCATTATTAAGTGGGGGGGGGGGTGGATCAATAAGTCCTAAATTTATGAAAAGGTTAATTTCTGAATACCTACACACTACAGTCAGGCCATAAAGTTTTGCGAATGACACAAATATTGTTTTTACACATCGATTGTTGACCCTCTGGTTTTTCTGTGTGTTTGTAACGATTTTTTTTTTCCTATACAGAAATACAAGGTGCAATCATATTCTGAGTAAAAAAAGCTTTTATGAATGAAGTAATGAATTCAAGTCACTTATTTCAGTTGTGACCCTCTTCTTCAGGCACCTCTGCAATTCTCCCTGGCATGCTCTCAAGTCAACTTCTGGACCAATATCTGGCTGATAGAATCCAATTCTGGCACCAATCATGCTTGCATTTGTTCCAATTGTTGGTTTTTGTTTTCCACCCATCTCTTGATGATGACCACAAGTTCTCAATGGGATTTAAGAAGATCTGGGAGATTCCAGGCAGGACCAACATCTCTATGTTTTGTTCCCTGAGCCATTTGGTATCACCTTTGCTTTATGGCAAGGTGCTCCATCATGCCTGGAAAAGGCATTGTTGATCACAAAATGATCTTGGACGGTTGGGAGAAGTTGCTCTTGAGGAAATCTGGTACCCATTCTTATTCATGGATTTGTTTAGGCAGTATGTGAGAGAGCCAAATTCCCTTGGCTGAGGAAGCCAACCCCACACATGAAAGGTTGCAGGATGCTTACATTGGCATAAGCAAGACTGGTGGTATCGCTCACCGTGTCTTCTACAAACAGCTGGTTTTCAGAGGTTCCCAACAAGCAGAAAGGGGAGGATTCTCGAGAAAATGACTTACCCCAGTCCTACAGCAGTCCACTCCCTGTACCTTTTTGCAGAATTCAGTCTGTCTTGATGTTTTTTCTGGAGAGAAGCTGGCTCTTTGCTGCCCTCCTTGAACCGGCCTTGCTCCAGGTCTCTGCCTCCCAAAGTGCGTGCAAAGCACTCACACCTGCCTAATGCATTCCGAGCAAGCTCTTGCACTTTGGCTGGTTAGCCGAGCCCGAAGCTGATGAAACAATTTTAAGAGATGGTCCGGCACTTGCGGTCTTCTGGGTGCCCGGCCTGGAGCTTTATGGAAACAAGGGAACTCTTTCCTGAATCCGTGATGATGCGATAGATTGGTTGACTGAGGTTGCAAATCTTTATAGCTGTGATAACTCTCCCTGTAGGCCCTTTTGTGCAGTGCATGATTACTGCAAGTGTGGCTTTAGAGAATAACCATGGTAAAGAAGAGAAAACAATCATTCAAAGCACAAGCCTCCTTTTAAAGTGTCCAGTGGTGTGATTTAGTACTTAATCATGACAGATTGATCGCAAGTCTTGCTCATCAACACCCACAACTTGTTAATGGAAGCAATTCCTGAAACGATGTTAGCTGGCTCCTTTCAAGGCAGGCCTGCATGAAGTTGACTTTGCAATAATTGCTGTAAGTGATCACTCTTTATTAAATCTGGAGTACATGCAAATTGGCTTATTAAAACCCGATGTGCGTAGACTTTTAAAAAATTAACATTTGTATCATTGCTCATATAACGTCTCGGCCACTGATGTATATGTTGTAATTTTATCATGGTACAGTGGATGGGTGTAATCTACATCTGGAAACCTCTGGGATGATGCCTCCCAACAATATTTACATTTTCATAAAATATAAAAAATCTGTTAGTGAATAAAGTTGTGTTTTCTGACAATAAAATATAAAAAATCTGTTAGTGAATAAAGTTGTGTTTTCTGACAACCAGATGTCTTTCATACAAATCAGAATTGCTTCGTAATTCAGTTTTATATAATGTGGAGAGATTTCTTCCACCATTTATTGGGATGAATCATAATTCATATGATTTAATAACGTCAGAAAAGTACATTGGGCATTTCTGTTGGCCACTCATGTAACAAACTTGTTTTTAATTATCTTTTTTTAATTACATATTCTTCTAACAGCAAAACATCTGGAGGTCTGGAGTTTCTGTTTCCTTCACAAACATACAAGCTGTTATAAAAATAGGATATGTAACATGGATATGCCTGGGGCCTATAGACCTCTGTCTAACCATGGAACTGAAATGCTAATATAAAAGTAAGTCACCGGAATTGTTACTTTATTATAAAGAATCACATACATGCAGATTGACACAGAATCAGAAATGTTACGAATAGTGTTGAGCAAGAGAGGGCTGAACACAGATGAGGTATTAGGGTAATAGGAGCTTAGTTATCATTCTAATCGCTTCATTCATAAATCATTAAGATATAAAACACATGAATAATTTGTAATATCTCCTATTACTTAAAGGGGATGACTGGGAATATGCATTCTGAAATATATATATATATTGGGAGCTATAAAAATAACACACCTCTTTCATTCACTTCTCCACTAATCCATGGGGTTGCCCTCTGTTCTTTGCTGATTTTAAAAATACCTTTGGCAGCATTCTGAATCATTTCAGTGCTTTATATAAGCTCAATTCACGTTACCTGGCTTCCTGGCAGCAACATGTGATAAGCCCTAGGTTGGGGGCAGCTAGTAAGTCCCAGGGATAGGGGACAGCTGCAGCCTATGTGTGCCTGCGTCTCCTCATACATTCTTCCTCTTTATCACATCATCCCCCTCCCCTGGCTTCTCAATGCACATGACAGGAAGTGAGGGTGGGATGCAATTGGATGAGTATGGAGATGAGGAGACAGAAACAGGCTGCTGCAGTAAACCCTTCCCACCGGGGACTTAATAAACACTGCTGGCAGGGATCCGGGTTATGTGATTTAAACTTATATAAAGTACTGAAATTATTCAGAATACTGAGAAAGGCATCTTTAATATCAGCATAGTATAAGTCAGTGGTGGCGAACCTATGGCACTGGTGCCAGAGATGGCACTCAGAGGCATCTCTTTGGGCACACAGGCTGTCTCCCAGGCACAGAGTTTGCCAGACATGGCATCTTCCTGCAGTCTCAGGTAGTCCAAGTAGTGCCCTGCTATTGTAAAGTGACCCATCCTGTACTGCTTGGTCCTATCCAAAGAGTGAAAACGTGTCGGATTGAAGCTCAAAGATTCTGGTAGCAATACGTTTGTTACTGCCTAAATTGCTGTGTTGGCACTTTGGGAAAAGCTAGTGGTTTTTGAGTCTCATTTTGGGCACTCGATCTCTAAAAGGTTCACCCTCACTAGTATAAGTTATTGGAACCTGTCACTACCAACTGAAGATATATAACACTGAAGCAGGAAGGGGAGGTAGGGTATAATGCTGCAGTATCCCTGCATCATATGGAAAGGATGTATGTGTTGTGTAAGCCCCTGAAGGATAAACCACCATTTTATTATTACATGGATGTAGCCATATGTGGAAATTTTAGAACAAGTTGCAATTTTTTATAGGCATCAAAATCACCATTCCATTCTCCATCTGCATAGTAAAGCTGTAAACTTGTTTGTGGGGTGAAATGTAAATAAATCTACTATTGATGTACAGGTTTTGTTTTTACAGTGTATTTGTAAGAGCATATATATTTCCATCTAGAGAGTTTTCATTGTTTTGTTTTAGAGAGATGAGACATTTTTATTGGTATGAATATGGGGTGCATATGATTTTATGATGTTATGCAGCAGGGTAAGTTTTATCACACAGTGTGAGGGTGGAGTGATCCTTGCACACTGTAACAGCCTATGAATCTGCAGTATTGAGATGCCCTTCTAGCTCATTAGTATAATTTTAAAAGTTGATTTTAGATGAAAAAAGGCCATGGATAACCAGTAAAAGAAAATTACCACAGTCACTGTGCCTGGATCTATGAGTAAGTTGCCCTGGTTTATCCATGCTTGATTTTGATGGTAGATTTCCTTTAAATATAAAATACTGTGGAACTTAAATTCCCTTGTTTCTTTTCAATTACAATCTTCAATATGGCATGTGAACCTTTTTTTTTAAACTTGGGATGGATTGTTTTATATTTATTGATTATCTCTCATATTGCCAACTTTTTAAA
Source organism: Engystomops pustulosus (assembly GCA_019512145.1). NCBI lineage: Eukaryota > Metazoa > Chordata > Amphibia > Anura > Leptodactylidae > Engystomops > Engystomops pustulosus. The sequence continues at coordinate 80,776,806 of CM033644.1, forward strand.
GTAAGTGGCCCTGTAAGATTTATTCTTGAAATATATAAGATAGTGTTTTTGTTGATAACAAGTGAATGTTCATTTTTTCCTTTTTTTATTTTATCTCCAGCACTCTATGCAGTATTGATGAAATCTTTGAACCAAAGGCATCCATAGGGATAGGCTTTGATATGTTTTCACTCAAACTCATTGGTTATGTATGGCGGAGAGAAAATCTAGTGTATCAGGTAAATCTGTGATTCATGCTGTGTGATAGTACCAAGTGCTCTTAAATCATAAATGCTTGTGTAATGTTGTGGGGGTTTTACATTTTTGATGGATGAAACTTCCATCAAGTTACATCTTTTCTCATTATTTTTCTGCCAAAGAAAGTGAAATTGCTGAGACTTATTAAAAAATAGATGAATACATGCCATTAGTGTGAAAACATCAAAATAGCGGTATATATATATATATATATATATATAATATACAGGCAGTCCCCCTACTTAAAGGACAACACCGACTTACAGACAACCCATAGTTTACAGACGACCCTTCTGCCCAACGTGAACCTCTGGTGAAGCTCTCTGGATGCTTTAAAATAGTCCCATGATTGCAATAATCAGCTAAAATTGTCTGCCAATGAAGCTTTATTGATAATTCTTGTCCTATTTAACAGCAAAAAAAAATTTTCGAAACTCCAATTGTCACTTGGTGCAAAAAAAAAAAATTTGTCTGGGACTACAATGATAAAATATACAGTTTTCGACTTCCTACAAATTCAACTTAAGAACAAACTACAGTCCCTATCTTGTCTGACTAACCGGGGACTGCCTCGTATATATATATAATATATATATATTATATATATATATATATATATATATATATATATATATATATATATATATGGTAATTTATCATTAGACCATCTCCTTTGGAGTTCCGATGCAGTCAGATTCATTTATATGGCTTTGACCCTTGATAAATCTTCTGGTTGTGTGTTATGCAAAGTGGGTTGTTTGCGTCAATCACAATAAAAGTCTGAAAAAAACATCAAAAGTCGCAGCACATAGACCAGGGTAGGGACTAGCGTCAATTTGTGCTAAACCTTGCGCCTAAATGGAAAGTTGCAAATCATGAATTAAATCCAATTGTGAAAACTATTCTATGAAAATAATGAATTTGATGCTGTCAGGGTTTATGTCAAAGTGACTTTGCACTGTACTATGTTCACTTGAATGGAAAAGGCGCAAAATAGCATTTGTACCACCACTTCACCAAAACAACGTCAAACATAGACAAAAAGAACAATGATAAATTATGGTGAACAATTAGTTTTTCTCAGCTCACCATCCTTAGTCATAGTCAAGTTAATACATTTTATAATGAGATTTAACCCCTTAGGGACGTGGCCCCTTTTCATTTTTGCATTTTAATTTTTCACTCCCCACCTTCAAAAATCTGTAACTTTTTTATTTCTCCATGTAAAGAGCTCTGTTTGGGCTTGTTTTCTGCATAACAAATTGCACTTCATAGTGATGGTATTTATTATTCCATGCCGGGCCTGGAGGGGACAACCACCACAAAAACAACCCTTCCGCCTGCCGTTGCAAAATGATGAAAAAAACGCATTTGCGCCATTTTCTGTGGGCTTGGTTACAGCTTTTTTTTTAATGCGCGCCCCCCCTCCTGTCCATTTCTCTTTGTTTTGGTATGATCACCCGAGGAAGGACACCAAAGTTGTACAGGTTGTAAATGTTTTCTAATTACCCACCAGTACAAACTCTGTACAAAAAAAAATAATCTTCATTTTGCCATGTTTTGCCCTCCTCCCTTTTCCTCTTTCCGTGCAAGGGATGTGGTGGTGTTTTTTTTTGTGACTTTTGATGATGTTTTAATGCTATCCTTTTGCTTCCTGTTGGACTTTTGATCACTTTTTAAGAATTTGTGTATTTTTCAAAAATGGCCCCCAAAACCGGCCCATTTTCGACTTTGGGCGCCCATATCCGTTCCGGGGTTAAACGCTTGCGAAAAATAGATAATATATTTTGAGAGACGGACCCCTTTGGGACGCGAGGATTAACTAAAGGTTATAATTTTCTGTTTATTGCCTCTATCCGTTCTCGGGCAAGGGGGTGATTTTTTCAACTTTACTTTTTTTAACTAATGTGTTCATATGTGTTGGAAATGTGTTCTTACCATTATTTAAGATCCTCCAGGGTAATTTAACCCTGCAGGGTCCAATTGCTAATACTATATACTGAAATACTACTATATTGCAGTATATAGCAATTTTACAATGGCTAGCTATTATAAATCATTGCACATGGCAAGCCTACGAGTCTCAATGAGACTCTAGGCTGCCTTAGCAACCGATCGCCGCCCTCCGATGACATTCCAGGGGGCGGCGATCGTCCATCCAAGATGGCGGCGCCCATATAACGGTATGTTATGTGCCGCGGTTCGACCGCGGTGTTTAACAGGTTAACTGCCGTGATCGGTGCCAGCACCGACCGCGGCAGTGACAGGCGGGTGTTGGCTGTTTTATACAGCCGTTACCCGCTGTGTATGGAGAGAGCTCAGCTCGAGAACTCTCTCCATACACCCCTTGCCGCACGAGGACGAAATAGTTCGTCCTCGGTCGGCAAGGTGTTAAATAACACTGAAAGAGGCTTTCATTTGGGTCTTGTGACTAACTAAAAAACATTGGGGCACATTTACTTACCTGTCCTGTGGAGTTCACCAAAAGTACATCGACCGATGATAACGCATTCTGCAGCGATTCACTAAGATCATGCGCCCAGTATCCTGTATGTGATGCTTCCTGACTCAGGTCCGACGGAGTTGACCTTCTTTTTCGTGTTGCATGTAAGCGCATTAGCTTGCAACACAATTTGAAAGTGAATTCCGCACTCAGTCCGAATCAGATGGATTGTCCAATGGCACGACCCCCAATCTGTGTCCGATGGAAGTCAGCACAGCTGCGCCAAAAGTCGATTGCATGCAACACAATCCCAGCGCAGACACCTGTTAAATACCTGTCCAAGCTGTGCAATCCCCAAAAGTGCAGCACGCGACCCTAAGTAAATGAGCCCCATTTTGTCAGGTGATAAGGGAGGATTGACAAGCACACAGAAAACATAGCTATGATGGAATCTACAACCTTATATGTGTATCCATACTTTTCAAAAATGATATCCAGCAATTGCATCACTATGATCAAAGATATATAGGATACAAATTGCACATTTAAATAGCTAAAATGCTATAACGTGTCCATGTATATAATATGTAGGCCGAATAGAATGTGAATGTTACTATTACAACTTCTATATAGTGTGTATCAATGGAAGATATAAATATTCAAGCATAGTTATACTTTTAGTCCTAATGTTAAGTTCATTAGTACTTAACATTTGAAATGTTAATGTCCATATTTCCTCTCTAGGCCTTAATAGTTTGGTCCAATCACCTCCCCTTTTTGGGTGATGGACTCAATTAATTGGGATAACTACCATATATTTAAGATTTCCAATCACAGAAATGGCGCAAGATTCCAGAAATATTTGTATTTGTTGTTTTTGTATTCATAGAGGATGGACTTGCTGCTGTAGTATACTCAGATATGCATATTTCATGTTTCTTTACTGTACTGGTAATTAAATATACTGTGTGATTGCTTTCACGATTCAGATATGATTTGTGTTATATGTAATACTTGTTGTTGCAGCAGCGTATTAATTAGTCCTTGTGATATATTTGCATGACCACCTTGGGTGCCTACACATTTGTGGCTACCTTGAGCATATAACCAGCAAAATGACAACCTGTTTATAACATTTGTGAGAGAAGATACTTTGTTTCATGAGTGTATTTGCTGTCCTTATGATATTTTGTCTATGGTACCCTCTGATCTGTAGTCTCTCTGTGATTTGTGTTACAGCTGTAATGTACATATCATCAGTAGAGCAGATGTGTCTTGCCCTGATCATCTCGCCATTTGGAAAATTTGTCTTCACATAAAGAGGGTGGCATTATGAGGGATGTAGTAACATATTACCTGATGTGGGTTCTCTGTACATATTTGTGTACATTTTTCTGGTATACATATTACCCAATAACATGAGATCCAAAAAAGATCAGAATATGTAAATGTGAATTTCAGGTTATAAGCATCGTCATTCAGATAATTCACAAACTGTGAACTGAGAGATGTTAGACGGCAAACCTGTCCATATAATCATCAATGAAACAACTGTATATTTTAATTTGGTCTATATATGGGTTGCTTTCATTGAAACCAGTAAAATACACTATTTTACCTGAAAGGATTTTAAATGTCCAAAGCATACTAGTATTAGCCCTATGTTTTATAGAAATTAATTTTTAAAATGTAAACCGTTTGTAAACTTTGATAACAATACATTGTAGATGTTTGTTTTGGTGTTGCCATAAACTGTATTATTATTTTTTGCTTCTCTCTAGACCAGTGGTTCTCAACCTGTGGGTCGCGACCCCAGCTGCGGTCGAGCGACCAAAACCGGGGGTCGCCTAAAGCAATCGGAGCCACAATTTTATTACATTTTTACTGCGAATCTCATGGTTTGGAGTCACCGCAAAATGAGGGACTGTATTTCGGGGTCACAGCATTAGAAAGGTTGAGAACCACTGCTCTAGACTTTACCATATTACTTCCCATACTGACTCCTTAGAGGTAGAGTTAGTATTGTTGGTTGTTCTTACTATAGCATAGGTAGGCATTATCCTTATGCACTGCTGTCAGAAAACAGAAAGGAAGCAGAATTTAGAAGATTGACAGACATGGGAAAAACAAGTAGTGATCAGAATGCAAAACAAGTCAGTATATTTGTCAGTCCTAGCTACATGTTACTTAAACACAGCAAAAACTTATTGTGATTTAACCCCAATTCCCCATAAATATTATTTCTATTGTAACCCCGATTAGTATAAAACAAGCTGAACTAAAAAACAAAGAAATTGACTTAAGTGTAATCAATGACATTACATGTAATGCTGGAAGGGATCACTGTTTTCTGAAAGACACATTTTGATGCTGTGCACAATGAAATATCAACAATTTCTGGTGGGAGTAAAAGATCAGAGTTAGGCCTCATGCACACAACTGTTTTTTAATGGCTGTTGGCTATCCGCATATATTGCAGCTATGTCCCATTGACTTGTATTGTGCACAATACCAGAGCGGTGACGCGAGGTGTATGCACTGTATCTCAGCTCACTGTGAGTTGGATATCGGTGAAGTGAGCGTCGCTCACCAGTTGTTTGCGTCCCGCATTTGATCCTCATGCCCACATGGTTGTGCATATATGGCCTACGAAATGTGAAATTTGTATCTACAACTGCTATTGTTTCCCATTTTCTATATTATAAATATCTTTTCTACTGCTAAAAGTTGATTACCATTGCTAAAGGTCCATGTCACCTACCTTAAAATGTGTCATGATATTAGCAATTGTAGAAGCAATAATAATATTGCAATATAGTATAACACAATATTGATTATGTAAACTGGAGATAAAAATTAGGGAACAATGTCTTATCACTTGATTTTTTCCACAAATGAGGTAATCTCCATTGATCAACACTTAATGGGGATTTTCTAAGGAGAACACCATGCCACTAGAACAATGTTTTACAAAATTACCAAAGTATATCAACATAAAACCTTTAATACCTCACTAGGAAGTATACAGGCCTTTGCTGTGAATGACTTCAGCACATCTGTGACCACAGGACATTACTAGTCTCTCACACTAACATTACACTGCTCTGATTTTGATCCACTCTTCTTCCAGTCTTTTCCACAGTTCTGTGACTGTTTCATGGTCATAACTTTATCAACAAGGATTTTCCAGTGGTTTTTCTATTGGGTTTATATCAGGACTCTGGGTTGGCCATTACAATGTTTTTATGTTTTAAGGAACTGCTTTACCTGGTTTGCTATGTGACAGAGGGTATTGTCCTGCATAAAATTGCTGGCTGATTGAGTGATGAATGGAGGGAAGGAACCATGAGTTGTTAAAGAAAGTTTTGATACACACTTGTATTCACTCTGCAATGTAGCTGTATGAGAGGTCCAACCCCTGATGCAGAAAACATTCCCCAAACCATGACACTTCCTCCACCACCTTTTACTGACATCTTTAGACACTTTGGGCTCAATCTTTCACCAGCTTTTTTGATTTAACGTAATGTTTCCCATCAGTTCAAAATAAATTAAACTTGCCTTTATCACTAAAATGAACTGTGGACCACTTCTTCTCTGGCCACACAACAGCTCCTCAGCAAATGTGTATCTACTCTTTTGATTCCCTCTGATAATGAGAGGTTTTGTCACTGCAGAGTGGCTTTCAGTCCAAATGCGCTTAATCATAGAGACACTGTATTACGAGACAAATCCTTACCCTGTTCAGTGCTGAATTGGTGAGCAATTCCAGCTGTAGTGCATTGAATATCTGTAGAGATTCTCTGCATTAATCTATCCTCTCTTGCATTTGTCTTTTGAGGATGAAAAGCCTTTTTTGGGGAGTTGAATGAGTTTGTGATGTTGTAAAGTTGCATTATTTTTGAAATAACAGACTTGGAATGACCAAATTTTCTTGCTATGGCTGATAAGGTCCCCCTTTGACCTTCATCTAGACAACCTGCTACCGGAGGGTTTCAATCGCTTAGGAATGGCACACCCTTTTTGCAAAGTCAGTAAAAATTGGAAAGTAAGGCTACCGGTTAAATAGGGTTTGTCAGATAATTAAGGAAATTAGGACCAGGTGCTGGATTAACAATAATAACATGCAGGTATCTGAAAGTGTTCTCTAATCATTTGTATTCTGTGCTTAAAAATATATAACATTTATGAAATATCCTTAAATATTGCTATTTTACTAATGTTAGGATATATTCACATAGGACTACACAATGACCTTGACATTTGAGGAAATGTGTTATTCTCTAATTTTGTTAAAAGTTGTGCTAAAAGAAAAAATATATTTTTGGAAAGACAAAAGCATTTATAATTTTGAAATGGAGACATCTGCGGCATCAACCTATGGCCTGCATAGTATTTTCTCAAGGCGAGCATCTTGATCACAAAAAGAAATATGGCAGTAGGTAATCCATTGGTTTACAAGCAATAATTTTCTGGCAAATACTGTAGGAATATAAAATGAAAAAAAAACAGTGAATAAAAGATCCATCTTAAAAGTGTAAACCCTCCCTTTATTGTAACTGTGGCAAAATGTTCAGTTTTAAAGCAGAAGATACTGCACATTTGATCCTGCAGTGCTCTGAATGCCAGAGGAGCAGGAACAGGGCAGAGGTTTAATGGGTTTCGGGACCCATTAACTTTTTATGGTTCTCCATAAACTTGCCTTGCTTTCAAATGAGGGAGTCAGAGAAGTGTTTCTGCTGAAATCTGTGTAATAAACTTAGATAGCTTGTTCCAGAAGGCTCTCAGCACTCTTCTCTCCGCAGCATTCAGAGGCTAGAATAAATAGTTGCAAACCTAAGGTTGTAAATTTTATCTTATGTAAATGAGTTTGCAGCAGGCTTCAAAAACAAAGCTTACACTTTCTTTGAAAGAGATCAGAAACATTGCAATTTTATATCTGTATGTCAATGATCTATGCTTTATGTAGTGAGAATGGAAAGTAATGCTGGTCAAATGTCTCTGTTCTGCAGATACCTGCTGCAGGTGCTACAGAGTGCATGCTCTAATAATAATAATCATAATAATTCTTTATTTATATAGCGCACACAGATTACACAGCGCTGCACAGGCATGTCAAATTGGTCCCTGTCCCCATGGGGCTCACAATCTAAACAACCTAACTGTTTTGAAGTGTGGGAGGAATCCGGAGTACCCGGAGGAAACCCACGCAAACACTGCCGTAGATTGCACAGTGATTTGGTTATTGAATATGGCTATTGTGATTATGGTTAAAATTAGCCCTGAATAGATTGCTTTAAGATGTCACACATTTATATTTATTAGATTCCATCTGCACAGGACGTATACAGGACTTAAATGGAGACAGAATTCTGTTTCCATTAACCCCTTGCCGCTGAAGCCACTTTTCACCTTCCTGACAAGGCCCTATTTTTCAAATCTTACATGTATCAATTCATATGGAGATAACTTTGGAACGCTTTAACATACACCACTGATTTTGAGATTGTTTTTTCTTGACACATTGTACTTAATGATATTTGAAAAATTTGGGTGATAACTTTTGCCTTTGGTTATGAAAAAAAATGGAAATTTGGTGAAAATTTTGAAAAAAACTTTTCAAACTTTGGAAATTTAGACTTTTCAAGAAGATTGTCATACCCCCAAATAACTTAATAACTAACATTATCCTGAAGTATTCTTTATGTTATCATGATTTTTTAAGCACCTTATACTTTTTTTAGGAAGATAGGAGGCTTATAACTATACAAGGGATTTTTCAGATTTTTGTGAAAAATCGACAAAATATATGTTTTGCAGGACTAGATAAATTTTGATGTGACGATGAGAGGCCTAAATGAGAGAAAACCCCATTTAATGACCCCATTTTAGAAACTGTACCCCTCAAAGAATGTAAAACAACTTTTATGAAAGTTGTTAACCTTTTAATTGTTTCACAGGAGTTAAAACAATATCAGGTACAATTTTCAAATGAAAAAAAAATATACACATCCTCGATGGATACATTACCAAAATGCTCCACAGAAATTAATAGCCAATTTCTTCTGAGTATGCCAACACCCAATATGTGGTTGGACACTGGCACACAGCGGGGCATGGAAAGGAAGGAGCACGACCAAGTTTTTTGCAGAGTAGATTTAGCTGGAATACCTTTATGTTACCATGATGCATTTGGAGAGCCCCTGAAGTACCATTACAATGAAAATCCCCGCAAAATGACCCCTTTTTGGAAGCTACACGCTTTAGAGATTTTATCAAGGTGTATAATGAGTATTTGGACCCTACATGTGTTCACAAATTTGGGCTGAAACATGAAAAAATGAATATTTTTCCATCAAAAATTTTTCCTTTTTCCCCAGTTTTTTGGCATCCACAAGTGGCAAAAGGAGAAATTGCTCCACAGAAATTGTTCAACAATTCCTTCTGGACACGGAAATACCCCACATGTGAATATAAACTTCTGTAAGGACACACAGCAGGACGCACAGAGGGAAGAAGCACCCTGTGGCTTTTTGAAGGCAATTTGGACCAAAATTGTTTTCAGTGGCCATGATGCATTTGGAGAGCCCCTGAAGTACCATTACAGTAAAAAACACCCAAAAGGACCCCATTTTGGAAACTACACCCTTCAGAGATTTTATCAATGTGTATAATGAGTATTTGGACCCCATAGGTGTTCAAAAATTTGGGCTCAAACATGAAAAATCAACATTTTTCCATAAAAAATCCACTTTTTCCCCAATTTTTTGGCATCCACAAGGGGCAAAAGGAGAAGTTGCTCCATAGAAATTGTTCAACAATTTCTTGTGAACCCATAAATACCCCACATGTGGATAAAAACTTCTGTAGGGACACACAGCAGGACTTGGAAGGGAAAAAGTGCCGTTTGACTTTTTGAAGGCAATTTGGACAGAAATGTTTTTTTAGTGACCCCTGAAGTACCATAACAGTGACCCCCCCACCAGAAGACCCCGATTTGGAAACTACACCCTTCAGTGATTTTATCAAGGTGTAAATGAGTTCACTTTTGCCATGTCCACAAGGGACAAAAAGTGAAATTGCTCCACAGAAATTATTCAACAATTTCTCCTAAACCCAGAAATACCCCTCATGTGGATATAAACTTCTGTAGGGACGCGCAGCAGGAAATGGAAAGGAACGAATAGTGTGTGGTTGGGATTATGGTGGTGTAATGTACCAGGGCAGATGGGTATAAGGAGGTTGTAACCAGGGTAAAGAAATTATAATTGAAATGCAGGTGAATGATAGATTCTGAAGCACTCTTTCATATGGAGGCCAGGTTTTTCAGGACATGTGTCACGTTGATAAATTGTGTCCTTTCTTTTCCCCATTTTGTAACATACTTTGCATCTTTTTTGTGTCCTTCCTCGTCCTCCAGATTGTGATACTTCGCCAGGGAAATGTTGCCCTGGCACAATAAGGGGGACATCAGAAGTACTGGGTCCTTCTTGATGACCAAATAAAAGGGCCTTGATCACCGCCTCTTGAAAGCAAAGAAATGATGCAGCATGACCTGCACAGGATTTATACAGTGCCATCTGTACAATGTGCACGGCCAGCTTTTTGTACCATATCTTTGTTTTCCACAGAGCACTGTATGGCTTCAGCACCTGATCTGACAGATCATCCCCACCCATATATTTATTGTAATCCAGGATGCAATCTGGCTTGGGGGCAGTAATTGTGGTACCTCGTACAGGGGTGGCAGTGCTGGTGTCTCTATGAATTGTGGTCAAACTAAGGACATCCCTTTAGTCCTTATACTCGACCAACAGCATGTTCTCACGGGAGAGAGCCCTCATGTCCCCTTTTCTAAGTGGTTGATTTATCAGGATCTTAGGGAGCCCTCTCTGGCTTTTGCGTACAGTGCTGCACGCTAAAGTACACCTGGAAATGAGGGACTTGAAGAGTGGAATGCTGGTATAAAAGTTATCTACATACAGGTGGTAACCTTTATCCAGCAGTGGGTGCATCAGATCCCAGACAAGCTTCCCAGTAACTCCTAGGACAGAGGGACATTCTGGGGGGCTAATTTGTTTGTCTTTTCCCTCATAAACCCTAAATCTGTGGATGTACCCTGTGGTACTCTCGCACAGCTTGTTCATTTTAATTCCATACCTTGCCTTCTTGCTGGGCAGGTACAGGCTTATTCTTAGTTCCTTTAAAATGTACAAGTGACTCACCTACACAAATAAATGTTTCAGGGGTGTAGGCCTCAAAAAACTTGGTGCTAAAGTGATCAAGGATTGGCCTAATTTTGTATAGACGGTCAAATGATAGGTCGCTTTGAGGTGTGCACTGCAAATTGTCGTTGTAGTGCTAAAATTTTAGAATGGCCTCAAAGTGTGTGTGAGTCATTACTGTGCTATAAATAGTACTGTAAGAAATATCAGAACTCCATTACTGCCTTATCTAGGTAGCACAAGACCACAAAACTTCATCATTTCTACCGTATCTACAGGGGTCCATCTAGAAAATGATGAAGTTGGGTTTTGTGCCAAAAACTGTTGGGCCTACAAATTTGTTTGTACCACCATCAAATTCACAAGATCCCCAGAGAAAAAGACTTTGAAAAAGTCAATTTCTGTGAGGCCTTCTGTCTCAAAATTAATTCCTGAACTTCCCACAAGCTCAGGAATTTGAGGCTCAAAATTATCAGGGGGTGGGATCCATTCAGGGTCATTTGGGATCTGGGGAACAATCTCAACCAGTGCCCTGGGGGGAGGGCGCCTCATCACTGGATGAGGAGGATGAGAAATAGAGGAACGTGGCATCCTCCCCTTCTGAATCAGCTTCGGAGGCAAGAAAGGCATATTCCTCCTCTGCTGAAACGGTTCGGATGAATGGGACATTTTTTATTGGGAGGGGGTGTGTAAATGTTGTGCTTCAACATATGTAAAAATTTTATTCAAGGGGGTGCGGAAACAGGAACCAATAACACTAGTTTAAAAAAAAACAAAACAACCTTTGTACTTTCAAAAAAAACTGTAGAAAAAGTTACTACAGTAAAAAAAAAAAAAAGTACCGAAAAAGATACTATGACAAAAAAAATTAGCACAGACCTGATCAATAAAATGTCACTAATCAGTGCTCAGTTGTCACAGCAGGTACCAAAAATGCAGTATAAAAAGTTTCAGTAAAAAAAAAAATTATCCGTCTACATAAAAAAAGATACTACGACAAATCGGCAAAATGTCACTGATCAGCGCTAAGTTGTAGCAGGACCACTGCCCCAAAAAAGAGCACAGCCACTGGCCAGTGAACTTCGGCACTGATCAGCGGCAGGCGGTTTGCAGAACGCACACAGGGGGGTGCGACTGCTACAAAACTGACAAAAGGAGAAAAAAAAATGCTCCTGTACCAAAAAATGAACAGAGATACAAACAATTGCTCATCGGTCACAGGATCCACAAAAAAAAAAATAATGTGCAAAATAGAGCACAGAAACTGACCAGTGAACGTCGGCACTGATCAGCGGCAGGCAGTTTGCAGAACGCACACAGGGGGTGCAACTGCTAAAAAATGGCAAAAGGAGAAAAAAAATGCCCCAGTACCAAAAAATGAACAGAGATACAACCAAATGATCAGCGTTCACAGGATCCACACACCAAAAAAAAATAAAAATGTGCACAGGGGGGTGAAACTGCTACAAAACTGACAAAAAGAGAAAAAAGCAACAAAAAAAGAGCACGGAGGCTCAAAGTCGCCACTGGCACAAAGGGAGGGGAGGAGAGGGAAGGTTCTGGAACAGGGATAGGGACAGGGATCAGGACGCTGCGACTGCTGTATGCAAAAAAAAAACACCCCACAAACAGTAGCAGCAACAACAGCTCAGCAGTAACTTGGAACACTCGGTAATGTAACAGATGGCACCAAAGGTGCCAACTGCAGCAATATCTAGCTAGACAAAGCACGGACGGGTATCACACACTGATCTGCACACTGTTCAGGACTAGAATGCAACGTGCACCACTTGGCACAACCCATGGAAGATTCTGGGAAGATGGCGTGATATCGGCATCTTCCCAGGCATGCACCTCGGCAATACCGATCGCGATCCGACATGTCGTATGTACAGCTCAGGAAGGTGGCACAATGCCATCCATGCCGCCTGGCAATAGGAGGTGATCAGTGCTTCCAAAGAAAGCTTTAATCACCTCCTTCTATGCTGTTAAGATGCTAATACAGCGTCAGGGACAGCAACCATCTCCCCTTGATCAGTGTGTCTGTAGACTAAGTGATCGTTACAATCCATGATGTAATAGTACTGCAAAATGCGGGAACTCACCTCCCGCCATGCAGTACTATTACGTCAAATGTCGGGAAGGGATTAACTCTTCATCTGGATGCCACTTACCTTCCTCTAAGTGACCACTATATGATCGCTGCTAGGAGGAAGAGGACAGAGGAGCAAAAAGTAAGCTGTGAGTGTCGGAAAAGAAGCTACACAAAAGAAGCAACATATAATAAATATGACTCACATGGTGCAGCAACAACAAAAAAAAAAGTGGACGCCTTTGTGTGGCCCTGGAAAAAAAATCAACCCTTTTCCAGTGCTTTTCATAGAACACAGAAAATGCTGTGAGTTTCAGTGGAAAATGGGTCTATGTGTGAATAAGGGAGCATGGGACAGAATTTTGCAGCATCATAAATTACAATTTTTTTTCAGCTGATCCATTATTGCCCCTGTAAATGCAGCCCCACCATGATGAACCCTGACCACACACTATTGTCTGAATAAGCTGTCAATATGATGTACATAATGGAAACAGAATTGCACCTTTCCTCTCCTCTAGAAGTAAATTAAAACAGGTATTGTCAGAACTCACAAATTGCATTGATGGGATCAGGTTTCAGGCTTCTTGCTGGAAAACCACACCCAGAGCTGCCTGTGATTGACAGCTCCATTTCTGATCCTGGGAAAGCTGGATGTGTCTCTGTAATTGTTTTGCCTGCAGCTGCGGTTTGAGTGATGGACTGCTGAGCCAGTCAGTGCTGGAGGTAGTGTCCATTACTGCCTTATATTCTGCCCAGCCCTTCATCTGGTGCTGGTCATTGCAGTCTGTGTATCTAGTGCTCTTGCCATTGCGGTTCTTGCTATTCTGTGTATTGCCTTCTGCTTTGCCTACTGACCATTGTATTTGCTATATGATTCTGTACCTTTGCAGCCATCTTGGTTTTGACCCGGTTTGTTTGACTCCGCTTGTCTGTCTGTATCTGTTGTTTGTCCCTCAGTACCGTTTATCTCCTAGTGTGACCCCATCTTCCTGTCTGTCTTGTGTCGGCTTCTGTTACCAGTGTGAACACTGACCTATATCTCTATTCTGTTTACCTGTCCGCTCCACCATCCAGCAGCTGCCAGACAATGTAAGGTCACTCAGAGACCATCAGTTAGGTTCCTGATAGTGGGTTCGCCCTTTCCAGGGCGGTTTCTCTGCTTTAGGCAGGGCCTTAGACCGCAGGGACGTCACAGGGTGAGTTCGCCACCACCTACCTAGTCTGACAGCTAGCGCCAAGCCTGGTTGTGGTTGCGCAGTTGCTGGACAGGTAGTGACAGGTATATTAAAAGGTGATGGTTATTTTTATATAGTATGTAAGTTTAATGTGCTGACCATTAGTTATCATTTTAGAAGTGATAGCGTTGCACATTAAACATGGTCCTGTTTAGAGCAGATATCACATTTAGCAAGCCTTCCATTTGATACCCCAAGATATTTCAGTATTAATGTGTATTACTGGACCATATCTCTAATGCTTGGGGCAAGAACTAAAATACAGTTACTTTGTTTCCTGATGGAGCTCACTCTGAACCAAATCTCCATCCTCTCTATTTCTGCTTACTGCAGTAGTCTCTGAGTCACAGCAGACGTCACAGTTTTATTCTTAGCAACTATTTTGCAGTTGAGATTTTTTTGCATTGTGTTATTAAAAAAAGGATAGATTACCAAATGAATCCAGATTGGCTCCTGGCTGTGTATCCAGTCTTAGAATGCAGAACTACGTCAGGATTCTTAGTTAAATATCCCGGAAAATGTGTATTATATGAAAGCAGTCTGTATACATTACTGTGAGAAAGGCACATGATTTTGTGGACCACATAGGCTACAAATGCATTTTACGTTGATCCCTAGTGAAATTCTGACTTCTTCCGCTTGCAGTTTATAATTAAAGAACTGATATTCTACTACATACAAATCACTTCTTGGTTTTTCAGTCCATGAAAGCCTGAAGAGTCATGAGGGGACCCTACTGTTTCCCCCAGTTTTGAATGAATCATTTTAAATGAGGTTAAGCAAACATACATTGATTTTGAAATAATAAAAAATACAAGATAAAGAACTTCCACGTATAGCATTTCTGGATCAGGATACCCTTTCACTTGCTCCAGCAAAGATAGAGGTGCTTGCCTTTGATCTTGTGCAGATACACACTAGCTATTGCATTTCGGCAGTATTTATTTGAGGTTAAGTGCTGTACTTCATGGACTGGATAGCTATATCCAACTGCTGTTGAGGCTAGTGGAGAAATTGGAAACGTTGGATCACATTAAAGAAAAACAGCATTTCCTCTTTTTACTTCAACAAATCAGTGATCACATGGCATTTTTTATTTGAAATAAATAATGTAAAGATTATACATTACAGGGCATTGTGATTGGGTCAAATTAGGTCTTCTCTGTTGTTTAAAAGTATACGTTTTGTTACACATACTGGGGCACATTTACTTACATGGTCCTGCGCGTTCCCCGATCCGTGTCTGACGAGAATGAACTCTGCCGTGATTCGCACGCCCGATATCCTGCATGTGTCGCTCCCTGCTCAGGTCCGCCGGAGTTCACCATCTTCTTCCCTGTGCATGTAAGTTCACGGCTTGCGACACAATTTTAAAGTTAAATCCAACGCTCAGTCTGAATCAGCCGATTTCTGTCACATGAAAGTCTGCACCGATGCGCCAAAATCCGATCGCGTGCGACACAATCCCCTTTTAAATCCCTGTCCCAGTGGCGCAATCCCCGAAAAGGTTTGAAAACCCGGCGGAAATGTGGCCACGGGACCCTTGGTAAATAAGCCCCACTGTATATACAGAGTTTTTCAGCATAAAAAATGTGCTGAAAAATACCACCTCGGCTTAAACGTAAGTATAATGAAAAAGTAAATAATATATAATGAAAAAATGTAAAAATAAACTTACATACCGACCTTCCGGCACTCCCTATGCTTGGCATGGCTCCCGATGCTCGGTGTGGCTTCTTGAAGCTCCTCTTCTTTCTTCTCTATGCTGTATTAGCTGGCAGAGGCACGAGCCAGCGGAGCCCATGGTCGCACCTTTGCTGGCTGTTACAGCAGAGAGAAGAAAGAAGAGGAGCCGTGGGGATGGGAGCATTGGGGAGCCCTGCCAAGCATCGGGACCACCGATGGCGAGTATGTAAGTTTATTTTTTTATGTGCTGGGCAAACTTTGGGCTGGCTGGCTAAATACTACTGTCCCATTTACAATCACCAAATTTTGTACAACCGCTCTCTCTGACTCTATCTACCTATTGAGCACCATACACAGGAGCCATTGTCTGCTGCTGTGGCGGTTAAAACCTGAACCGTGATTGGTTGCTATTCTGCCACGGGTCATTAATATGAGCTCTGAGTTTTGATTGGTTACTACAGGCAATGAGTAGAAGACAGCTTATGTGTGATTTAAGATGGATAGAGACAGAAAGACACTCAGGGAGAGGCAGTGAGATTGAATTATAGAGAGACAGACAGGGAGCGATAGATGCGCATATATATATATATATATTACAAACACAATAGGAAAATACAAGCAGCACATTCCAACGTATTGTCCGGTGGGGTGCAGGCATCCAGGACTAGGCCTCAAGTCCTCCATTATAAATGCAAGAGAATGAGCAGCACTCCGTTTGTAGTGTAAACCAGTGTGGTCCTTTATTCCATCTAAGTGGCAGTAACTGTCACTATGGAATAAAAGGACCACACTTGATTTACACTACAAACGGAGTGCTGCTCATTCTCTTGCATTTATTTATATAATTTTTTTGAACCATTCTATTTGGTTATAGCCAAGAGCAGTTATTTACTATCCCGGCAGAGCAGCGAGACTGCAGCTAGGACGCACATACCTGGAGTGACACAATATTATGCATCGAAACTGGCGTTTGCACTATTTTTGATAAATCTGGGCCTTTTATGTGTTTTTAGGCACAATTAGCAATATAGCCACAGATCAGTATACTTTTACTCAATCGCAAAAAATAAAAAAATTAGAAGGCTGTTAGAATATGCCACAGTTTATGTAATCTGTGTTCCATATTACTGGGAAGATCAATGAAAGAAAATATTGTTCTTTTATGTTGCTTTTCCATGATATCCTGCTCACAAAGGGCAAAAAACTACTTCAGCTTTTTAAAAATTATTGTAGAGAATCACAAGCCATACTTTTTTCTAAGATAAATGTCACCAATTTTCTAAGCCAATCTATTTCTAAAAGGTGCTGTTGAAATGAAATTCCCACCAAATGTTGTTAACAGTACATCTAATCCACACTGGCAAAAAGATCAAACCATCGATATACATAAATAAAGTTACATGCTATATGAAGAAAGCACACAGGAAAAATATTGTACACGTGTCAGTCAGGGGGCCTGGCCACCTGACTTGCCAACATAAAGAATGGAGCATGTGCACCATTTTATACATATTGGGGCACATTCACTAAGGTTTTGCACCACTTTGCTGCGCACTTTTTTCAGGCGGTGCCCTATCTTCAATGGTAAAATGGCTTGCTCAGGTGCTCAAGTAGCGGATGTGTTGCGATTTTGTCGCACGCGACCCTTTTTGTGGCGCTGCTGCGCTGGCTCAAATGCTACACAAATCAGGGGGCGTGTTGTTGGACTGTCCGACTGATTCGGACTGAGCGCGGGATTTAACTTTCAAATTGAATCACAAGCCCTAGCACTTAGATGCACCAGTAAAAAGATTTTGAACTCTGTTGAAGCTGAGTGGGGAAGCGACACATTGATGATATCGGGTGCAGGATCTTAGTGAATAGCAGCAAAGTGCTTTAGAGTCAGACAATGCACTTTCTGTGAACGCCGGTGACTGGGTAAGCAAAATGTGCCCCATTATGCTGCACATTGCAAAGTATAATATGTATGTAAAACAGTGCTCATATTCCAACACCAAAGATAGGAAATGTTGGGGGAGGGGGTTGCAGGATAGGAATCTCTCATCTGTACTTCCTGCTGTCTACTTCCTCCATGTTGACGTTATGAAGTCATATCTGTTGCCTCTAACAAACCCCAGGTTTGTAGACTGCCTGATAAAGAGA
Organism: Engystomops pustulosus; assembly: GCA_019512145.1. NCBI lineage: Eukaryota > Metazoa > Chordata > Amphibia > Anura > Leptodactylidae > Engystomops > Engystomops pustulosus. The sequence goes on from CM033644.1 coordinate 80,794,869, forward strand.
TGGATTCTGGTTCCATTAGGTCCATTAGTTCATTCCATTAGTCCAATAAGACCAAGATACACTTATTTGGTTCAGATGCTGTTAAGCAAGTGATTAACTGAGTGAGGAATACCAAGACAAGTGTGTTTCGCGGTAGGAGTGTCATGGGTCAGTTCTGCATACTAAAGATCATTAAGAGAACCATGAATACCAACATGTATGGTGACATACTGAAGCAGAGCATAATCACCTCCCTTTGGAAACTAATTACAGGACAGTATTCCAACATGATAACGAACCCAAAACCAGATCCAAGATGACCACTTGCTGACGAAAATGGGGATAGAAATAATGGACTGGCCAAGCATGTCTCCAGACCTAAACCTTATTGAGCATCTGTGGGGCACCCTCAAATGGGTGGAGGTGCAAAACGGACTCCATCTGCTCTGTTATGTCCTCATTATAATAAATTCTATAATTAACCAGCTCTATAAGTGTAGCCAACACTTCTCACTACCATAATATTTACTTTATATTTATTACATTTTATTTGTTTGAAGTCTTCCCCTAAAAAAACAGTTTCTTTAAATATCCTTCTACACAATCTTTACTAATAATTACTGCAGTATTGCAAGTACTTGTATATGTTCACAGTATGACCTCTGGCATCTGCAGATAAGAGAAGCTTGTCTTGCGCACCACCATTGTAATCAAATAAGAATTGCCGTCTATGATTTATTCCAAATAATGACTGAGAAAATAGCTCCTGGTTTCCTATAATTAAATTGTGAGAGTAAATTGAGTAGAATCTCTGTAAATAGAATACAATGATTAGAAGAAATCTGTTGTAACATAATTCCCTTCATTATGTTGCTTTATTGCAGTAAAGTAGCCCTTCGGAGGAAAGAAAAACCCCACACAAGTCAAAAGTGTTGTGGGTTGTTTTATTTTATCTAATACAGAATTATTTTAGCCATATTTCTGAACAAGCAGTGTTACGGTAGTTTGGGGCACCATGTTATACAAGGCACCATAAATTGGGTCCTGCTTTATGGCTATATTCAGTTAAGGTTACACAGGGCTTGTCATCAATAAACACAAGTAGATAACAGGGGTATAATTCATAAACGCAATGCTCCCCAGCAAACTCTGGGGTATTGATTCAGCAATATATTCACCTGTGCACAATTTGTGATAGAGAAGATATAGATTTATTAGATTCTACAGCATCATATAGAGCAAGGGAAACTGACAGTTTTATAAGAAAATAATCAGTACAAAGCCTCTTTGACTAAGACCAATGCTCTCCCTGCCGCACACTGGAGAAGCAAAGGGATGACTGCTGCTCACCCCTCCCCTCTCTATAACAAGGCAGGGGACCGGCCATAAACATGGGAAAAGATGGAGCATGCTCTATCTTTTTTCCCTGCATGGTACAGTACGGTGCTACAAGTGTGTTCCTATTGTATCGTTTTAAGCATAAAATGTCACACATTTGGGTGCACTATTTCTGTTGACACTTCATACTCTTATCCCATCTCACAACTTTTAAAAGGTGTTAAACCAAAATGAGAGGTTAGAGTCAACAAGTTTCTGCCACATTTCCCTTTGATGAACTTCAGAGTAAGGCCCCTTTCACACTTGCGTTTTTCAAGCGCGTGTTCTGCACGTGCTTTTGACGTGCAGAACTTGCATTACACTCTGACCCATTGTAATCAATGGGCTTTTTCAGACTTGCGTTTTTTTTCATGCAGACATGCACATTTTTTTTAATGCATATTTAAATCTCGGCATGCTCTACTCTTGCAAGTCACGCATGTGAAAACTGCACCATACAAGTCTATGGAGATGCATCAAAAACGCATTGCACTCTGAGACACATGCAAGTCCAATGCAAGTGCAATGCGTTTTTCACGCATCAATTGCCATAGAAAAGATAGAGCTCAGTCCTGAGTCCTTTTCACTGAGACACTGACCAAACTCTGACTGAAAACTGATTGTACTCTGATGCAAAATGTCAGTTTTTCACTGACCAAACCCTGATCGCACCCTGATCAAACTCTGACGTGATCTGCAATGCAAGTGCAAAAGGGGCCTAAGACGGGTATATGAAAGAATCTCAATAAGCTTTCCCCATAGTATATCACCAAGCCTTAATAAGTATTGTGTTTTTTGTTAACTTTAATGTGCTGTTTCACTAATGTATGTTGGACACCCAACAGCAAGGTCACCAATCTCTAAAGGAGTTTGGGATAAGACAAGTCCCTCAAGGACAGCATTAGTTTTCCTTTAAGATGATAATCTGTAAACCTGGAAAGAATGATGATGACAATGATGAAAAAATATTAATGGTAAAGTATGCATTTTGGGTTGGAATAACTGTATCAATAACTAAAAGTTACAGTAAAAAAACAAGGGTTTATTGTGAAGCATGACCTGTTTGTGTGTTTTAATACATTAAGTGCTGGTTTGGTTATTTATTACTGTTTTCATAATTGTTTAGGATGTGGCTGAAGGAGGTTTTTAGGACCAGTGAGAGTAGGTTACCTCTGGCTTGTTAGCTACACAGGATCCCAAATGCAAGGGTTATGTCACTTATGGAGGTGGAGTAATGAAAAAGCCTGCAATCTATTGGAGCACTGGATGTGTAGCCACATCATGCACAATGATGGGGTGGATGGCTATTATTGTTATTACATAAGAATAAAGGATCATTGTCAACATGTCCTAGAGGAAGGAAAAAGTGTCAGTGGTTAAATGGGGTATTCCCACAAAAAACAAAATTCTTAAATATACCCAGCGTAATAAAATAACACATTCTCCAATTTGTTATAAACAAAAATAGAGCATTTCACAGATACAATTCAATCCTGTCTCTATCAGTCCTGATGTTTACACTTTGATTATCCCTGGATCCAACCATGGTCGGCAGATTCCTGTCATAAATAGGGGAGGGGGATTAAATTTGAGAACTTTCTTTTGTGGGTAAACCATTCTAAATACAGGTCCATGGGAAGAGCCAGTAAAATGCAATGGAATTAAGCTCCTAGCAAATGTTTATCTACTCTGTGATTCCTTCTGCTCATGAGAGTTTTGTCACTGCTAGTGGCTTTCAGTCCAATGCGCTTAACATAGAGACACTGTATTACGAGACAAATCCTGACCCTGTTCATTGCTGATTAGGTGGACAATTTCCAGCTGTAGTGCATTGAATATCTGTAGGAGTTCTCTGCTTATTATCCTTCTCTTGCATTGTCTTTTGATGATGAAAATCCTTTTTGGGGAGTTGAAATGAGTTTGTGATGTTTGGTACTTTGCTTATTTTGTGAAATAACAGACTTGGAATGACCAAATTTTCTTGCTATGGCTGATAAGTCCCACCTTTGACCTTCATCTAGACCACTGCTACGGGAAGGGGTTTCAATCGTTAGGCATGCACACCCTTTTTGCAAAGTCAGTGTAAAAATTGGAAAGTAAGGCTACCGGTTAATAGAGGGTTTGTCAGATAATTAAGGAAATTAGGACCAGGTGCTGGATTAACAATAATAACAGCAGGTATCTGAAAGTGTTCTCTAATCATTTGTATCTGTGCTTAAAAATTATAACATTTATGAAATATCCTTAATATTGCTATTTTAACTAATGTTAGGATATATGTCACATAGACTACCAATGACCTTGAATTTGAGAAAGTGTTATTCTCTAATTTGTTTAAAAGTTGTGCAAAAGAAAAATATATTTTTGGAAAGAAAAGCATGTTATAATTTTGAAATGGAGACATTGGGCTCAACCTATGGCCTGCATAGTTAATGTTTCTCAAGGCGACATCTTGATCACAAAAGAAATATGGCAGTAGGTATCATGGGTTACAAGCAATACATTTTCTGGACAAATACTGTAGGATATTAAATGAAAAAAAACAGTGAATAAAAGATCCATCTTAAAAGTGTAATAACTCCCTTTTTGTGAACTGTGGCAAAATGTCAGTTTTTAAAGCAGAAGAATGCACATTTGGAATCCTGCAGTGCTTGAACCAGAGGACAGGACCAGGGCAGAGGTTTATGGGTTTCGGGACAATTAACTTTTTATGGTTCTCCATAACTGTGCCTTGCTTCAAAATGAGGGAAGTCGAGAAGGGTTCTGCTTGAAATCTGTGAATATACACTTAATAGTTGTTCCAGAAGGCTCGTCAGCACTCTTCCTCCGCAGTTTCCAGGAGAGGCTAGAATAAATAGTTTGCAAACCTAAGTTGTAAATTTTATCTTAGTAAATGAGTTTTGTCAGCAGGATTCAAAACAAAGCTTACACTTTCTTTGAAAGAGATCAAAAACACTTGCAATTTTATATCTGTAAGTCAATGATCTATGCTTTATGTAGTGAGAATGGAAAGTCGTCGGTCAAATGTCTCTGTTCTGCAGACTACCTGCAGCAGGGTGACTACAGAGTGCATGCTCTAATAATAATAATCATAATATATCATTTATTTATATAGCTCACACAGATTACACATCGCTGCACAGGCAGTCAATTGGTCCCTTGGCCCCCCAGGGGGCTCACATCTAAAACAACCTTAACTGTTTTGATAGGTGTGAGGAAACCGGAGTACCCGAGAAACCCACGCAAACACTGCCGTAGATTGCACGTGTTTGGTTATTGATATGGCATTGGATTTGTTTAAATATTGCCCTGAATAGATTGTTTAAGGTGTCACACTTTATTTTATTAGATTCCATCACAGGAACGTATACAGACTTAAATGGGACAGAATTCTGTTTCCATTAACCCCTTGCCGCTGAAGCCACTTTTCACCTTCCTGACAAGTCCCTATTTTTCAAACTTACATGTATCAATTACATACTGGAGTAACTTTGGAACGCTTTAACATACACCACTGATTTGAGATTGTTTTTGTTCTTGACACATTGTACTTAATGTAGTTGAAAAATTTGGGTGATAACTTTTTGCGTTTGGTAGTTAAAAAAATGGAAATTTGGTGAAATTTTGAAAAAAACTTTTCAAACTTTGGAAATGTTACATCTTTCAAGAGATTGTATACCCCCAAATAACTTAATAACTAACATTATCCTGAAGTATTCTTTATGTTGCATGATTTTTTAAGCACCTTATACTTTTTTTAGGAAGATGAAGGCTATAACTATACAAGGGATTTTTCAGATTTTTTGTGAAAAATCGACAAAATATATGTTTTGCAGGACTAGATAAGTTTTGATGTACATGAGAGGCCTAAATGGAGAAAACCCCCTTTAATCCCATTTAGAAACGTAGCCCCAAGAATGTAAACAACTTTTATGAAAGTTTGTTAACCTTTAAAATTGTTTCACAGGGTTTAAACAATTCAGGTACATTTTCAAATGAAAAAAAATCTACACATCCTCAATGGATTACATTCCCAAATGCTCCACAGAAATAATAGCCAATTTCTTCTGATATGCCAACACCCCATATGTGTTGGACACTGGCACACACAGGGCATGGAAAGAAGGAGCACGACCAAGTTTTTTGCAGAGTAATTTAGCTGGAATACCCTTATATTACACCTGATGTGTGGAGACCCATTACATCTGAAAATTCCCGCAAAATGACCCTTTTTGGAGCTACCCCGCGTAGAGATTTTATCAAGGTGTAGATGAGTATTTGGACCCTACATATGTTCACATTTGGGCTGAAACATGAAAAAATGAATATTTTTCCATCAAAAATTCATCCTTTTCCCCAGTTTTTGGCACCCACAGTGCAAAAGGAGAAATTGCTCCACAGAAATTGTTCAACAATCCTTCTGGACACGGAAATACCCCACATTGAATATAAACTTCTGTAAGGACACACAGCAGGACGGGAGGAAGAAGCACCCTGTACTTTTTGAAGGCAATTTGGACCAAAATTGTTTTCAGTGGCCATGATGCATTTGAGACCCCTGAAGTACCATACAGTAAAAAACCACCAAAAGGACCCCCTTTTGTAAACTACACCCTTCAGAGATTTATCAATGTGTATAATGAGTATTTTGGAACCCACAGTGTTCAAAAATTTGGCTCAAACGTAAACTCAACATTTTTCCATAAAAAATCCACTTTTTTCCCCAATTTTTTGGCATCCACAGGGGCAAAAGAGAAGTGTTGCTCCATAGAAATTATTCAACATTTCTTGTGAACCCATAACCCCATGTGGATAAAATTCTTCTGTAGGACACACGCAGGACTTGGAAGGGAAAAAGTGCGTTGACTTTTTTGAGGCAATTTGGACAGAATGTTTTTTAGTGACCCCTGAAGTACCATAACAGTGACCCCCCACCAGAAGACCCCGATTTGAACTACACCCTTCAGTGATTTTATCAAGGTGTAAATGAGTTCACTTTTGCCATGTCCACAAGGGACAAAAAGTGAAATTGCTCCACAGAAATTATTCAACAATTTCTCCTAACCCAGAAATACCCCTCATGTGGATATAAACTTCTGTAGGGAACGCGCAGGCAGGAAATGGAAAGGAACGATGTGTTGTGTTGGGATTATGGTGGTGTAATGTACCAGCAGATGGGTATAGAGGTTGTAACCAGGGTAAAGAATTAACTGAAATGCAGGTGAATGATAGATTCTAAGGCACCTCTTCATATGAGGCCAGTTTTTCAGGACATGTGTTCACGGTTGATAATTGTGTCCTTTTTTTCCCATTTGTAACATACTTTTGCATCTTTTTGGTCCTTCCTCGCTCCCAGATTGTGATAACTTCGCCAGGGAAATGTTGCCCTGGCACCATAAGGGGACATCAGAAGTACTGGGTCCTTCTTGATGACCAAATAAAAGGTTCTTTTCACCCGCCTCTTGAAAGCAAAGAAATGATGCAGCATGACCTGCACAGGATTATACGTGGCCATCTGTACAATGTGCACGGCCAGCTTTTGTACATATCTTTGTTTCCACAGAGCACTGTATGGCTTCAGCACCTGATCTGACGTCATCCCCACCATTATTTTTTGTATCAGAATGCAATCTGGCTTGGGGCAGTAATTGTGGTACCTCGTACAGGGGTGGCAGTGCTGGTGTCTCTATGAATTTTGGCAAACTAAGGACTCCCTTGCCTTATACTCGACCAACAGCATGTCTCCACGGGAGAGAGCCCTCATGTCCCCTTTCTAAGTGGTTGATTTATCAGGATCTTAGTGAGCCCTCTCTGCTTTTGCGTACAGTGCTGCACGCTAAAGTACACCTGGAAATGAGGGACTTGAAGATGTGGAATGCTGGTATAAAATTATCTACATACAGGTGGTAACCTTTATCCAGCAGTGGGTCACAATCCCAGACAAGCTTCCCGTAACTCCTAAACAAGGGACATCTGGGGGCTAATTTGTTTGTCTTTTCCCTCATAAACCCTAAATCTGTGGATGACCTGTGTACTCTCGCACAGCTTGTTCATTTTAATTCCATACCTGCCTTCTTGCTGGGCAGGTACAGGCTTATTCTAGTTTCCTTTAAAATGTTCAAGTGACTCCCACCCAAATAAATGTTTCAGGGTGGTAGGCCCAAAAACTGTGTGCTAAAGTATCAAGGATTGGCCTAATTTTTGTATAGACGTTCAATGATAGGTCGTTTGAGGTTTGTCAACGCAAATTGTCGTTTGTAGTGCAAAATTTTAGAATGGCCTCAAAGTGTGTGTTGTCATTACTGTGCTATAAATGTACGTAAAATATCAGAACCCATTACTGTCCTTATCTAGGTCACCCAAGACCACAAACTTCATCATTTCTTACCGTATCTACAGGGGTCCATCTAGAAAATGATGAAGTTGGGTTTTGTGCCAAAAACTTGTGGGGCCTACAAATTTGTTTGTACCACCATCAAATTCACAAGATCCCAGAGAAAAGACTTTGAAAAAGTCAATTTCTGTGAGCCTTCTGTCTCAAAATTAATCCTGAACTTCCCACAAGCTCAGGAATTTGAGGCTCAAAATTATCAGGGGGTGGATCCATTCAGGGTCATTTGGGATCTGGGGAACAATCTCAACCATTGCCCTGGGGGAGGGCGCCTCATCACTGGATGAGGGGATGAGAAATAGAGAACGTGGCATCCTCCCTTCTGATCAGCTTCGGAGCAAAAGGCATATTCCTCCTCTGCTGAAACGTTTCGGATGAATGGGACATTTTTTATTGGGAGGGGTGTGTAAATGTTTGCTTCAACATATGTAAAAATTTTATTCAAGGGGGTGCGAACAGGAACCAATAACACAAGTTTAAAAAACAAAACAAAACGAACCTTTAACTTTCAAAAAAAACTGTAGAAAAGTTACTACAGTAAAAAAAAAAAAAAGTAACCGAAAAAGATACTATGACAAAAAAATTAGCACAGACCTGATCAATAAAATGTCACTAATCAGTGCTCAGTTGTCACCGCATGTACCAAAAATGCAGTATCAAAAAAGTTCAGTAAAAAAAAAAAAAATTATCCGTCTACATAAAAAAGATACTACGACAAATCGCAAAATGTCACTGATCAGCGCTAAGTTGTAGCAGGACCACTGCCCCAAAAGAGCACAGCCCACTGGCCAGATGAACTTCGCACTGATCAGCTGGCAGGCGTTGTTTGCAGAACGCACACAGGGGGTGCGACTGCTACAAACTGACAAAAGGAGAAAAAAAATGCCCTGTACCAAAAATGAACGGGATACAAACAATTGCTCATCGGTCACAGGATCCACAAAAAAAAAATAATGTGCAAAATAGAGCACAGAACTGACCAGTGAACGTCGGCACTGATCAGCGGCAGGCGTTTGCAGAACGCACACAGGGGGTGCAACTGCAAAAAATGCAAAAGGAGAAAAAAAATCCCCCAGTACCAAAAATGAACAGAGATACAACCAAATGATCAGCGTTTCACAGGATCCACACACCAAAAAAAAATAAAAATGTTCCACAGGGGGGTGAACTGCTACAAAACTGACAAAAAGAGAAAAAGCAACAAAAAAAGAGCACGGAGGCTCAAAGTCGCCACTGGCACAAAGGGAGGGAGGAAGGAAGGATCAGGACGGCTGCGCCTGCTGTATTCAAAAAAAAAACACCCCACAAACCAAGTTAACAGCAGCAACACAGCTCAGCAGTAACATTGAAAACTCGGTAATGTCAACATGGCACCAAAGTTGCCATGCACAACAGGATAGCTAGTCATACAACTAAACCACCCGGACGGGTATCACACCTTTGTGGATCTGCACACTGTTCAGGACTAAGAATGCAACGTGCACCACTTGGCACAACCCATGGAAGATTCTGGGAAGATGGCGTGATATCGCCATCTTCCCAGCATGCAACCTCGGCAATACCGATCGCGATCCGACATGTCGCGTGTGTACAGCTCAGGAAGGTGCACAATGCCATCCATGCCGCCCTGGCTAGGAGGTGATCATGGCTTCCAAAGAAAGCGTTTAATCACCTCCTTCTATGGCTGTTAATAGCTATACATCGTCAGGGACAGCAACCATCTCCCCTTGATCAGTGGGGGACATTTTCTATGCGTTTCCGCAGTTTTGTGGCGCTCTCACCACATGTTTTCGCTCTCAGACCTTGTTATTATCTGGCCTGCCAAAAAAATGCCTTTTTCCTCTGCTCCGACTCTTCTCCGAAAGGGCGTGGCTTTGGCGGAGTGTCACTCAGACACACAATATATATGTCGCAGCTTTGGCTGGTGTAAACTGACGGAAATAGACCAAAGAACTGTCTAGAGGACTGATGGACCATTCTGGTGCTCGGTACAAATTTTGTCCCAGGGACATAAAATACTCGGCGCAAAATGTCTCTCACACTCTACATATTAAATGTGTGTCTTTTACCTGGAGCATGTCGGTAACAAAGCCAAGCAACACCGACACTGTAAAGTAAATGTCCCCAGTGTGTCTGTAGACTAAGTGATCGTTACAATCATGATGTAATAGTACTGCAAAAGCGGAACTCACCTCCCGCAGCATACTATTACGTCAATGTCGGAAAGGGATTAACTCGTCATCTGGAGGTGGATCACTTACCTCCTCTAAGTTGACCACTATGACGCTACTAGGAGGAAGAGGACAGGGCAAAGTAAGCTTTGATTGTCGGAAAAGAAGCTACACAAAAATCAACATATAATAATAGACTCACATGGTGCAGCAACAACAAAAAAAAAGTAGATACGCTTTTGTGTGTCCTGAAAAAAAATCAACCTTTCGCAGCGCTTTTCATAGAACACAGAAATGCTGTAGTTTCAGTGGAAAATGGGTCCTTGTGTTGAATAGGGGAGCATGGGACAGATTTTGCAGCATCATAAATTACAATTTTTTGTCAGCGATCCTATTGCCCCTGTTAACAGTGCTGCCCCACATGATGAACCCTGACCACACTACTATTGTCTAATACTGTCAATATGATGTTACATATGGTAAACAGAATGTTCACCTTTTCTGCCTCTAGAGTAATTACAACGTATTGTCAGAACTCACAAATTGCATTGATGGATCAGTGTCAGGCTTCTGCTGGAAAAACCACACCCAGAGCTGCCTGTGATGACAGCTCCATTTCTGATCCCTGGGAAAGCTGGATTTGTCTCTGTAATTGTTTTGCTGAGCTGCGGTTTGATGGATGGACGTGAGACCAGTCAGTGTGAAGGGAGTGTCCATACTGCCTTATATCTGCCCAGCCCTCATTAGTCTGGTTATTTGCAAGTCTGTGTATCTAGTGCTCTTGCCATTGCGGTTCTTGCTATTCTGGTAATTGCCTTCTGCTTTGCCTACTGACATTGTATTTTGCTATATGATGCTGTACCTTTGCAGCATCTTGTTTTGACCCGGTTTGTTTGCTCGACTTGTCTGTCTTATCTGTTGTTGTCCTCAGACGTTATCTCCAGTGTGACCCATCTTCCTGTCTGTCTTTGTCGGTTTCTGTACCATGTGACACTGACCATGAGCTCTATCTGTTTACCTGTCCGCTCCACCATCCAGAGCTGCCATACAATGTAGGTCACTCAGAGACTATCAGTTGGTTCCTGATAGTGGGTTCGCCCTTTCGAGGGCTTTCTCGCTTAGGCAGGGCCCTTATACGCAGGGGTACGTCACAAGGTGAGTTCGCCACCACCTAGCCTAGTCTGACAGCTACGCAAGCTGGTTGTGGTTGCGCGAGGTTTCTTGGACAGGTCGTGACAGTATATTAAAGGTGAGGTTATTTTATATATATGTAGAGTTTAATGTGCTGACCTTCGTTCTCATTTTAGAAGTGATGCGTGCACTTAACATGGTCTTTAGAGCAGATATCATAATTTAGCACAGCCCTTCCATTGATACCCCAAATATTTCCGTATTAAATGTGTATTACTGGACAACCCTATCTATAATCTCTTGGGCAAGAGTAAAATTGCAGTACTTTTGGTTTTTCTGATGGAGCTCACTCTGAACCAAATCTCCATCCTTCTCTATTCTGTCTTACTGCAGTAGCTCTGAGTATAGCAGACTCACACGTTTTATTCTTAGCAACTATTTTGCAGTTGAATTTTTTGCATTTGTTAAAAAAGGATAATACAAATACTCCATTGCTCCTGGCTGTGTATCCGTCTTAGATGCAGAACTACCAGATCTAGTTAAATATACGGAAATGTGTATCATGAAAGCGTCTGTATACATTACTGTGAGAAGCCATGATTTTGTGACCACATAGCTCAAATGCTTTTAGTTGATCCCTATGAATTCTGACTTCTTCGCTTGCAGTTTATTTAAAGAACTGATATTTCCTACATACAATCACTTCTGGTTTCCAGTCCATGAAGCCTGAAGAGTCATGAGGGGACCCCACTGGTTTCCCCAGTTTTTGAATGAATCATTTTAAATGAGGTTAACAAACATGCATTGTTTTGAAATAATAAAAATACAATAAAGACTTCCACGTAGAGCATTTCTGGATCAGATACCCTTTCACTTGCTCCAGCAAAGATAGAGGTGCTAGCTTTGATCTTGTGCAGATACACATGCTATTGCATTCGGCAGTATTTATTTGAGGTTAAGTGCTGTACTTCATGGACTGGATAATCTATATCCAACTGCTGTTGAGGCTAGTGGAGAATTGGAAACTTGGATCACATTAAATAAAACAGGCATTTCCTCTTTTCTTCAACAAATCGTGATCACATGGCATTTTTTATTTGAAAAAATAGTAAAGATTATACATTACATGGCATTGTGATTGGTCAAATTAGTCTTCTCTGTTGTTTAAAAGTATACGTTTTGTTACACATACTGGGGCACATTTCTTACACGGTCCTGCGCGTTCCCCGATCCGTGTCTGACGAGAATGACTCTGCCGTGATTCAGCACGCCCGATATCCTGCATTGTCGCTCCCTGCTCGGTCCGCCGGAGTTCACCATCTTCTTCCCTGGCATGTAAGTTCATGGCTTGCGACACAATTTTAAAGTTAAAATCCACCGCTCAGTCGGAATCGCCGATTCTGTCATACATGAAGTCTGCACGATGCGCCAAATCCGATCGCGTGCGACACAATCCCCTTTTAAATCCCTGTCCCAGGGCGCAATCCCCGAAAGGTTTGAAAACCCGCGGAAATGTGGCCGGGACCCTTGGAAATAAGCCCACTGTATATTACGAGTTTTTCATCATAAAAAATGGAACCTGAGATTAGATGACCCTGGCTCAACACGAGACGATGGCAATGAAAAAGTAATATATATATGAAATGTAATGGCAACTTACATACCGACCTCCGGCAACATCCCCTATGCTTGCCATGGCACACCGATTCTCGTGTGCTTGAACTCTCTTCTTCTCTATCTGTACTCACCAGAGCCAGCCTGCGCACCTTTGCACAGCAGGAGAGGAGGCCGGATGACATGGGAGCCCAGAATCGGACCAAAGGCGATAGATTATGCGGCATTTGGCTGCTGGCTAACTGTCATTATCAATTGTAGCCGCTGCTCGGGCTCATATATACTAATTTACCGGTCCAAATCTACATTAACACTAACAGAATGTCGCTGTGTGGAAAACGTGATTGGTTGCTATTCTGCCACGGGTCATTAAAATGAGCTCTGAGTTTTGATTGGTTACTATCAGGCATGAGTAGAAGACAGCTTATGTGTGATTTAAGATGGATAAGACAGAAAGACACTCAGGGAGAGGATGTGAGATTGCATATAGAGAGCAGACAGGGATCGATAGATGCGCATATATATATAGTATATATTATCAAATATAATACACACACAATAGGAAAATACAGCAGCACATTCAACGTATTGTCCAGTGGGTGCAGGCATCACGGACTAGGCCTCAAGTCCTCCAATTATAATGCAAGAGAATGAGCAGCACTCCGTCTTGTAGTGTAAACCAAGTGTGGTCCTTTTATTCATCATAAGCGGCAGTAACTGTCACTTATGGAATAAAGGACCACACTTGTTTACACTACAAACGAGTGCTGCTCATCTCTTGCATTTATTTATATAATTTTTTTGTTAACCATTCTATTTGGTTATAGCCAAGCCATTATTTACTATCCCGAGCAAGCCGAGACTGTCAGCTAGTGACAGCACTATACCGGAGTGACACAATATATGCATCGAAACTGGCTTTGCACTTTTTTGATAAATCTGGGCTTTATGTGTTTTTAGGCACAATTAGCAATATAACACAGATCAGTATACTTTTACTCAATCGCAAAAATAAAAAAATTAGAGGCTGTTCGAATATGCCACAGTTTAAGTAATCTGTGTTCCATATTACTGGAGAGATCAATGAAAGAAAATATTGTTCTTTTATGTTGCTTTCCATGATATCCTGCTCACAAGGGCTGTAAAAACTACTCAGCTTTTTAAAAATTATTGTAGAGAATCAAAGCCATACTTTTTTCTAAGATAAATTTCACCAATTTTCTAAGCCAATCTATTTCTAAAAGGCTGTTGAAATGAAATTCCCACCAAATGTTGTTAACAGTACATCTAATCCACACTGGCAAAAATAAACCCATCGATATACATAAATAAAGTTACATGCATATGAAGAAAGCAACAGGAAAAATATTGTACACGTGTCAGTCAGGGGCCTGGCCACCTGACTTGCCAACTAAAGAATGGAGCATGTGCACATTTTTACATATTGGGGCACATTCACTAAGGTTTTGCACCACTTTGCTGCCCTTTTTCAGGCGGTGCCCTATCTTCAATGTAAAATGCTTGCTCAGTTGCTCAAGTAGCGATGTTGTGTTGCGATTTTGTCGCACGCGACCCTTTTTGTGGCGCTGCTGCTCTGGCTCAAATGCTACACAAATCAGGGGGCGTGTTGTTGGACTGTCCTCTGATTCGGACTGAGCGCGGGATTTAACTTTCAAATTGAATCACAGCCCTAGCACTTAGATGCACCAGTAAAAATTTTGAACTCTGTTGAGCTGAGTGGGGAAGCGACACTGATGATTCGGTGCAGGATCTTAGTGATAGCAGCAAAGTGCTTTAGAGTCAGACAATGCACTTTCGTGACGCCGTGATGGGTAGCAAATGTTCCCCATTATGCTGCACATTGCAAAGTATAATTTATGTAAAACAGTGCTCATATTCCAACACCAAAGTAGGAAATGTTGGGGGAGGGGGTTGCAGGATAGAATCTCTCATCTGTACTCTGCTGTCTACTCCTCCATGTTGACGTTATGAGTCATATCTGTTGCCTCTAACAAAACCAGGTTTGTAGACTGCCTGATAAGAGATGGATTCTGGTTCCATTAGTCATTAGTTCATTCATTAGTCCAATAAGACCAAGATAACTTATTTGGTTCAGATGCTGTTAAGCAAGTGATTAACTGAGTGAGGAATCCAAGACAAGTGTGTTTCGCGGTAGGGTGTCATGGCCAGTTTCTGCATACTCAAAGCTGTAACTATCATTAAGAGAACCATGATACCAACATGTATGGTGACTACTGAAGCAGGCAAATCACCTCCCTTTGAAACTAATTACAGGGCATATTCCAACATGATAACGAACCTCAAACCAGATCCAAGATGACCACTTGCTGATCGAAAATGGGGATGAAATAATGGACTGGCCCAAGCATGTCTCCAACCTAAACCTATTGAGCATCTGTGGGGCACCCTCAAATGGGTGGAGGTGCAAAACGGACTCCATCTGCTCTGTTATGTCCTCATTAAATAAATCTGATAATTAACCAGCTCTATAAGTGTAGCCAACTTCTCACGTACCATAATATTTACTTTATATTTATTACTTTATTTGTTTTGAAGTCTTCCCTAAAAAAACAGTTCTTTAATATCCTTCTACACAATCTTACTAATAATTACTGCAGTATTGCAAGTACTTGTATATGTTCACAGTATGACCTCTGCATCTCAGATAAAGAAGCTTTCTTGCGCACCACCATTGTAATCAAATAGAATTGCCGTCTATGATTTATTCCAAATATAGAAAAATAGCTCCTGGTTTCCTATAATTAAATTAAATGTGAGAGTAATTGAGTAAATCTCTGTAATAGAATACAATGATTAGAAAAAATCTGTTGTAACTAATTCCCTTCATATGTTGCTTTATGGCAGTAAGTAGCTCTTCGGAGGAAAGAAAACCCCCACAAGTCAAAGTGTTTGGGTTGTTTTATTTTATCTAATACAGATATTTTGTCCATATTTCTGAACAAGCAGTGTTACGGTATTTTGGGGCACCATTATACAAGGCACCATAAATTGGGTCCTGCTTTATGGCTATTTCAGTTAAGGTTACACAGGCTTGTCATCAATACACAAGTGATAACAGGGTATAATTCATAAACAATGCTCCCCGCAAACTCTGGGGTATTGATTCAGCAATATATTCACCTGTGCACAATTGTGATAGAGAAGATATAGATTATTAGATTCTACAGCATCATATAGAGCAGGGAAACTGACAGTTTTATAAGAAAATAATCAGTACAAAGCCTCTTGACTAGACCAATGCTCTCCCTGCCACACACTGGAGAAGCAAAGGGTGACTGCTGCTCACCCTCCCCTCTCTAGCGTACAGGCAGGGACCGGCCATAAACATGGGAAAGATAGAGCATGCTCTATCTTTTTCTCCTGCTGTACAGTACGGTGCTACAGTGTGTTCCTATTGTAGCGTTTTTAGCATAAAATGTCACACACTTTGGGTGCACTATTTCTGTTTGACACTTCATACTCTTATCCCATCTCACAACTTTTAAAAAGGTGTTAACCAAAATGAAGGTTAGAGTCAACAAGTTTCTGCCACATTTCCCTTTGATGAACTTCAGAGTAAGCGCCCTTTCACACTTGCGTTTTTCAGCGCCTGTGTTCTGCACGTGCTTTTGACTGTGCAGAACTTGCATTACACTCTGACCCATGAATCAATGGGCTTTTTCAGACTTGCGTTTTTTTCTGCAGACATGCACATTTTTTTTAATGCATGTTTAATCTCGGCATCTCTACTCTTGCAAGTCACGCCGTGAAAACTGCACCATACAAGTCTATGGAGATGCATCAAAACGCATTGCACTCTAGACACATGCAATCAATGCAATGCAATGCGTTTTTCACGCATATTTCATAGAAAAGATGAGCTCAGTCCTTTTCACTGAGACACTGACCAAACTCTGACTGAAACACGATTGATACTCTGATGCAAAATGTCAGTTTTTCACTGACCAAACCCTGATCGCACCTGATCAAACTCTGACTGAATCTGCAATGCAATGTCAAAAGGGCCTAAGACGGGTATATGAAAGAATCTCAATAAGCTTTCCCCATAGTATATCACCAAGCTTAATAAGTATTGTGTTTTTTGTTAACTTTATGCTGTTTCACTAATGTATGTTGGACCACCCAACGCAAGGTCACCAATTCTTAAAGGAGTTTGGGATAAGACAATTCCCTCAAGGACAGCATTAGTTTCCTTAAGATGATAATCGTAACACCTGGAAAGAATGATGATGACAATGATTGAAAAAATATTAATGGTAAGTATGCATTTTGGTTGGAATAACGTGTATCAATACTAAAAGTTCAGTAAAAACAAGGGTTTATTGTGAAGATGAACGGTTTGTGTGTTTTAATACATTAAGTGCTGGTTTGGTTATTTATTACTGTTTTCATAATTGTTTAGGATGTGGCTGAAGGAGGTTTTTAGGACGTTGAGAGTAGGTTTACTCTGGCTGTTAGCTACACAGGATCCCAAATGCAAGGGTTATGTCACTTATGGATGGTAGTAATGAAAAAAGCCTGCAATCTATTGGAGCACTGGATGTGTAGCCACATCATGCACAATGATGGGGTGGATGGCTATTATGTTTATTGCATAAAACAAAGGATTAGAGATGAGACGAACATACGTCGTCGCTTGTGCTCGATCGAGCATTAGCGTACTCGTAACTGCTCGTTTGCGTGTACGAGTTTTCGCCCGCTCGAGAAAGATGGCCAAAAGAGCTCCGCCGTTTTGCTTTTTGGCGGCCAGAAAACAGGAGCCATGCAAAGCCCAGAGACTCTGCACTCCACCCAGGCATACTGGTGTGTAACCTTACACGTAGATAGCATTGGTTGTGGCTGGCAGATCAGGTGACCTAGGGATAGACAGCCGCTGCCCGGCGTGCTCGGATACATTCTCTGTCTGGATGCCGTAGGAGAGCGCTTGCTGCTGCTCAGGGATAAGCGTTTATGGTGTTCTATGCTTAAGTTAGGCAGGAGTGATTCTAAAGAAACCCAAAAGCCCTTCTTAGGCGACAATAACGTATAATTTTTTATTTTTTTTGGTTTTTTTACTTGCAGTATACATATTGTGAGGAATAGCAGGGGTCCTTGCCCTACCGTTGTGTTTAGCTCTTAGATGACACACTATCCACCTCAAACCCAAAGTGGGAAAATTTATTAGGGGTTTTGATAGAATTAGGCACAGTCTACCAGTTTCTTTTTATTTTACGTTTATTTTTTTCATTACTCAGCGGCATCTCCATATGCATAGTAGTGGCGGTATATACTTGGCTAGAATATAGCCATAGGAGAATACAAACGTCTTTAATTACGCCTGCAGTAAGTAGCGTTAGATATATTTGGATTTCTGGTTGATGTGCTGGTGGCTGTAGCTTGCTGCAGTGCATCTACTACAAATTGCGAGCAATTTGGAGTCAGACTTGCGCCACTGTGTTTTTAGTGACGCCATACCATCGCAAAGACGAAGTGGAAAATTTATTAGGGCCCGGGGTTTGTATTTCATAGGCACAGTCTGCCATTTTCTTTTATTTTACGGTGTATTTTTTTTCATACTCAGCGTCATCTCATCTGGCATAGGAGTTGCTGTAATACTTGGCTAGAAAATAGCCATAGAGATACAAACGTCTTAAGTACGCCTACAGTAGCGTTATATATATTTGATTTCTGGTTATCTGCTGATGTCTGTACTTGCTGCAGTGCATCTACATCAAATTGGGAGCAATTTGGAGTCAGACTTGCGACCGACTGTGTTTTAGTGACCCCATATCCTCGCAAAGACCGCAGTGGGAAAATTTATTGAGGCCCGGGGTTGTATTTCAATTAGGCACAGTCTGCCAGTTTCCTTTTTATTTAACGTTTATTTTTTTCATAACTCATCGTCATCCTCATCGGCCTAGTAGGTGCTGTAATACTTGGCTAGAAAATAGCCATAGGAGAATACAAACGTCTTCATTACCCTACAGTAGCGTTATATATATTTGATTCTGGTTGATCTGCTGGTGCTGTACTTGCTGCAGTGCATCTACTAGCAAATTGGGAGCATTTGGAGTCAGACTTTCGACACGGATGTTTTAGTGACTTCACATATCCATCGCAAAGTACCGAAGTTTGGAAAATTTATTAGGGCCCGGTGTCTTGTATTTCATTAGGCACAGTCTGCCGTTTCTTTTATTTTACGTTTTATTTTGTCATAACTCAGCGTCATCCATCTGTCTAAGTAGTGTGCTGTATCTTGGCTAGAAAATACCCTAGGAGAATACAAACGTCTTAATTACGCCTACAGTAGCGTTCTATTATTATGATTTCTGGTTGATCTGCTGGGCGGACTTTCTGCAGGGCATCTCTATCAAATTGGGGCAATCTGGAGTCAGACTGCGACAACTGTGTTTTAGTACGCACATATCCTCGCCTAGACCGAGTGGAAATTTATTAGGGCCCGGGGTTGTAATTTTCAACTAGGCACAGTCTGTCCCCCCCCCCCCCACCCCCCCCCATTTTCCTTTTTAAATTTTACGTTTATTTTTTCATAACTCAGCGTCATCTCATCTGGCATAGTAGTGTGGGCTGTAAATACTTGGCTAGAAATACCATAGTCAAATATGATACATCGTTTGGTTTTAAACTAAAAAACACAAAAAAAAAACCAAAAAAAAAAAAAAAAAAAGGTAAAAAAAAATCAAGTTATAATCTCATTTTCAAAAATGTTTAACGAGGGATGGGGTAAGGACGATGGCTGGACGTGCGTCCAACTACTTCAAGGGTCAGAGGCCGTGGTCCTGGCGGGGGAGACACCACCTGCTTATGAGGGAGCATGGGACTCCGCAGAGCTACACTCCCCGAGGTTCATGTCTGCATTACTGGGAATCGTGGTGAGCCTGTTGAGGCCAGGAACTTGCGAACAGGTGATGTCGTGGGAATTGTAGACCGAAGTGGGAAAATTTATTAGGGCCCGGGGTTGTATTTCAATTAGGCACAGTCTGCCATTTCCTTTTTTATTTTACGTTTATTTTTTTCATAACTCAGCGTCATCTCATCTGGCATAGTAGTGTGCTGTAATACTTGGCTAGAAAATAGCCATAGGAGAATACAAACGGCTTAATTACGCCTACAGTAGCGTTATATATATTTGATTTCTGGTTGATCTGCTGGTGGCTGTAGTTGTTGCAGTGCATCTACTAGTAAATTGTGAGCAATTTGGAGTCAGACTTGCGACCACTGTGTTTTAGTGACGCACATATCCATCGCATAGACCGAAGTGGGAAAATTTATTAGGGCCCGGGGTTGTATTTCAATTCCCCCCGCAGGGACGTCACAAGGTGAGTTTCGCCACCACATACCTAGATGACAGCTAGCGCCAAGCGGGTTGTGGTTGCCGCCGTTGCTGGACAGGTAGTGACAGGTATATTAAAAAGGTGATGGGTATTTTTATAAGTATTGTAAGTTTAATGTGTGCCATTAGTTATCTTTAGAAGTAGTATAGCGTTGCCACATTAAACATGGTCTGTTTAGAGCAGATATCACATTTAGCAAGCCTTCATTTGATACCCCAAGATATTTCAGTATTAATGGTATTAATGGACCCTATCTCTAATGCTTGGGGCAAGAATAAAAACAGTATTTGTTTCATGATGGCGGCTCACTCTGAACCAATCTCCATCCTCCTATTTGCTTACTGCAGTAGTCTCTGAGTCTCATACAGACGTTCAAACAGTTTTATTCTTAGCAACCTATTTGCAGTGAGAGATTTTTTTTTTTTTTGATTGTGTTATTAAAAAAGGATAGATTACCCAAATTAATCAGAGTGGTCCCTGGCTTGTGTATTCCGTCTTAGAATGCAGGGAACTAGTCAGGATTTTATGTGAAATATACCGGAAAATTGTGTATATATGAAAAGCAGTCTGTAAGACAGTACTGTGAGAAAGGGCACATGATTTTGTGGACACATAGGCTACCAAATGCATTTTTAAGTTGATCCCGTAGTGAAATTCTGACTTCTTCCGCTTGCAGTTGAATAATTAAAGAACTAATTCTACTACATACAAATCACTTCTTGGTTTTCCAGTCCATGAAAGCCTGAAGAGTCATGAGGGCGGACCCCACTGTTTTCCCCAGTTTTGAAGAATCATTTAAAATGAGGTTAAGCAAAATGCAGGTGTTGAAATAATAAAAACACATAAAAACTCCACGTATAGCATTTGGATCAGGATACCCTTTCACTTGCTCCAGAAAAGATAGAGGTGCTAGCCTTTTGATCTTGTGCAGATACACACTAGGCTATTGCATTTGGCAGTATTTATTTGAGGTAAGTTGCTGTACTTCATGGACTGGATAACATATCCACATGCTGGTTGAGGCCTTAGTGGAGAATTGGAAAACGTTTGGTGGATCACATTAAAGAAAAAACAGCATTTCCTCTTTTTCTTCAACCAATCAGTGATCACACATGGCCATTTTTTATTGAATAAATTAATGTAAGATTATACATTACAGGGCATGTTGATTGGGTCAAATTAGGTCTTATCTGTGGTGTAAAAGATACGTTTGTTACACATACTGGGGACAATTTACTTACACGGTCCTGCGCGTGCCCGATCCGTGTCTGACGAGAATGGAACTCTGCCGTGATTCGCACTCGCCCATATCCCTGCCAGTGTCGCTCCATGCTACAGGTACCGCCCGCGGACCGTTCACCATTCTTATTCCCTGTGCAGTAAGTTGAATGGCATTGCGCACACAATTTTAAAGTTAAATCCAACGCTCAGTCTGAATCAGCGATTTCTGTTCACATGAAAGTCTGCACCGAGCGCCAACATCCGATCGATGCGAACAAGCCCCTTTAACCCTTGTCAGTGGCGCAATCCCAGAAAAGGTTTGAAAACCCGGCGGAAATGTGGCCACGGGGACCATTGGTAATAAGCCCAAGATATACAGAGTTTTTTCGCATAAAAAATGTGCTGAAAATACCCACCTCGGCTAAACGTAAGTATAATGAAAAGTAAACATAGAAAATGAAAAATGTTAAAAATAAAACTTACATACCGACCTTCCGGCAATCCTATGCTTGGCATGGCTCCCGATGCTTCGGGTGTGGCTTGCTGAAGCTCCTCTTCTTTCTTCTTTTATTTGCTTGTATTAGCTGGCAGAGGCACGAGCCAGCGGAGCCATGGGCGCACTTGCCTGGCCCTGTTACAAGCAGAGAAAGAAAGAAGAGGAGCCGTGGGGTGGGAGCATGGGAGCCCTGCCAAGAATCGCGACCACCAGGAAGGCGAGGAGTAAGTTTTATTTTTGTAGGTGCTGGGCCAACTTGGGCTGCTGGCTGGCAAATACTACTGTCCCATTTACAATAACCATATTTGTACAGCCGCTCTCTCGACTCAGGGAACATCATAGACTAGGTTGAGCATAAAATTTTACCCCGGCTTCCAAAATCTACCTATTAACCACCATACCAGGAGCCATTGTCTGTGCTGTGGCGGTTTAAACCTGAACCGTGATTGTTTGATATTCTGCAAGGGTCATTAATATGAGCTCTGAGGAGTTTTGATTGGTTACTATAGGCCAATGAGTAGGAAGACAGCTTAGTGTGATTTAAAGATGGATAGAGCAGAAAGACACTCAGGAGGGCAGTGGATTGAATGATAGAGAGACAGAAAGGGAGGATAGATGCGCATATTATATATATATATTATATATAAATATATATATATATATTACACACACATCGGAAAAACAACAGGCAGCACATTCAAACGTTGTCCAGGTGGGTGCAGCATCAAAGGGATAGGCCTCAAGTCCTCAATATAAAGCAAGAGATGAGCAGCACTCAGTTTGTAGGGTAACAAGTGGTGGTCCTTTTATCATCATAAGTGGGCAGTAACTGTCACTTAGGAAATAAAAGGGACCACACTTGATTACACTACAAAACGCGATGAGTGCGGCTCATTTCTTGCATTTATTTATATATTTTTTGTTAACCTTCTATGTGGTATAGCAAGAGCGTTATTTACTATCCCGAAGCAATGACGAGGGATCTGCAGCTATTGGACAGCACATACCTGGAGTGGACACAATATATGCATCGAAACTGGGCCGTTTGCACTATTTTTGAATAAATCTGGGCCTTCTTATGTGTTGTTAGGCACAATTAGGCAATATGCCACAGATCAGTATATTTGACTCAATCGCAAAAATAAAAAAATTAGAAGGCTGTTAGAATATGCCACAGTTAATGTAATCGTGTGTTCCATATTACTGGAAGATCAATGAAAGAAATATTGTTCTATTTATGTTGCTTTTCCATGATCTCCTGCTCACAAAGGGGCTAAAAAAACACTTCAGCTTTTTAAAAATTATGGTAGAGAATCACAACACTACTTTTTTCCTAAGATTAACTGTCACAATTGTTTCTGAAGCCAATTATCTTCTAAAAGGTGCTGTGAAATAAATTCCACCAAATGTTGTTAACAAGTCATCTAATCCACACTGGCAAAAAGATCAAACCATCGATATGCATAATAAATTACATGCTATATGAAGAAAGCACACAGGAAAAATATAGTGTACACGTGTCGTCAGGGGGCCTGGCCACCTGACTTGCCAACATTAAAAATGGGGCATTGTGCACTATTTTAAATATGTTCGGGGCAAATCACTAAGTTTGCACACTATTCGTGGCACTTTTTTCAGCGGTGCCCTATCTTCAATGGTTAAACATGCCTTGCTAGTGCTCAAGTAGCGGAGTGTTGCGATTTTGTCCCGCCGCGACCCTTTTCTGTGGCGCTGGCGCGCTGGCTCAAATGCATACAAAATCAGGGGCGTGTTGTTGGAATGTTCCGACTGATGTCGGACTGAGCCGGGATTTAATTCAAATTGAATCACAAGCCCTAGCCACTTAAATGCACCAGTTAAAAAGATTCTTGAACTCTGTTGAGAGTGAGTGGGGAAGCGACACATTGATGCTTCGCGGGTGCAGATCTTAGTGAATATCAGGCAAAGTTCTTTAAGAGTCGACCACTGCAACTTTTGTGAACGCCGGTGACTGGGTAGCAACAATGTGCCCGCATTATGCTCACATTGTCAAAAGTATAAATGTTATTAAAACAGTGCTCATATTCCAACACCAAAAGATGGAAAAGTTGGGGGAGGGGGGTTTCTGCAGGATAGGCATCTCTCATTCTGTACTTCCTGCTGTCTACTTCCTCCATGTGAGTTATGAATCATATCCTGTGCCTCTAACAAACCCCAGTTTAGTAGATGCCCTGAAAAGAGATGGATTGGTTCACATCTAGGTCCATTGTTCATTCCATTAGTCCAATAAGACCAAGAAAACTTATTGGTTCATGCTGTTAAGCAAGTGATACTGAGTGGAGAATACCAAGACAAGTTGTTTTCTCCGGTAGGAAGGAGTGTCCATGGGTCAGTTCGCATTGTCACTGGGGATCTCGTCATGAAGAGAAACCAGAATACCAACATGTTATGGGACATACTGAAGACAGAGCCTAATCACCTCCCCTTTGTGAAACTAATTACAGGGAAGTTATTCCACATGATAAAACGAACCCAAAACCAGATCCAAGATGACCACTTGTGATAGAAAACTGGGTGACAATAATGGATGCCAAGATCATGTCTCCAGAACCTAAACCTTATTGAGCACTGTTGGGGCACCCTCAATGGGTGGAGGTTGCAAAACTGGACTCCATCTGCTCTGTTTATGTCCTCATTATAATAAATTCCTAAATTAACCATCTCATAAGTGTAAGCCCAACACTTCTCACTACCATAAATTTACTTTTATATTTATTACATTTTATTGTTGAAGTTTCCCCTAAAAAAACAGTTTCTTTAAATACCTTCTCACAATATACTTTAAATAATTGACTGCGTATGTGCAAGTACTTGTTATGTTCACAGTATGACCTCTGCATCTGCAGATAAGAGAGAAGCTTGTCTTGCGCACCACCATTGTAATCAAATAAGAATTGCCGTCTATGATTTATTCCCACATAATGACTAGAGAAAATAGCTCCGGTTTCATAATTAATTGTGAGATTGTAAATTGAGTAGAATCTCTGTAAAACAGAATACAATGATTAGAAGAAACTTGTTGTAACTATTCCCTTCATTATGTTGCTTATTGCAGTTAAAAGTAGCCCTTCGGGAGGAAAGAAAACCCACCAAGTCAAAAGTGTTGTGGGTTGTTTTATTTATCTAATACAGAAATATTTTTAGCCTATTTCTGACAAGCAGTGGTTTACGGTAGTTTTGGGGGCACCATGTTGTTATACAAGGCACAACCAATAATTGGGTCCTGGCTTTATGGTATTTCAGTTAAGGTGACACGGGGCTTGTCATCAATAAACACAAGAGATAACAGGGGTGATAATTCATAAACGCAATGCATCCCAGCACAAACTCTGGGTAATTGGATTCGCAATATATTCACCTGTGCACAATTTGTGTAGAGAAGATAGAGATTATTAGATTCTACAGAGTATATAGAGCAAGGGTACTCGAACAGTTTTAATAAGAAAATAATCAGTACAAGCCCCCCCCCCCCCCCCCTCTGGCTAAGACAATGCTCTTCCCTGCCCACACTGGGAAAGCAAAGGGATACGAACTGCTCCCCCTCCCCTCTAAATAACAAGGCAGGTGACCGGCCATAAACATGGGAAAAGATGAGCCATTGCTCTATCTTTTTTCCGACGGTGTACAGTACGGTGGCTAACAGTGTGTTCTATGTATCGTTTTAAGCATAAAAGTCAACACATTCGGGCACTATTCTGTTGACACTCAACTCTTATCCCATCTCACAACTTTTAAAGGTGTTAAACAAAATGAAGAGGTTAGAGTCACAAAGTTTCTGGCCACATTCCCATTGATGAACTTCAGAGTAAGGCCCTTTCACACTTGCGTTTTCAGACGCCGTGTTCTGCACGTGCTTTTATTTAGTTGCAGAACTTACATTACACTACTGACCATTGTAATCAAGGGCTTTTTCAGACTGCGTTTTTTTCATGCAGAGCATGCACATTTTTTAATGCATGTTTAATACTCGCATGCTTACTCTTGCAAGTCACGTAGTGAAAACTGCACCATACAAGTCTTGGAGATGCATCAAAAAACGCATTGCACTCTGAGACAAGCAAGTCCAATCAGGCAATGCGGTTTTTTCACGCAACTCAATTCCATAGAAAAGATAGAGCTCAGTCTGCCTTTTCACTGAGACACTGACCAAACTCTGACTGAAAACTGATTAAGTCTCTGATGGCAAAATGTGCATACATTTTTCCACTGACACAAACCCTGATCGCACCACGATCAACTCTGACGTGATCTGCATGCACAAGTGGCACAAGGGGCCTAAGACGGGTATATGAAAGAAATCTCAATAAGCTTTCCAATAGGAATACACCAAGCCTTAATAAGTAATGTGTTTGTGTTAACTTTAATGTGCGTGTTTCACTAATGTATGGGAAACACCCACAGCAAGGGTCACCAATTCATAAAGGAGTTTGGGATAAGACAAAGTCCCTCAAGGACAGCATATTTTCCTGTTAAGATGAAATAATACGTAAACCTGGAACGAATATGATGACAATGAATGGAAAAAATATTATGGTTTATAAATTCATGCATTTTGGGTTGGAATAACTGTCATCAATAACAAAAGGTTACAGTAAAAAACACGGGTTTATTGTGAAGCAGGACCTGTTTGTGTGTTTTAATACAATTAAGTGCTGGTTGGTTATTTATGTACTGTTTTCATAATTGTTTAGGATGTTGGCTGAGGAGTTTTAGGACCAGTGAGAGATGAGGTAGGTACCTCTGGCTTGTTAGCTACACAGGAATCCCAAAGCAAGGGTTTATGTCCAGTCTGGAGGTGGGTATGAAAAGCTCCTGCAATCTATGGAGCACTGGATGTGTACACTAATGCACATGATGGGGTGGATGCTTTATTGTTAGCATTAAGAATAAAGGATTAGAGATGAGCGAAAATACTCGTACGAGTTGAGGATCGACGAGCATTAGGTACTCGAACTGCTCGTTTGCTCGGACGAGTATTTCGCCCGCTCGAGAAAATGGCAGCTCCGCCGTTTTGCTTTTTGGCGGCCAGAAAACAGAGCCAAAATCACAAGCCAGGGAGACACTCTTGCAACTCCACCCAGCATGGAAGTGGTACCTTACACGTAGATTAGCAGTGGTTGGGGGGCTGGCAGATCGGTGAACCTGGGATTTAGACTAGCGCTGCCCGAGCTGCTCGGATATCCTTCTCTGTCTGGATGCCGCTAGGGAGAGAGCTGCTGCCTGCTGCTCAGGGAAGAAAGCGGTAGGTGTTCTAATTAGCTTAGGTTAGGAAGGAGTGATTCAATAAGAACCCAACAGCCTTTTAGGCTTACAATAACGTTATAATTTTTATTTTTGTATTTGCAGCTAGTACCATATGTGAGGAAGGAATAGCAGGGGGACTGCTACGTTGTGTTAGCTCTCGTTGACACACATATCCACTCAAACACCAAAGTGGGAAAATTTATTAGGGGTTTGAGTAGATAGAATTTAGGCACAGTCTACCAGTTTGTTTTATTTTAGTTTATTTTTCATAAAACTCAGCGTAATCTCATCTGGCATAGTTAGTGTGCTGTAATTACTTGGCTAGGAAAATAGCAATAGGAGAATACAAACGTCTTAATTACGCCTGCAGTAGCTGGTTCGTTATTATATATTGATTTCTGGTTATCTGCTGGTGGCTGACTGGGCTGCAGTGCATCTACTATCAAATGGGAGCAATTTGGAGTCAGACCTTCGACCCACTGTGTTTTAGTGACGCACATATCCATCGCACAAAGACCGAAGTGGGAAAAAGTTTATTCGGGCCCGGGGGGTTGTATTCAATTAGGCAACAGTTCTGCAGTTTCTTTTATTTTACGTTTATTTTTTCAAATCAGCGTCATTCTCATTCTGGCATAGTAGTGTGCTGTTAATAATGGCTAGAAAATTAGCCATAGGAAGAATACAAACGTCTTTATTACGCTTTACAGTAGGAGTTATATAATTTGATTTTCGTGTTGGATATGCTGGGGCGTGTGTACTTGCTGCAGTGCATCTTACTATCAAAAATGGGAGCAATTTGGAAGTCAGGGGACTTGCGACCACTGTGTTTTAGTGACGCACAGATCCATCGCAAAGACACGAAGTGGGAAAATTATAGGGGCCCGGGGTTGTAGTTCAATAGGCACAGTCTGCCAGTTTCTTTTTTATTTACGTTATTTTTTCTACTCAGGCGTCATCTCATCTGGCATAGTTATGTGCTGTAATAACTGGCTAGAAAAAGAGCCATAGAGATCAAACGTCTTCATTAGCCTGACAGTAGCGTTATCTATATTTGATTTTGGTGACTGCTGGGGCTGTACTTGCTGAGAAGGGTTGCATCTACTATCAAATTGGGAGCAAAATTTGGAGGAGTCAGACTTGCGACCATGGGTTTGTGACGCAAATATCCATCGCAAAGACCGAAGTGGGAAAATTTATTAGGGCCCGGGGTTTGTATTTCAATTAGGCACAAGTCTGCCAGTTGCTTTTTATTTACGTTTAATTTTTGTTTTCAGACATCAGCGTCATCTCATTCTGGAATAGTAGTGTGCTGTAATACTTGCTAGAAAATTCGCATAGGAGAATACAAACGTCGTAATTACGCTACAGTTTAGCGTTATTATATATTTGATTTCCGGGTTGATCTGCTGGGGCTGTACTTGCTGCCGGCTCTACATCAAATTGGGAGGAGAATTTGGAGTCGACTTGCGACCCCTGTGTTTTAGTGACGCAACATATCCATCGCCATAGGACCGAAGTGGGAAAATTATTAGGCCCGGGGTTGTATTCTCAACTAGGCACAGTCTGCCATTCCTGTTTTATTTTACGTTATTTTTTTCATAACTCAGCGTCAATCTCATCTGGCATTTAGTCGGATGTGCTGTAAGACTTGGATAGAAAATAGCCATAGCAATAGGATAAGCATCGTTCGTTTGGTTTAAAAACTAAAAAACACAAAAAAAACCAAAAAAAAAAAAAAAAGGTAAAAAAAAAAATACCAGTGAGAAACCCATTTTCAAAATGTTTAACCCGAGGGGATAGGGGTAGAGTGCGAGGGCCGGGGGGACGTGGGCGTCCACTACTGCAGTGGGTCAGAGCCGTGGTCCCTGGGCGGGGTTGAGACACCAACTGCTTATGAGGGAGCAGGGGAACGCCGCGAGCTACACTCCATAGGGGTATGTCTGAAGTTACTGGGAACGTGGTAGGTGGGGTAGAGCACTGTTGAGGACAGAACAGTGCAAAACAGGTGAGTCGTGGATTGCCGACAAGGCTTGAGCAATTTGTCCACCAGCGTCTTCCCCGCAGTCCACCCATTGTGTCACCGAAATAGGCCACTCTCAGCTCCGCCCCTCAGACTCCTCCCCCCCAGTCTGCCCCCTCCCAGCAAAAATTTGCCATTTGAACCGGAACTATTCTGAGGGAATGTTTTATGGGACCCTTCCACAGTCACAAAACCACTTGCCGGTTTGCGAGAGCAATTTCCGATGCCCAGTTTCCACCAGTCGCAGTCTGTGGGTGATGATGACCTTGTGGACGTTTTTTTATGTGTGTTTGTTTTTTTTTTTAGTTATGTAAGTTGTGTGGTGTAAAGAGGCTGTCCGAACGATTGAGGAGACGGAGACCAGGTTGTCAGCCAGTGTGGGAATGTTGTACGATGCGAAGTGTGGTTGTCAGGGGCAGGGAAGTCCGAAGGGGGGAGCATGACGGTAGGACCAAGATTCAGGAGGGATGATGATCAGGCTGGGTGAAGTAAGCAGATAGAGAACAGCTAACAGCTGTGGACGTTGGCGGCGAGGTGAGGCCGGGGTAGAACACACAGTGCAATTCTGAGACGGAGGAGAGTCCCGCAAGAACAGGTTGAAGAGGGGGCCAGGAGGTGGGGCCAGGACGGAGAGGCAGGCCAGAGCTGGTGCTATATCAGCGCCACAATGTGTCAACTAGTTGAAGCTCCCGTGGCGAGGGCTCCTGCGGACGAGGGCTAGAAGATGTTTTCAGAAGTCGGAGGTCTTTAAGGAAACGACCGGATGACCGACGGGGACTGTGGATTGTGCCACCATTTGACAAAACAGGGATCAGCAGCGGTTTCCACCATACTAGTATTAATCTACGCACCAGTATGCGCGGCGAATATTGATTGATGATAAACACCCCACTAAGTGTGGCAATCAAGCGCGTTAACCTCTGGGAAGTTGCACACCATGCTTCCTTCCCCTGTGTCAGTGATAGTTCAGCCCCCTTCCCTGCCAAGGACCAACCTGGGCCGACAAAAACCCATATCACTCCACGATACTTCCACAGCATCCACCAGAGTTAGCTCTCAATATCCCCAGACGCTGGAAGCGGAAACGCAAATATAGTGCACCCCCAACCAAGGCGGCGCCCAAGCACTTAATGTCGACACAATCTCCCAGATTGAGCTAAGCCTGGAGATGCTGCCCTAGTATGGGAGTAGTAGGGACCGTGCCTGACGTAGGATCCTTTCGCAGAACAGCCTCAGTGGCGCGCTAGGCCCACCGCTACCAGGGACTATTCAGGGTCCACAGATGCTGGCCAACACTACCGTTGTTTTCCCGATTGTGGCCGGCCAGCCCTGCAGCACCAGCACCGGATTGTCAGACAACATTATTTTAATCAGGTGCCATGACCAAAAGCAGTTCTGAAAAGGTCCACCTGACCATGGACACTAGTGGAACGCCAGTGCGGAACGGGCAGGGCACTTAGTGTATCTCTGACGGCACCTTTGGTTTTAACTTGGGTGGGGGGTGGGACAGAGCGCTGTGACACCATGAGGCTGGTCATATTATACGGTGCGCGACGCGAAGCGCATGGCACGGGGAACTAAATACCTACGGGCCACTGGGGTTTCAGGTGACGTGAGCCTTAGATAGTTGGAGACCACTCACTCCTCCTCCCAGCCCCTCCTCACCGCCTCCTTTGCAGTACACGAATCCGACCTACCATCGTGGGCATGGCGCCATTCAGCCGGGGTAGCTTAGGCCCAGCAGCAGTGCCGTCCTAAGCGACAGCAGGCGGTGCTCAAAACTGCCGAGCCTAGCGATAAAAGGCACACGCCCGAAAGAAACTATTACAGGGCCCTCAACGGCGCAGACTGACGTGAGAATGGATAAGGCTGGAAGCACCGCTGAACCTGGAGAGGCGACAGGCTGGTTGTGGGGAGTCTGGGAGATGGTTCGTGTTGACAACGGCCCCGCTAACATCTTAACGGATGGGGTTTCGGACGGTGATAATCTCTGCAACTCGGGAGACTTGACACATGTGGACATTGCCTGGGGCCCATGGTGTTTAAAACATTGATTAGTTAAAGCGTTTCACTCATAGACATACCCCAATCGTCTGAATGTGCTCAGATACCGAAGGGGAGGTAGCGCGCTGCGGCAGTGTGCGACATTTCGAGGATCAAACTGTCCGGTAGACACGAAAGCGACTGCTGCCGTGAAACGTCGGACTAGCAGGCAAGGAGGCGAAGCGCCCCGCCTAGCAGAACTGCCCGGGAAGTCTGCAAGTGCTATTCCTCACCGAACTGCTTGTGCGCGACGTCGACCACGAGGTTGGAATGCAACACTCTGACGAAACAGCACATGGTTACTCCAGAGGGTTTACCAGACAGCGCCAGAGAGGGCTGGGATGGGTATAAGGACTGCCAAGAGGTCAACATTCCACCAAGAAGACTGGTAGTCAGGTCAGTCAGTTTCTCAAGTCTACAATGAGGAGTGGACGTGGATTGTATGATATCTGGGCAAGGGGTGCTGAAGTAACTTGAGGTGCGGAGCAACACAGAATGGTCGTACGCTGGCGCATGCGCGCCATAATCAGCACTCTCACAATCCCGGCTGCTTGGCCTGTGACCAAAGACCTTCTGGTCAGTATGAAGTCGGAGCTTTGCCGATCCTCACAAGAGACAGGGATGAGAGAGAACAGAAGAGTCCCCTTGTTGTAGCCAAAGCACCTAGGTACTGTTTATCATGCGATATCGGAGGAGGGTGGACGGTGGAGGAGGATGAGGAGGAAGAAGGGGAGAATGTTGGCGAGGACACAAGGAGAGGACCATTGTTGAGTCCTACGTACTGTGAGGTGTAGGGAGAAGAAGAAGAGGAAAAGTTGGAGGAGTTGGCAGGGAGGAGGAAGTGAAAAGGACAGTCAAGGAATCTAGTTGAGGGGCCTCGAAAGGAGTGAAAATTCTTACGCGTTTGGTACTCTGGGCGGGGGATGGGGGCGGGGGCGCATATAGGCCAGGTGAGTATTGGTGCAGGCTATCAAAGGCTGCCCTATCCGCGTCGACCCCTCGCGTTTCCAAAGGAGTTTTTATTCCGCACGAGTATGGGAATGCATTCAACGTCATCCTCGGGACCCCACACGGGTAGCAGGTACAAGCAAAATATTTCAAACTATCATCCATGGAGAGGAAGGAATGCGGTAGGAGAATGCCTTGGAATACCAAGCAGCCGCGCTGGTGCAAAAAAGGCGTAGAAGAAGTAGTTCCTTTGACCAGCGAGTAGCGGCAGATCGTGTGCGTTAGTTATGCGGTGACAAAAGTAGCGAGGGAGGAGAGAGAGGCAGAGTCAGGCAGCTTGTCCAGCACGTGGCAAGGGGTACGCTTTACAAGGCTTGTGCCAGCTTTATGCACCCCAGCAAGGACGACTGGTCACCTGTACCCATGGTCTGGGCAGAGTAGGGCTGATCTTTCGAAAGATGGTGGCGGGAGGGAGTAGTCTGCCGAATACATCGCTAAATGATCACACAGCCTCCCTACAACTACTGGGTTTCAAAGTTGGACACTGTGCACGAAATGGCAGCTGTACGGCCATTGGAGGGTCTTGCAAGTGCCCCGCGCTAGCGTACTGTCAGAGGGGGTTTTAAGTGCAGCATGGGGCATCATCCGCCGATAAGCGACACGCTGTGACTGACACGCGCTGACAGGCTGCAGCTATGTCAAAAGATGAATAAAGCAGGATTTCTCCTAATTTCAAGTCTCCAGCAGGTGAAGGCGCCTCAATGAAAATCAATTTATCCACTCCTCCTCCTCCTCATTCTTTCTCTTCTCCTCTCTTCTAACCAGTCAAGCAGAGGGAACTGGTGTTTTTGAAGGCCCATGGCTCTCGGTATGTCCTCTTGGGTCGTCGGAGCCGGCCCCGCTGCGGCCAGGGTCCCTCAATGGAGCGGACCTCATCAGACTATCTGCGCTGTAGCCGCGTGCGCTCCTGGCCCACTATGGCCGCGTCTTGCGGAGTGGTATTGAGTCGCGGCGCGCCCGCTCGGCTTGGCGCTCATCCGGACCTCGCCATCTCAGCGCTTTATTTCCGGCGCTAGCACCGGTCGGGTCTGATCGGGTTGGCGCGCAGTCCAGAGAGAGTGAGAATAGCAATTGGAGCAGCGCCTTAGCGCTCCCCTGAGATTGATCGATTGCCAACCAGCTCGACGGATCAGAGGGTTGCGCATACCTTTTTTCGAACCTATCGCGGGGGGGTAAGCACTGCGAGCAGACGATGGTGTCGGTTAGGCTGGCGTCCGCAGGCAGGTTGGGTGCGCGCAGGCAGCATACGTGACGACAAAGTGTGCGGGGCCAAGCCTGCCAGCGGGGCTGCCGGTAGTAGTGTGTGGGGGCGGCGAGTTGACGCGAGCCAGTAGGGGAAGAGTGCGTGCGGTGGGTTGAGGCCGCGGGTGAGGGCAGGCCGGAGATAGCGTGCCGATAGGCCCAGACCCAGGGGACCATTACGTGCAATTCTGTAGGGAGTTGCCGAGTATGTGGTTTTGTACCGGGGGGCGACCAGTGCTTGGCGGCCAAAGAACCTACCGACTCCTTCTGAGTTTAACAAACTTTTTGGCCTGGCGAAGACAAAGCAGCATCGGGTGGGGGGATGACAGACAGAGTTCGCAACGAGAATCCGCGATTAACGAGACTTATGGAGGAGCGCACACGTGCCTACGAGAGCCGCGCTCCATGTGGCGGTTGTGAAGCCAGTAGACAGCTGTTTTTCGTTGGTGACGTGGCCCATGACCTAGAGGCTTAGAGTAACGCCAACCCGATAGCAATCTGATTCCACATTCATTTCGAGGCAGGGGCAAATACCTGATACCGTCAGCTCGCTACCTGACCCCTGAGGCAGCATCGAGGTGTGTGTGTAAGGGAGCCGAAGACGATTTGGTGGTTGCGGGATCGCGTGCACAGTGACTGCACAGCGGCTAGAGTATGAGCAGGAGGGTGGGCAGCGCGAGAAGGGATGAGGGTTGACAGCTGAGAACTTGTGTTGGTGGCTTACAGGGAAGGGCAAATCGGGTATGCGAGACTGTGCGCCATCCCCTCTCGGCTTTTACAACTTTTTAGGACGCCACATAAAGGCACTCAATCTATTCCATTTTTCTGGAGGCCACCTACCTGCCTCCTCGGTTCTGAAACATTTTTTGGGACTGCTCCAATTAACAGGGCACTATTCCAAATTGAATTGTCTCCATAGCACAGCCTCCACACTGTTGTATCAATTGCTACCTCCAAAAGTCGTCCAATAAGCTGCATCCCAGACATCGTCCCTTATCAAACGAGGTTTTGTTCCCAGCCGAAATTTGGGTAAATTTGGGTTGTTTTCATGGATCCACATCACAAGTTGTTAACTTTGTCGCCACCCTGCTGGTGTTATCCTACAACATTACATGGCAAACTTTTACCATTTACGGATATTATTCAGCGCG
This sequence comes from Engystomops pustulosus, assembly GCA_019512145.1. NCBI lineage: Eukaryota > Metazoa > Chordata > Amphibia > Anura > Leptodactylidae > Engystomops > Engystomops pustulosus. The sequence continues at coordinate 80,829,372 of CM033644.1, forward strand.
GGTTCTTGCGCATCTGTTTACATTCCCATCACCGCATATTACACTTATAAGAACGCTAATAAATTGATCTTTACAAAAGGTTCTTAGAAGTGCTGTTTGGGGAGGAGTAGCCACGAGACAGGGGCTTGGATTGGCGGCCAGCTCGCCTAGAGCGGAGCGCCAGCTCCATGCGACCATCAGCGGCTGGATGCCGCAACTGTTTACATTCCTCACACCGCCATATCCCCAAGACTCTATAAGAAAACGCTACTATGACTACATTAACTTGGTTGCAGGCTGGACCGGGTTCTGACCTGAGGGGTGGTACATTATACCTGACCGCGCGGCAGAGGATGCGGGGAATACCTCGGTCCAGGTATCCAAAAGGCATAAGATTCACCTCCAAATCCCTCCAACACTCCTCCACCTCATCCTCCTCCGAATTCCCAATCTGTGGGTGGTATGAGCATGGACGCCATTCAGTCCGGTTTTTAGCTCAGGCACAGCAGCAGTGCCGGTGCCTTAAGTAGCTGACAGCAGGCGGTGGCTCAAAATGCTGAGCGATACGGTGATTAAAAGGTCACAACCGTCCCAAGAGCGTATTGCAGGGCATTTCACATCAAACTTGTTAACTTTGTCGCCACCCTGCGGTGTAAACCACAAAATTGATACTGGAAAAATTTTTTCATTTAGGATATTATGCAGCGCTTCTTGCGCAGGATAGCAGATGTTTACATTCCCCTCACTCGCAATATCCCAAAAATTATAAGAACGCTACTACACTTGATCTGATTGCGAAATGGTTTCTAGAAGTGCTGTTTGGGGGTAAGTAAGCCTAGAGACAGGGCTGGTATGGCGAAATATCGCTGCAGCGGAGCGCCAGGCTCATGCCAAGAGACCAACTAACATAGTTTTAAACTGCAGCACCTTTAAGCTACTACTAGTTCACGCCTCCAACATCGTCCCGTATCAAACGAGCGTGTCAGGCAGAAGTTGGATTGTTTCATGGCTTCCATGTTAACTTTGTCGCCACCCTGCTGGTATCCTACAAAATCTACTGGCAAACTTTTATTCATGTAACAATATTATTTGAAGCGATTATTGCCTACCTCATTTGGTTCCTCTTGCTACCCATTGGTTGAAAGCTGAGTCAATTTAGGGGTATGTCGCTCATGCCCACTCTCAGCCTTCCGCTGCGGCCGCTGCCCTATGCACTGGCCGTCCACTATAGTGTTTCAGGGTGCAATTATGGATGTTTGAGATGCTATCTAGCTTCCGTTTACCTGTCACTCTTCATTGGTCATGACTGTTTGGCCATAGAGTGTTGGCCACATAAGGTGCATATTTAAGCAAGCCTCAGAGGCATCAATGAATGCTGCACCTGCGGTGTTTACTGTCCATTCCGTGGTGTTTCATCCTTTTATGAGGTTCCCAGGTCGTGTTTGGCCCAAGGCTTCCCTGTACAGGAGCCTTGCTTGGTCACCTTGAAAAATTGCCTCGAGTATCCCATGACTTACACATGGGGCTCGTTATACGAAACGAAGCACTAGAAGCAGAGGAAAAAGTTGTCCCTCGATATAACCGAGTTACTTACGAGCATTTTTAGTGACTCGTCATCTCTATAAAGGATCATCTGTCAAATGTCCTAGAGGAAGGAAAAAGTGTCAGTGGTTAATGGGTTATCCCCAAAAAAACAAAAGTCTGAATATACACAGAGAATAAACTAACACATTCTCCAATTTGTTATAAACAAAATAGAGCATTTCACAGATACAATTCAATCCGTTATATCAGTCTGATGTTTACAATGTGTGATGGATGTTACGTCTTCCGCAATGTATGTCTTATGTCGCCGGTATGCGGCTTAGAGGCGTTGAGGTTGTTCAGGTGTTCCTGTGTGTGAACTGAGACTGAGATTGCGGCGGGTTAGTGTATGCGACCTAATCGCTCAGCTTACCCTCGTCTAGCAACAGTAGCATGCTGTGAATGACAGATCTCTCCTCCAGTCACCCTTGAGGGGAGGTTCCCGCCAGTCACCTAATTAATTCCCAGCTCAGGGTCCCCAGCTGATGGATAATACTCGTTATTTTTCAGCTCACCCAGTACTCTTCCAGCGTTTTGTTCTGAATTGACTGTCTCTGGCATTATGACTTTGGCTTTGTTACGTACCTGCCGGCTTATAGATTTCTGATTTGCTTATTATGCTCTCTCCGTTGTGACCGGTTACTGACTTCGCTACTGGGTGTATGTTGTTGTAGTTGTTCTTTGTCTTGCACTGTGGACCTAAGGAAGGGATCGCGTCTTCGTGGTGTGCCGTATCAATAGGATTACCGGAGGCAAGTATGCAGGTGACAGCTTGGGGGGGTCAGAATTAGTGGCTCAACTGTCTGGTTTGTGTACATGTATCCCGAGCAGTCATGACAGATTATCTGGATCCAACAGTGGTAGGCCAGATTCCGGTCTAAATAGGAACGGTCCTCTAAATACAGGTCCATGGGAAGAGCCAGTAAAATGCAATGGAATTAACTATGTTGCTTCAGAGATGCATAGTTTTGAATGAGAATGAATATTTTGTTACATAGGACATACCAAGTTATGAAAGTTTGAAGTTATGAAGGTTTTTTTTTTTTGGGAGGGTGTGGGGGGCGGTTCTAATGACTTCACAAAATATTTTTATTGCTAAATGCATTTGTAAATGCCATAAGCTTCCTCGGAATCCCATGGAAACAGGCAGCTTTACATGATATTTAACTTGCGCTTTTGTTTTGAACGACCTTGCGCTTTTGTTGTCGCATAAAAATCATTTACATGGGAATTCGCCATCTCATAATATTGGATTGTAATTCAGAACATTGGTTTCTTTTTAAAGTGGATCTGTCACCTTTACAAAGTGAAGGAAGGTCTGAGATAACTATCCCAATAAATTTGGCTGATGAAACAAAGTCTAATAATTCCTAAAGGCTAATTGCTTCATTTAAATAATTTAGACCTGGTGAATGATAGTCAGTTCTTTAGAACATCACTGAATTGTGGCAAATTGTTCCAAATCACGAAAAATTATCCACTTTGCATTGGTGAGTGGTCCATTTTTAGACTCATTTAATGTATAACACAATGGCCCACATTTATCAAAAGTAGTGCAGCACTACATGCAGCTTGCCTCACTAATGTGCAGAGTGCGCTGGATTGTTGAATACTGGCGCAGGCTCTTCACCAATCTGGCTTTATGAACCATGCACGAGTTCGGGAGTGTGCACATCTTCGTTGAATGCAAGTAGTTAACGATGCAACACAACGTTGCCAGTTAAGTAAAATGTGCCGAATGGTTTGAATCGGCAGGGCACGAATATACTACGTGTTAGATACAGAATTTTGTGGCGTGGTGGGCATAGTGAAAAAGTGATGTCATGAGATTTCTCTATATAAGTTCACCTGTGCTTCAGTCATGCATGTCTGAGGAAGGAGGCGTGACCTCCGAAACGTCACTGGTTTTGCGTAGCCCTCGTGATGTTGAGTGTGGAAACAGCACTGCTATGTTGTGTCTGGCATATGGAGCTATCACTGGATAGGACTATGGAATAAAATTGATACCCTAAGTTTTGCCATGTGTGGCCTGATTCACGAAGATGAAACATGTTTTTATGGAAAATAAATTTGCACAAAATTAAAGTATTTACCTTCGGAGAGCAGAGAGAGTGTGAAGTATTGAGTCAGTGGTACTAATTGCTTGTATTGACTGTGGATTTATTTTAGAGGCATCCTGTGAGATTTATGCAGCTACATTTTCTGGCAGAATTAATAAAGGCTGCCTCGCGGTAAAGAAATATGATTGGACTTCTATACTGAACTTGTTCCTGCATATATATAGGACAACTAAGCTGAGCAAGCCAAAGGAGGCCAGAGGGATACTGATAAATTATTCGATAGGTTAGTATGATTAAGGAGACACCAAACACTTACAAGTTCTTACTGCTTTAGCACATAAAACCAATTTTTAACGAAACCGCATTTGCATTGGTGTAGCCATATTCTGAGAGATGACATTTTTATTCCCCAGTCAAAAGAGGATTACTAAAGCTTGTTTATAGCGGGAAAAGGTAATGGTTCGATTGATACTATTATAGGGCACATCAGACTTTTTGATTGCTTTCTATTACATTTTGGGAGGTAGAGAGCACAAAAATGTTTTATACCCCTCACAATATGGTATAATAATGTAATATCTGCTTGGCCAAGATTGCTACAGTCATGACAATATTAATTATTGTGGGGGGGTGCTATTTTTTTAAAACAATATATAATTATATGAAAGGAAATGGATGATTTTGTGGTGTTTTTTAATTTTTAATTTATTTTTTATAACAACTTTATATCAATTTTTTTTTACTAAGGTACTTACACTAGGGATACCTTGTTCCCTCATTGTGGTAACTCTGTATTGCAATGTATCTATCAGTCTTTTACTGACAATTTGTTTATTCAAATTTGCCCGCCAAGGAGAAATCAGTGGGGACCAGGCTGTATGTAACAGCCAGTCTCATGCTGCGGATAATGCTGGCACCCTTCCAGTGTCTGCACTGAAGCTCCTCCTTTCCACCACTACTCCCTTATACTGGCCTAGCTATGGCTATGGCCGGGTGAGAATATGTCTGTGTAAATGAGGACTTACTTCATATACCTAAATATACCTTTACAACACCTGTTGATAACTATACAAATTCAACTTAAGAACAAAGACCTATAGAACAATCATGACTGGGCCCGTTGGAGGGACACCCGGGGACGCACGGCCAGGTCATAATTCACTGATGCGTACCTCTGGGTCTCTGAGGCTGTCATGGCAACTAATCACAGCTCCCCGATGATCACAGGGAGTAGCAATCTCAACAAAGATGGTGGCACCCATGAAATCAATGCTAGCACCAATCGTGGGTATTAGCAGTGGGTGTTTGCTACAATATGCAGCGAACCAAACCTCTGTTTGAAGAGGACCCCATGAGCCCTCTTCATACAACCCTTGTAGCTCTGTGCTGCGCAGAGCGTGAAGGAGATATAAGTACTGTATATAAATGTGTGTAATTGTATAAATATGTTTGTACAAATATGTATAGATTTTTTTTCAGGGGAAGGGCGGCCCCATGCAGAAGTTTGCCATGGGGCCCAGCCTCTCTTAGTTACGCTAGTGCTATAGAACTGACTTCTGTATTTTTAGACTTACTATTGTTTTTTTATCCATAAGGTGTCTGCAAAAATTCACAAAATATGCAAAATATGGTTGTTCACTGGGTTGCTGATAATGCCTTAGGCTCAATGGGACACAGAGGCTACTAGAAGTGCAAGGATGCCATCCACGGGAGAACAAAGACCACTGTTACAAAATCATTTCAGAAACCCCTATTATTTTGCCAGAAGCTGATTGGAGGATTGGTCAGGAAGAAGGACAGAAGGTTTCTTGCGTAGATTGCTTCGTAATTTTAGGCCAAAATATCAAGAATGATAGTAAAGTAGAAGTGAAACAAAATAAGATAACAAAATACAGAAGGATAACAGAATAAAGGCAGATTACACGAAAACAGTGATTGTGGCATTATTCCATATATATACAGGGTTAAATGTGTAAAGAGAGTAGTAGAATTAGTAAAGTAGAATTATTATGTAGAGTGTAGAGTAAGGATAGTAGGTAGAATGAGGGTTAGATATAGCTATATCATTATTTTCTGTTTGTTTATGCTTGCATGTTTTAGGTATAGGACATTGAAGGAAGGTTTGGCAAGTCATTTTTATTATTAGTATCTATAGTTTATTTTTCCTATAAAACCAATATTTTCCTTTAAGACTTGACATCTATTTATTATAGATAGTATAGGATAAGCAGCATAAACAAGATCTAACAATACAATATACACTCACCGGCCACTTTATTAGGTACACCTGTCCAACTGCTCGTTAACACTTAATTTCTAATCAGCCAATCACATGGCGGCAACTCAGTGCATTTAGGCATGTAGACATGGTTAAGACAATCTCCTGCAGTTCAAACCGAGCATCAGTATGGGGAAGAAAGGTGATTTGAGTGCCTTTGAACGTGGCATGGTTGTTGGTGTCAGAAGGGCTGGTCTGAGTATTTCAGAAACTGCTGATCTACTGGGATTTTCATGCACAACTATCTCTAGGGTTTACAGAGAATGGTCCGAAATAGAAAAAACATCCAGTGAGCGGCAGTTCTGTGGGCGGAAATGCCTTGTTGATGCCAGAGGTCAGAGGAGAATGGGCAGACTGGTTCGAGCTGATAGAAAGGCAACAGTGACTCAAATCACCACCTGTTACAACCAAGGTAGGCAGAAGAGCATCTCTGAACGCACAGTACGTCGAACTTTGAGGCAGATGGGCTACAGCAGCAGAAGACCACACCATCTTTGGGATGTGGTGGAATGGGAGATTCGCATCATGGATGTGCAGCCGACAAATCTGCGGCAACAAAATCTCTGAGGAATGCTGCCAGCACCTTGTTGAATCTATGCCACGAAGAATGGAGGCAGTTCTGAAGGCAAAAGGGGGTCCAACCCGTTACTAGCATGGTGTACCTAATAAAGTGGCCGGTGAGTGTAATTTTATTGATACCATAGGAAATTGATTGCATAGAATATATGTAAATAATATTCTCGAACATTTTTAATAAAATACTATAAAGTGCCAACATAAATGTATCATACAATTTACACGTTCTCTGGTGTTGAAATTTACAAAAACACTGCTACTCAGTGACCCATGTTATAGTGCTAATATACAGTAAATGTGTAATAACATCATAATAACTACTAGGGTAAACAAGACTAGTTTTCAGTAATATGCCGCTTCCAGCTGGAGCAATTTTCAAGTCTTATGACAAGCAATATTTTCTATGCTGCTGCCCAAAAAAAAACACCAACAACCCAACACAAAACAAAAATGAACAAAACACCCCAACAAAACCAACACCACTCAACTTATTGCTCTGCCCGCGTAATTCATTAATTAATATGCTGCTGCCCCTTTAATTTCATTAATATGCTGATCCCCCTTAATTAGTTGAGATGCTGCTGCCCGCCCCCCCCACAATTTTTTTTACTATTTAAGATCAGCCCTACCCCAATCATTTTTTTAATAGATTTAGGGCCCCCCCAACCATCTTTTACTGCGGTTCTATTAAAAAAATTAAAACCTTATACCACCTCAGGTTTCAATGTCTTCTTTCTTCTTGCCGCGTTGGCAGAAAAAGGGTGAGCGGCTTGCGATGGATGACGTAATCAAGCACGGGCCCTGCGACCTGGCATGGAGCGATGTCGCCGGGGGGGTTGTCTTCGGCCACATCGCTCAGTTATAGTGCTCGAGCGGCCGGGAAACGGCCGCATAGAGCACTTACAGTGACGGCAGGAGCTTCCGGTCCGGACGGACGGAGGCTCACCTGCCGACTGACGTATATGCCCGCGGGGGGGGGCCCCAGCAGGAGCTTAATCATTGGCGCTATTGGAAGTGCCAGGGCCGGGGGCCCCAAGTAATAAAATCTGGGATCGGGGGCCCGGCGCTGGCGCTCCAAGAGCGCCAATGAGGATCCGGCTCTGTGCACCACGCCCTGCTTGGGAAGTGTGCACCATCTTCTTTGATGCAGTTTTAACGTGCAACACACTTGCAGTAATAAATGTGGCGAATGGTTTGAATCGGCACCGAAATACCGTGTTAGGTACAGAATTTTGTGGCGTGGTGGGCATAGTGAAAAAGTGATGTCATGAGATTTCTCTATATAAGTTCACCTGTGCTTCAGTATGCAGTGTCTGAGGAGGAGCGTGCCCTCCGAAACGTCACTGGTTATTGCGTAGCCCTCGGTGATGTTGAGTGTGGAAACAGCCTGCTATGGTTGTGTCTGGTATGGAGCTTAATATGGAATAGACTTATGGAATAAAATTGAGTACCCTAAAGTTTTTTGCCATGTTTTTTGATGATCACAAGATGAACAGGTTTATGGAAAATAAATTTGCACAAACTTAAAAGTATTTACCTGCGGAGAGGAGAGAGGTGTGAGTATTGAGTCTCAGTGGTATAATTGCTTGTATTGACTGTGGATTTATTTTAGAGGCATCCTGTGCGATTTAGCAGTACATTTTCTGGCAGAATTAATAAAGGCTGCTGCGGTATAAGAAACTATGATTGGACTTCTATACTGAAACTTGTTCATGCATATATTTAGGACAACTAAAGCTGAGCAAAGCCCAAAGGAGGCCCAGGGGAATACTGATAAAATTATTCATAGGTTATATGGATTAAGGAACACCAAACACTTACAAGTTCTTACTGCTTAGCACATAAAACCAATTTTAAAGAAACGCATTTGCATTGGGTAGCCATATCTGAGAGATGACATTTTTATCCCCAGTCAAACAGAGGTAATAAGCTTGGTTATAGCGGGAAAAGGTAATGGATTGGTTATATTATAGGGCACATCAGACTTTCTGATGGAGCTTTCTATTACCAATTTTGGGAGGTAGAGGTAGGAGCTCTAAAATGTTGAACCCCTCACATATGTTATAAAATGTAAATCTGCTGGCCAAGATTGCTACAGTCAGGGCAATATAATATTTGGGGGGGGGGGCGGGCGTTTTTTTTAAAACAATAATAATTATAGAAAGGAAAAGGGATGATTTGTGGTTGGTTTTTAATTTATTTTTTATAACACTTAACATTTGTTGTACTAAGTCGTGACACTAGGGATAACCTTGTTCCCTCATTGTTGGTAACTCTGTATTGCATATGTGATCTATCAGTCTTTTACGGACAGGGTTTGGTTTATTCAAATTGCCCGCCAAGAGAAAATTCCGTGGGGACAGGGGCTGTATGTACAGCCCACGGCCTCCTGCTGCGGATAATGCTTGGCACCCTTACAGTGTCGCCCACTGACGCTCCTCCTTTCCACCACTCTACTCCCTTATACGGGCCTAGCTATGGCTATGGTCCGGGTGAGATGGTGGATGAGAATAGGTCTGTTAGTTTGAATGAGGGACTTACTTAATACCTAAATAACCTTTACAACAAATGTTGATAACTATCCAAATTTAACTTAAGAACAGACCTATAGAACCAAAATCATGCCTGGGCCCGTTGGAGGGACACCCGGGACGCACGGCCAGGTATAATTCATATGCGGAACATCAGGGTCTATGAGGGACTTCATGGCAACTAATTCAAGCTCCCCGATGATCACAAGGGGAAGTAGCAATCTCAACAAGATGGTGTGGCACCCATGAAAACACATGCTAGCAACAATCGTGGTATTAGCAGTGGGTGTTTGCTACAATATGCAGTTGAAACCAAAACCTCTGTTGAAGAGGACCACATGAGCCCTCTTCATACAACCTCTGTAGCGCTGTGCTGCGCAGAGCGTGAAGGAGATCTTGTTTAAAGTACTGTATATAAATGTGTGTAATTGTATATAAATATGTTTGTACAAATATTGAGATTTTTTCGGGGAAGGGCGGCCCCATGCGAAGTTTGCCATGGGGCCCCGCCTCTCTTAGTTAAGCTAGTGCTATAGAATGACTTTGTATTTTAGATTACTATGGTTTTTTTATCATAAGGTGTCTGCAAAAAATCACAAAATATTGCAAAATATGGTGCACGGGGTTGCTGATAATGCTTAGGCTCAATGGGGACAAAGGGCTACTAGAAGTGCAAGGATGCAATCAACGGGAGAACAAAGACCACTGTTACAAAATCATTTCAGAAAACCCTATTATTTTGCCAGAAGCTGATTGGAGGAGGATTGGTCGAAGAAGGACAGAAGGTTTCTTTGCGTAGTTGCTTAGTAATTTAGGCCAAAATATCAAGAATGATAGAAGTAGAAGTGATGAAACAAAAATAAGATAACAAATACAGAAGGATAACAGAATAAAGGGCAGATTACACGACAACGTGATTGTGGCAGTATACATACGTATATATCAGGGTTTTAAAGGTTGTAAGAGAGTAGTAGGAATTAGGTAAAAGTAGAAGTAGGATTATTATGTAGAGTGTAGGTAAGGATGGATAGTAGTTAGAATGAGGGTTAGATATAGCTATATCATTATTTCTGTTGTTATGCTTGCATGTTTGAGGATAGGACATTGAAGGAAGTTTGGCAAGTCATTTTTATTATTAGTATCTTAGTTTAATTTTCCGATAAACCAATATTTCCTGTAAGACTTGACATCTATTAATTTTAGAGATAGGATAGGGGATAAGCAGCATAAACAAGATCTACAATACAATATACATCCCCGGCCACTTTATTAGGTACACCTGTCCAACTGCCTCGTAACACTAATTTCTAATCAGCCAATCACATGGCGGCAAACTCAGTGCAGTTAGGCATGTTAGACATGGTTAAGACAATCTCCTGCAGTTCAAACGAGGATGCAGTATGGGGAAGAAAGGGTGATTTGAGTGCCTGAACGTTGTGGCATGGTGTTGGTGTTCAGAGGGATGGTCTGGAGTATTTCCCAGGAAAGATGATCTATGGCGGATTTTCAATGCACAGCACATCTCTAGGTTTACAGAGAATGGTCCGAAATAGAAAAAAAACATCAGTGAGCGGCAGTTCTGTGGGCGGAAATGCCTTGTTGATGCCAGAAGGTCAGAGGAGAATGGGCAGACTGTTAGAGCTGTTTAGAAAGGGCAACAGTGACTCAAATCACCACCTGTTACAACAAAGGTAGGCCAGAAGAAAGAGCATTCTCTGAAAGACACAGTACGTCGAACTTGAGGCGATGGGATACTAGCAGAGAAGAAGGACCACACCGGGTGACACTTCTTTGAGCTAAGAAACAGGAAAAACTGAGGCTACAATTTGCACAAGCTCATCGAAATTGGGACAGATAGATAGACGATGGAAAAAGAAAAAAAAAGTGCATGGTTGATGGTATCTATTTTGCTGAGACATTCGGGATGGTTAGGGTCAGAATTTGGCGTAAACAAACATGAAAGCATGGATTCCATCTGCCTTGTATAAAAGGTTTAAGGCTGGTGGTTGGTGGTGTCATGGTTTGGTGGGGGGGGGAATATTCTTCTTGGGGGCCACTCTTTGGGCCCCTGGTACCAATTGAGCATCGTTTTGCACACGGCCACAGCCTACATGAGTATGATGCTGACACATGTACAATCCTTTTATGACCACAATGTAGCCAACATTGATGCTACTTTTCAGCAGATACTGCGCCATGTCATAAAGCTGGATCATCTCAGCATGCGTTTCTGAACATGACAATGAGTCACTGTAATCAAATGGCCTCCACAGTCACAGATCTCAATCAAATCGAGAATCTTTGCGAGTGTGGTGGGTGAGAACGGGGAGATTCGGCATCATGGATGTGCAGCCAACAAATATGCTGCAACTGTGTGATGCCATTCTGTCAATTGGACCAAAATCTCTGAGGAATGCTTCCAGACAAACCTGTTGAACTCTATGCCACGAAGACTGAGGCAGTCTGAAGGCCAAAAAGGGGGTTCCAAACAATTACTAGCATGGTGTACCTAATAAAGGTGGACGGTGATGAGTGTAATTTTATGGTCCATAGGAATTGATTGAATAGAAATATTAAATAATATTCTCGAAACTTTGTTAATAAAATACTAATACAGTGCCAAACATAAATGTTATCTACAATTTACCCGGTTCTCTGGTGTTGTAAATTACAAAAACACACTGCACTCGTGACCATGTTTAGTGCTAATATACAGTAAATGTGTAATACACATCATAATAACTACTAGGTAAACAGACGAGTTATAAGTAATATTGGAATGCTTCCAGCTGGAGCAATTTTCAAGTCTTATGACAAGCAATATTTTCGATGTGGCTGTCACAGTACTGTGCGATACAAGCTGATAATTATAACATACTGGTTATGGACTACATGACCTCTAAACTTGGGGGATATTTTAAACCCTGTACAGATGATATAAAGTGAGGTATGGCAGGTGGGATGCCAAGTGAACAAACGGTCTCACCTGGGACTAAAAGGAACACGTACTTTATATGTTTGACAAGTGCCTCTTACATGTAAGGCAGTAGCACTGAGATGCAATCTTCAGCAACAAACAGGAGCCTAATGGGGACCAAAGCTGCAGACATGGTCTTTATATCTATGACTGGCTAAGTGTAGGGCATGTCATTGAGGTGAAAAGTAGGCCAATGTCAGAGAAAAGCCTGAAGTTTCCAGTTCTGATCAGGTTGACAGCTTAGTATGTCATTTAATAAAACGTGTCATTTATGTTGACAAGTTAGCATGGCATGATTTTTCTGCCACTCAGTAGTTTACAGAATTTCGTAGGTCAAACAATTTTCAAAAAGTAATTCCTGACTCCATAGATATAACATCTATGTCATGCCACATAATTCACATATCTCTATGTATCTAATTACCGTATATACTCGTGTATAAGCTGAGTTTTTCAGCACAAAAAATGTGCTGAAAAACATCCCCTC